>JAWNZC010000008.1:152500-155000 GCA_035771165.1 Paragorgia papillata
TAACTTTAACTTAATTTTAACTTTAACTTAACTTTAACTTTAACTTTAACTTTAACTTTTGTTTTAGGGTTAACTTTAACTTTAACTTTAACTTTAACTTTAACTTTAACTTAACTTTAACTTTAACTTAACTTTAACTTTAACTTAACTTGATTAACTTTTGTTTTAAGTTTAACTTTAAACTTTAACTTTAACTTTAATTAACTTTAACTTTAACTTTAATAACTTTAACTTTTATTTTAACTTTTTCTTTAACTTTTATTTTTTAACTTGGTTTTAACTTTAACTTAATTTAACTTTAACTTTAACTTTAACTGTTTTTAACTTTAATGTTTAACTTTTAACTTTTATTAACTTTAACTTTTTTAACTTACTTAACTTTAACTTAATTTAACTTTTTAACTTTTTTTTCTGTTAACTTAACTAACTTTAACTTTAACTTTTTTTTTAACTTAACTTTTAACTTTAACTTTAACTAATAACTTAACTTTAACTTTTTAACTTTAACTTTAACTTTTAACTGTTTTAACTTAACTTTAACTTTAACTTAAACTTTTGTTAACTTTAACTTTAACTTTTATTAACTTGTTTTAACTTTAACTTTAACTTTAACTTTAACTTTTGTTTAACTTTAACTTTGTTACTTTAACTTTTAACTTTTTTTTCTTTAACTTTAACTTTTAACTTTAACTTTAACTTTAACTTTAACTTTTTAACTTTAACTTTATAACTTTAAGTTTAATTTTAACTTTAACTTTTAACTTTAACTTTAATTTAACTTTAACTTTAACTTTAACTTTAACTTTAACTTTAACTTTAACTTTAACTTAACTTTAACTTTAATTTAACTTTTAGGGTTTAACTTTTTAACTTAACTTTAACTTTAGGGTTAACTTTTAAACTTATTTAACTTTAACTTTAAACTTTAAATTAATTTAACTTTAATATTAACTTTAACTTTAACTTTAACTGTAACTTAACTTTAACTTTAACTTTAACTTTAACTTGTTTAACTTAACTTTAACTTTATAACTTAAATTTAACTTTAACTAACTTTAACTCTTAACTTTAACTTTAACTTTAACTTTATTAACTTTAACTTTAACTTTAATTAACTGGTTTAATGTTTTAACTTAATAACTTTAACTAACTAACTTTAAAACTTAACTTTAACGTCTTTAACTTTTAAACTTACTTTAACTTTAACTTTAACTTTAACTTTAACTTTTTTTAACTTTAACTTTAACTGCTTTAACTTTTTTAACTTTAACTTTAATCTTTAACTTACTTTAACTTTAACTTTTAACTTTAACTTTTTTTTAACTTTAACTTAACTTTTTTTGTGTTAACTTTAACTTAACTTTTTAACGTGGTTTAACTATTTTAACTTTGTTTTAACTTTAACTTTTAACTTTAACTTAATAACTTTAACTTAACTTAACTTTAACTTTAACTTTAACTTTAACTTTAACTTTAACTTTACTTTTTTGTAACTTTAACTTTAATTAACACTTTAACTTTAACTTTAACTTAGTAACTTAACTTTTAACTTAACTTTAACTTAAACTTTAACTTTAACTTTAACTTTAACTCTTTTTAACTTTAACTTTAACTTTTAACTGTTAACTTAACTTTTAACTTTAACTTTTAACTTTAACTTTAACTTAACTTTAACGTAACTTTAACTTTAACTTTAACTTTTAACTTTTAACTTTAACTTAACTTTAACTTTAACTTTAACTTTAACTTAACTTAACTTTAACTTAACTTTAACTTTAATTTTTAACTTTAAACTAACTTTAACTTTAACTTTAACTTTAACTTACTTTAACTTTAACTTTAACTTAACTTAACTTTAACTTTAACTTTAACTTTAACTTTAACTTAACTTTAACTTTAACTTTAACTTTAACTTTAACTTTTAGTTAACTTTAACTTTTAAACTTAAAACTTTTGGTTTAACTTTAACTTTAACTTTAATTTAACTTTAACTAACTTGTAATTAACTTTAAACTTAACTTTAACTTTTTTTAACTTAACTTTAACTTTAACTTTTTAACTGTTAACTTTAACTTTAACTTTAACTTTAACTTTGTTTTAACTTTGTTTAACTTTCTAACTTTAATAACTTTTTGCTTTAACTTTAACTTTAACTTTAACTTAACTTTTAACTTTAACTTTTAACTTTAACTTTAACGGAACTTTTATTTGTAACTTTAACTTAACTTTAACTTTAACTTTAACTTTAACTTTAACTTAACTTTAACTTAACTTTTAACTTTTTTAACTTAACTTTAACTTAACTTTAACTTAACTTTAACTTTTAATATGTAACTTTTAACTTTTTTTGAACTTTAACTTTAACTTTAACTTTAACTTTAACTTTAACTTTAACTTTAACTTTTATTAACTTTAACTTTAACTTTAACTTTTTAACTTTAACTTTTTATTAACGTTTAACTTTAACTTTAACTTTTAACTTTAACTTTAACTTTAACTT
>JAWNZC010000008.1:165000-168091 GCA_035771165.1 Paragorgia papillata
ACTTTAACTTTATTAACTTTAACTTTAACTTTAACTTTAACTTTAATTTAACTTTAACTTTAACTTTAACTTTAACTTTAACTTTAACTTTAACTTAACTTTAACTTTAACTTTAACTTTAACTTAACTTTAACTTTAACTTTAACTTTAACTTTAACTTTAACTTTAACTTTAACTTTAACTTTAACTTTAACTTTAACTTTAACTTTAACTTTAACTTTAACGTTAACTGTAACTTAACTTTAACTTTAACTTTAACTTAACTTTAACTTTAACTTTAACTTTAACTTTAACTTAACTTTAATTTAACTAACTTTAACTTTAACTTTAACTTTAACTTTAACTTTAACTTTAACTTTAACTTTAACTTTAACTTTAACTTTAACTTTAACTTTAACTTTAACTTAACTTTAACTTTAACTTTAACTTTAACTTTAAACTTTAACTTTAACTTTAACTTTAACTTTAACTTTAACTTTTTAACTTTACTTTAACTTTAACTTAACTTAACTTTAACTTAACTTTAACTTTAATAACTTTAACTTTAACTTTAACTTTAACTTTAACTTTAACTTTAACTTTAACTTTAACTTTAACTTTAACTTTAACTTTAACTTTAACTTTAACTTTAACTTTAACTTTAACTTTAACTTTAACTTTAACTTTAACTTTAACTTTAACTTTAACTTTAACTTTAACTTTAACTTTAACTACTTTAACTTTAACTTTAACTTTAACTTTAACTTTAACTTTAACTTTAACTTTAACAACTTTAACTTTAACTTTAACTTTAACTTTAACTTTAACTTTAACTTTAACTTTAACTTTAACTTTAACTTTAACTTTAACTTTAACTTTAACTTTAACTTTAACTTTAACTTTAACTTTAACTTTAACTTTAACTTTAACTTTAACTTTAACTTTAACTTTAACTTTAACTTTAACTTTCTTTAAAACTTTAACTTTAACTTTTAACTTTAACTTTAACTTTAACTTTAACTTTAACTTTAACTTTAACTTTAACTTTAACTTTAACTTTAACTTTAACTTTAACTTTAACTTTAACTTTAACTTTAACTTTAACTTTAACTTTAACTTTAACTTTAACTTTAACTTTAACTTTAACTTTAACTTTAACTTTAACTTTAACTTTAACTTTAACTTTAACTTTAACTTTAACTTTAACTTTAACTTTAACTTTAACTTAACTTTAACTTTAACTTTAACTTTAACTTTAACTTTAACTTTAACTTTAACTTAACTTTAACTTTAACTTTAACTTTAACTTTAACTTTAACTTTAACTTACTTTAAACTTTAACTTAACTTTAACTTTAACTTTAACTTTAACTTTAACTAACTTTAACTTTAACTTTAACTTTAACTTTAACTTTAACTTTAACTTTACTTTAACTTTAACTTTAACTTTAACTTTAACTTTAACTTTAACTTTAACTTTAACTTTAAACTTTAACTTTAACTTTAACTTTAACTTTAACTTTAACTTTAACTTTAACTTTAACTTAACTTTAACTTTAACTTTAACTTAACTTTAACTTTAACTTTAACTTTAACTTTAACTTTAACTTAACTTTAACTTTAACTTTAACCCTAACCCTAACCCTAACCCTAACCCTAACCCTAACCAACTTTAACCCTAACCCTAACCCTAACCCTAACCCTAACCCTAACCCTAACCCTAACCCTAACCTTTAACTTTAACTTTCTAACCCTAACCCTAACCCTAACCCTAACCCTAACCCTAACCCTAACCCTAACCCTAACCCTAACCCTAACCCTAACCCTAACCCTAACCCTAACCCTAACCCTAACCCTAACCCTAACACTTTAACTTTAACTTTAACTTTAACTTTACCCTAACCCTAACCCTAACCCTAACCCTAAACCCTAACCTTAACTTTAACTTTAACTTTAACTTTAACTTTAACTTTAACTTTACCCTAACCCTAACCCTAACCCTAACCCTTTAACTTAACTTTAACTGTAACTTTAACTTTAACTTTAACTTTACCCTAACCCTAACCCTAACCCTAACCCTAACCCTAACCCCTTTAACTTTACTAACCCTAACCCTAACCCTAACCCTAACCCTAACCCTAACCCTAACCCTAACCCTAACCCTAACCCTAACCCTAACCCTTTAACTTTAACTTTAACTTTAACTTTACTAACCCTAACCCTAACCCTAACCCTAACCCTAAACTTAACCCTAACCCTAACCCTAACCCTAACCCTAACCCTAACCCTAACCCTATTACCTAACCCTAACCCTAACCCTAACCCTAACCCTAACAACTTTAACTTTCTAACCCTAACCCTAACCCTAACCCTAACCCTAACCCAAACCCTAACTCCTAACCCTAACCCTAACCCTAACCCTAACCCTAACCCTAACCCTAACCCTAACCCTACCCTAACCACTTTAACTTTAACTTTAACTTTAACTTAACTTTAACTTTAACTTTACCTAACCCCTAAACTACGAACATAAAACCTAACCCTAACCCTAACCCTAACCCCTAACCCTAACCCTAACCCTAACCCTAACCCTACACCCCAACCCTTTAACTTTAACACTTTAACTTTAAACTTTAACTTAACTTTAACTTTAACTTTAACTTAACTTTAACTTTAACTTTAACTTTAACTTTAACTTTAACTTTAACTTTAACTTTAACTTTAACTTAACTTTAACTAACTTAACTTTAACTTTAACTTTAACTTTTAACTTAACTTTAACTACTTTAACTTTAACTTTAACTTAACTTTAACTTTAACTAACTTTAACTTTAACTTAACCTTTAACTTTAACTTTAAACTAACTAACTTTAACTTAACTTTAACTAACTTAACTTTAACTAACTTTAACTTTAACTTTAACTAACTTTAACTTTAACTAACACACCCTAATTAACCTTAACTTTAACCACCCAACTTTAACCCCCAAAACCCACCCCCCACCCCCACCCTAACCCTAACTTAAACTTAACTTAACCCTAACCCCACCCCCAACCCTAAACCCACTTAACTTAACCCCCACTTTAACCCTTAACTTTAACTTAACACCCACT
>JAWNZC010000009.1:0-437500 GCA_035771165.1 Paragorgia papillata
ACAAGTCGCAACAAATCCGCAACAAATCGCAACAAATCGGAAACAAATGGCATACAAGTTCGCAACAAATCACAAATACAAAATCGCAACAAATCGCAAACCAATCGGATTTGTTGGCAATTTGCCCAAATCGCAACAAATCCACAACAAATCGCAACCCAATCGGATTTGTTGCAATTTTCAAAGTCGCAACAAATCACAATCAAATCGCAACAAATCACAACATAATCGCAACAAGATTCGCAACAAATCGCAACAAATCGCAACAAATCGGCAAACAAATGGCAACATACAATCGCAAACAAATCACAACAAATCCGCAACAAATCGCAACCAATCGGATTTTGTTGCAATTTGCAAAATCGCAACAAATCACAACAAATCGCCAACCAAATCGATTTATGATTTGTTTGCAATTTGCCACAAATCGCAACAAATCACAACAAATCGCAACAAATCACAACAAAGCGCAACAAGTCGCAACAAATCGCAACAAATCCCAACAAGTCGCAACAAATCGCAACAAATCGCAAACAAATGGCAAACAAGTCGCAACAAATCACAACAAATCGCAACCAATCGGATTTGTTGCAATTTGCTAATCAAATTGCAACAAATCGCAACAAATCGCAACAGGTCGCAACAAATCGCAACCAATCGGATTTGTTGCCATTTGCAAATCGCAACAAATCACAACAAATCGCAACAAATCACAACAAATCGCAACAAATCGCAACAAATCGCAAACAAATCGCAACAAATCGCAACAAGTCGCAACAAATCGCAACAAATCACAACAAATCGCAACAAATCACAACAAATCGCAACAAATCACAACAAATCGCAACAAATCGCAACAAATCGCAACAAATCGCAACAAGTCGCAACAAGTCGCAACAAATCACAACAAATCGCAACAAATCACAACAAATCGCAACAAATCACAACAAATCGCAACAAGTCGCAACAAATCACAACAAATCGCAACAAATCACAACAAATCGCAACAAATCGCAACAAATCGCAACAAGTCGCAACAAGTCGCAACAAATCACAAGAAATCGCAACAAATCGCAACAAATCACAACAAATCGCAACCAATCGGATTTGTTGCAATTTGCAAATCGCAACAAATCACAACAAATCGCAACCAATCGGATTTGTTGCAATTTGCAAATCGCAACAAATCACAACAAATCACAACAAAGCGCAACAAGTCGCAACAAATCGCAACAAATCGCAACAAGTCGCAACAAGTCGCAACAAATCGCAACAAATCGCAAACAAATGGCAACAAGTCGCAACAAATCACAACAAATCGCAACCAATCGGATTTGTTGCAATTTGCTAATCACAACAAATCGCAACAAATCGCAACAAATCGCAACAAATCGCAACAAGTCGCAACAAATCGCAATAAATCACAACAAATCGCAACAAATCGCAAGAAGTCGCAAACAAATGGCAACAAGTCGCAACAAATCACAACAAATCAAAACAAATCGCAACAAGTCGCAAACAAATGGCAACAAGTCGCAACAAATCACAACAAATCGCAACCAATCGGATTTGTTGCAGTTTGCTAATCGCAACAAATCGCAACAAATCGCAACAAGTCGCAACAGATCGCAACAAGTCGCAAACAAATGGCAACAAGTCGCAAACAAATGGCAACAAGTAGCAACAAATCACAACAAATCGCAACCAATCGGATTTGTTGCAATTTGCTAATCACAACAAATCGCAACAAATCGCAACAAGTCGCAACAAATCGCAACAAATCGCAACAAGTCGCAAGAATTGAACAAGTCGCAACAAGTCGCAACCAATTTGCAAATCGCAAAAAATCACAACAAATCGCAACAAATCGCAACAAATCGCAACAAATCGCAACAAATCGCAACAAGTCGCAACAAATCACAACAAATCGCAACAAATCACAACAAATCGCAACAAGTCGCAACAAATCACAACAAATCGCAACAAATCACAACAAATCGCAACAAATCGCAACAAATCGCAACAAGTCGCAACAAGTCGCAACAAATCACAACAAATCGCAACAAATCACAACAAATCGCAACAAATCACAACAAATCGCAACAAGTGGCAACAAATCACAACAAATCGCAACAAATCACAACAAATCGCAACAAATCGCAACAAATCGCAACAAGTCGCAACAAGTCGCAACAAATCACAACAAATCGCAACAAATCGCAACAAATCACAACAAATCGCAACAAGTCGCAACAAATCGCAACCAATCGGATTTGTTGCCATTTGCAAATCGCAACAAATCACAACAAATCGCAACAAATCGCAACAAGTCGCAACAAGTCGCAACAAATCGCAACAAATCGCAAACAAATGGCAACAAGTCGCAACAAATCACAAGAAATCGCAACAAATCGCAACCAATCGGATTTGTTGCAATTTGCAAATGGCAACAAATCACAACAAATCGCAACCAATCGGATTTGTTGCAATTTGCAAATCGCAACAAATCACAACAAAGCGCAACAAGTCGCAACAAATCGCAACAAATCGCAACAAGTCGCAACAAATCGCAACAAATCGCAACAAATCGGAAACAAATGGCAACAAGTCGCAACAAATCACAACAAATCGCAACAAATCGCAACCAATCGGATTTGTTGCAATTTGCAAATCGCAACAAATCACAACAAATCGCAACCAATCGGATTTGTTGCAATTTGCAAATCGCAACAAATCACAACAAATCGCAACAAATCACAACAAATCGCAACAAGTCGCAACAAATCGCAACAAATCGCAACAAATCGCAAACAAATGGCAACAAGTCGCAACAAATCACAACAAATCGCAACAAATCGCAACCAATCGGATTTGTTGCAATTTGCAAATCGCAACAAATCACAACAAATCGCAACCAATCGGATTTGTTGCAATTTGCAAATCGCAACAAATCACAACAAATCGCAACAAATCACAACAAAGCGCAACAAGTCGCAACAAATCGCAACAAATCCCAACAAGTCGCAACAAATCGCAACAAATCGCAAACAAATGGCAACAAGTCGCAACAAATCACAACAAATCGCAACCAATCGGATTTGTTGCAATTTGCTAATTGCAACAAATCGCAACAAATCGCAACAGGTCGCAACAAATCGCAACCAATCGGATTTGTTGCCATTTGCAAATCGCAACAAATCACAACAAATCGCAACAAATCACAACAAATCGCAACAAATCGCAACAAATCGCAAACAAATCGCAACAAATCGCAACAAGTCGCAACAAATCGCAACAAATCACAACAAATCGCAACAAATCACAACAAATCGCAACAAATCACAACAAATCGCAACAAATCGCAACAAATCGCAACAAATCGCAACAAGTCGCAACAAGTCGCAACAAATCACAACAAATCGCAACAAATCACAACAAATCGCAACAAATCACAACAAATCGCAACAAGTCGCAACAAATCACAACAAATCGCAACAAATCACAACAAATCGCAACAAATCGCAACAAATCGCAACAAGTCGCAACAAGTCGCAACAAATCGCAACAAATCGCAAACAAATGGCAACAAGTCGCAACAAATCACAAGAAATCGCAACAAATCGCAACCAATCGGATTTGTTGCAATTTGCAAATGGCAACAAATCACAACAAATCGCAACCAATCGGATTTGTTGCAATTTGCAAATCGCAACAAATCACAACAAAGCGCAACAAGTCGCAACAAATCGCAACAAATCGCAACAAGTCGCAACAAATCGCAACAAATCGCAACAAATCGGAAACAAATGGCAACAAGTCGCAACAAATCACAACAAATCGCAACAAATCGCAACCAATCGGATTTGTTGCAATTTGCAAATCGCAACAAATCACAACAAATCGCAACCAATCGGATTTGTTGCAATTTGCAAATCGCAACAAATCACAACAAATCGCAACAAATCACAACAAATCGCAACAAGTCGCAACAAATCGCAACAAATCGCAACAAATCGACAAACAAAATGGCAACAAGTCGCAACAAATCACAACAAATCGCAACAAAATCGCAACCAATCGGATTTGTTGCAATTTGCAAATCGCAACAAATCGCAACAAAATCGCAACAAATCGCAACAAATCGCAACCAATCGGATTTGTTGCAATTTGCAAATCGCAACAAATCACAACAAATCGCAAACAAATCACAACAAAGCGCAACCAAGTCGCAACAAATCGCAACAAATCCCAACAAGTCGCAACAAATCGCAACAAATCGCAAACAAATGGCAACAAGTCGCAACAAATCACAACAAATCGCAACCAATCGGATTTGTTGCAATTTGCTAATTGCAACAAATCGCAACAAATCGCAACAGGTCGCAACAAATCGCAAACCAATCGGATTTGTTGCCATTTGCAAATCGCAACAAATCACAACAAATCGCAACAAATCACAACAAATCGCAACAAATCGCAACAAATCGCAAAACAAATCGCAACAAATCGCAACAAGTTCGCAAACAAATCGCAACAAATCACAACAAATCGCAACAAATCACAACAAATCGCAACAAATCACAACAAATCGCAACAAATCGCAACAAATCGCAACAAATCGGCAACAAGTCGCAACAAGTCGCAACAAATCACAACAAATCGCAACAAATCACAACAAATCGCAACAAATCGCAACAAATCGCAACAAATCGCAACAAGTCGCAACAAATCACAACAAATCGCAACAAATCACAACAAATCGCAACAAATCGCAACAAATCGCAACAAGTCGCAA
The DNA here is from genome assembly GCA_035771165.1 of Paragorgia papillata. NCBI lineage: Eukaryota > Metazoa > Cnidaria > Anthozoa > Scleralcyonacea > Coralliidae > Paragorgia > Paragorgia papillata. The sequence continues at coordinate 4,796 of JAWNZC010000009.1, forward strand.
CAAGTCGCAACAAATCACAAGAAATCGCAACAAATCGCAACAAATCACAACAAATCGCAACCAATCGGATTTGTTGCAATTTGCAAATCGCAACAAATCACAACAAATCGCAACCAATCGGATTTGTTGCAATTTGCAAATCGCAACAAATCACAACAAATCACAACAAAGCGCAACAAGTCGCAACAAATCGCAACAAATCGCAACAAGTCGCAACAAGTCGCAACAAATCGCAACAAATCGCAAACAAATGGCAACAAGTCGCAACAAATCACAACAAATCGCAACCAATCGGATTTGTTGCAATTTGCTAATCACAACAAATCGCAACAAATCGCAACAAATCGCAACAAATCGCAACAAGTCGCAAGAATTGAACAAGTCGCAACAAGTCGCAACCAATTTGCAAATTGCAAAAAATCACAACAAATCGCAACAAATCACAACAAATCGCAACAAATCGCAACAAATCGCAACAAATCGCAACAAATCGCAACAAATCACAACAAATCGCAACAAATCACAACAAATCGCAACAAATCACAACAAATCGCAACAAATCGCAACAAATCGCAACAAATCGCAACAAGTCGCAACAAGTCGCAACAAATCACAACAAATCGCAACAAATCACAACAAATCGCAACAAGTCGCAACAAATCACAACAAATCGCAACAAATCACAACAAATCGCAACAAATCGCAACAAATCGCAACAAGTCGCAACAAGTCGCAACAAATCACAAGAAATCGCAACAAATCGCAACAAATCACAACAAATCGCAACAAGTCGCAACAAATCGCAACAAATCGCAACAAGTCGCAAACAAATCACAACAAATCGCAACCAATCGGATTTGTTGCAATTTGCTAATCGCAACAAATCGCAACCAAATCGCAACCAATCGGATTTGTTGCAATTTGCAAATCGCAACAAATCACAACAAATCGCAACAAATCACAACAAATCGCAACAAGTCGCAACAAGTCGCAAACAAATGGCAACAAGTCGCAAACAAATGGCAACAAGTCGCAACAAATCACAACAAATCGCAACCAATCGGATTTGTTGCAATTTGCTAATCACAACAAATCGCAACAAATCGCAACAAATCGCAACCAATCGGATTTGTTGCAATTTGCAAATCACAACAAATCACAACAAATCGCAACCAATCGGATTTGTTGCAATTTGCAAATCGCAACAAATCCACAACAAATCGCAACAAATCACAACAAAGCGCAACAAGTCGCAACAAATCGCAACAAGTCGCAACAAATCGCAACAAATCGCAAACAAATGGCAACAAGTCGCAACAAATCACAACAAATCGCAACCAATCGGATTTGTTGCAATTTGCTAATTGCAACAAATCGCAACAAATCGCAACAGTCGCAACAAATCGCAACAACCAATCGGATTTGTTTGCATTTGCAAAATCGCAACAAATCACAACAAATCGCAACAAATCACAACAAATCGCAACAAATCGCAACAAATCGCAAACAAATGGCAACAAGTCGCAACAAATCGCAACAAGTCGCAACAAGTCGCAACCAATTTGCAAAATTGCAAAAAATCACAACAAATCGCAACAAATCACAACAAATCGCAAACAAATCGCAACAAATCGCAACAAGGTCGCAACAAATCGCAACAAATCACAAAACAAATCGCAACAAATCACAACAAATCGCAACAAATCACAACAAATCGCAACAAATCGCAACAAATCGCAACAAGTCGCAACAAGTCGCAACAAATCACAACAAATCGCAACAAATCACAACAAATCGCAACAAGTCGCAACAAATCCCAACAAATCGCAACAAATCACAACAAATCGCAACAAATCGCAACAAATCGCAACAAGTCGCAACAAGTCGCAACAAATCACAACAAATCGCAACAAATCGCAACAAATCACAACAAATCGCAACAAGTCGCAACAAATCGCAACAAATCGCAACAAGTCGCAAACAAATCACAACAAATCGCAACCAATCGGATTTGTTGCAATTTGCTAATCGCAACAAATCGCAACCAATCGGATTTGTTGCAATTTGCAAATCGCAACAAATCACAACAAATCGTAACAAATCACAACAAATCGCAACAAATCGCAACAAGTCGCAACAAATCACAACAAATCGCAACAAATCGCAACAAATCACAACAAATCGCAACAAGTCGCAACAAATCGCAATAAATCACAACAAATCGCAACAAATCGCAACAAGTCGCAAACAAATGGCAACAAGTCGCAACAAATCACAACAAATCGCAACCAATCGGATTTGTTGCAATTTGCTAATCGCAACAAATCGCAACAAATCGCAACAAGTCGCAAACAAATGGCAACAAGTCGCAAACAAATGGCAACAAGTCGCAACAAATCACAACAAATCGCAACCAATCGGATTTGTTGCAATTTGCTAATCACAACAAATCGCAACAAATCGCAACAAATCGCAACCAATCGGATTTGTTGCAATTTGCAAATCACAACAAATCACAACAAATCGCAACCAATCGGATTTGTTGCAATTTGCAAATCGCAACAAATCACAACAAATCGCAACAAATCACAACAAAGCGCAACAAGTCGCAACAAATCGCAACAAGTCGCAACAAATCGCAACAAATCGCAAACAAATGGCAACAAGTCGCAACAAATCACAACAAATCGCAACCAATCGGATTTGTTGCAATTTGCTAATTGCAACAAATCGCAACAAATCGCAACAGGTCGCAACAAATCGCAACCAATCGGATTTGTTGCCATTTGCAAATCGCAACAAATCACAACAAATCGCAACAAATCACAACAAATCGCAACAAATCGCAACAAATCGCAAACAAATGGCAACAAGTCGCAACAAATCGCAACAAGTCGCAACAAGTCGCAACCAATTTGCAAATTGCAAAAAATCACAACAAATCGCAACAAATCACAACAAATCGCAACAAATCGCAACAAATCGCAACAAGTCGCAACAAATCGCAACAAATCACAACAAATCGCAACAAATCACAACAAATCGCAACAAATCACAACAAATCGCAACAAATCGCAACAAATCGCAACAAGTCGCAACAAGTCGCAACAAATCACAACAAATCGCAACAAATCACAACAAATCGCAACAAGTCGCAACAAATCCCAACAAATCGCAACAAATCACAACAAATCGCAACAAATCGCAACAAATCGCAACAAATCGCAACCAATCGCAACAAGTCGCAACAACAAATCACAACAAATCGCAACAAATCGCAACAAATCACAACAAAATCGCAACAAGTCGCAACAAATCGCAAACAAATCGCAACAAGTCGCAAACAAATCACAACAAATCGCAACCAATCGGATTTGTTGCAATTTGCTAATCGCAACAAATCGCAACAATCGCAATCGGATTTGTTGCAATTTGCAAATCGCAACAAATCACAACAAATCGTAACAAATCACAACAAATCGCAACAAATCGCAACAAGTCGCAACAAATCACAACAAATCGCAACAAATCGCAACAAATCACAACAAATCGCAACAAGTCGCAACAAATCGCAATAAATCACAACAAATCGCAACAAATCGCAACAAGTCGCAAACAAATGGCAACAAGTCGCAACAAATCACAACAAATCGCAACCAATCGGATTTGTTGCAATTTGCTAATCGCAACAAATCGCAACAAATCGCAACAAGTCGCAAACAAATGGCAACAAGTCGCAAACAAATGGCAACAAGTCGCAACAAATCACAACAAATCGCAACCAATCGGATTTGTTGCAATTTGCTAATCACAACAAATCGCAACAAATCGCAACAAATCGCAACCCATCGGATTTGTTGCAATTTGCTAATCGCAACAAATCGCAACAAATCGCAACCAATCGGATTTGTTGCAATTTGCAAATCGCAACAAATCACAACAAATCGCAACAAATCACAACAAAGCGCAACAAGTCGCAACAAATCGCAACAAATCGCAAACAAATGGCAACAAGTCGCAACAAATCGCAACAAGTCGCAACAAATCGCAACAAGTCGCAAGAATTGAACAAGTCGCAACAAGTCGCAACCAATTTGCAAATTGCAAAAAATCACAACAAATCGCAACAAATCACAACAAATCGCAACAAATCGCAACAAATCGCAACAAGTCGCAACAAATCGCAACAAATCACAACAAATCGCAACAAATCACAACAAATCGCAACAAATCGCAACAAATCGCAACAAATCGCAACAAGTCGCAACAAGTCGCAACAAATCACAACAAATCGCAACAAATCACAACAAATCGCAACAAATCACAACAAATCGCAACAAGTCGCAACAAATCACAACAAATCGCAACAAATCACAACAAATCGCAACAAATCGCAACAAATCGCAACAAGTCGCAACAAGTCGCAACAAATCACAACAAATCGCAACAAATCGCAACAAATCACAACAAATCGCAACAAGTCGCAACAAATCGCAACAAATCGTAACAAGTCGCAAACAAATCACAACAAATCGCAACCAATCGGATTTGTTGCAATTTGCTAATCGCAACAAATCGCAACCAATCGGATTTGTTGCAATTTGCAAATCGCAACAAATCACAACAAATCGCAACAAATCACAACAAATCGCAACAAGTCGCAACAAATCGCAACAAATCGTGCAACAAATCGCAAACAAATGGCAACAAGTCGCAACAAATCACAACAAATCGCAACAAATCGCAACCAATCGGATTTGTTGCAATTTGCAAATCACAACAAATCACAACAAATCGCAACCAATCGGATTTGTTGCAATTTGCAAATCGCAACAAATCACCAACAAATCGCAACAAATCACAACAAAGCGCAACAAGTCGCAACAAATCGCAACAAGTCGCAACAAATCGCAACAAATCGCAACAAATCGCAAACAAATGGCAAACAAGTCGCAACAAATCACAACAAATCGCAACCAATCGGATTTGTTGCAATTTGCTAATTGCAACAAATCGCAACAAATCGCAACAGGTCGCAACAAACAAATCGCAACCAATCGGATTTGTTGCCATTTGCAAATCGCAACAAATCACAACAAATCGCAACAAATCACAACAAATCGCAACAAATCGCAACAAATCGCAAACAAATGGCAACAAGTCGCAACAAATCGCAACAAGTCGCAAGAATTGAACAAGTCGCAACAAGTCGCAACCAATTTGCAAATTGCAAAAAATCACAACAAATCGCAACAAATCGCAACAAATCGCAACAAGTCGCAACAAATCGCAACAAATTCACAACAAATCGCAACAAATCACAACAAAATCGCAACAAATCACAACAAAGCGCAACAAGTCGCAACAAATCGCAACAAATCGCAACAACAATTCGCAACAAATCGCAACAAATCGCAACAAATCGCAACAAATGGCAACAATCGCAACAAATCACAAACAAATCGCAACCAATCGGATTTGTTGCAATTTGCTAATTGCAACAAATCGCAACAAATCACAACAAATCGCAACCAATCGGATTTGTTGCAATTTGCTAATCACAACAAGTCGCAACAAATCGCAACAAATCGCAACAAATCGCAACAAGTCGCAACAAGTCGCAACAAATCACAACAAATCGCAACAAATCACAACAAATCGCAACAAATCACAACAAATCGCAACAAGTCGCAACAAATCGCAACAAATCGCAAACAAATGGCAACAAGTCGCAACAAATCACAACAAATCGCAACCAATCGGATTTGTTGCAATTTGCTAAATTGCAACAAATCGTCAACAAATCGCAACAAGTCGCAACACAATCCGCAACCAATCGGATTTGTTGCCAATTTGCAAATCGCAACAAATCACAACAAATCGCAACAAATCACAACAAATCGCAACAAATCGCAACAAATCGCAAACAAATCGCAACAAGTCGCAACAAATCACAACAAATCGCAACCAATCGGATTTGTTGCAATTTGCAAATCGCAACAAATCACAACAAATCGCAACCAATCGGATTTGTTGCAATTTGCAAATCGCAACAAATCGCAACAAATCGCAAACAAATGGCAACAAGTCGCAACAAATCACAACAAATCGCAACCAATCGGATTTGTTGCAATTTGCTAATCACAACAAATCGCAACAAATCGCAACAAGTCGCAACAAATCGCAACAAATCGCAACAAGTCGCAAGAATTGAACAAGTCGCAACAAGTCGCAACCAATTTGCAAATCGCAAAAAATCACAACAAATCGCAACAAATCACAACAAATCGCAACAAATCGCAACAAATCGCAAGAAGTCGCAACAAATCGCAACAAATCACAACAAATCGCAACAAGTCGCAACAAATCACAACAAATCGCAACAAATCACAACAAATCGCAACAAATCACAACAAATCGCAACAAGTCGCAACAAATCACAACAAATCGCAACAAATCACAACAAATCGCAACAAATCGCAACAAATCGCAACAAATCGCAACAAGTCGCAAACAAATCACAACAAATCGCAACCAATCGGATTTGTTGCAATTTGCTAATCGCAACAAATCGCAACAAATCGCAACAAATCGCAACCAATCGGATTTGTTGCAATTTTTGCAAATCGCAACAAATCACAACAAATCGCAACAAATCACAACAAATCGCAACAAGTCGCAACAAATCGCAATAAATCGCAACAAATCGCAACAAGTCGCAAACAAATGGCAACAAGTCGCAACAAATCACAACAAATCGCAACCAATCGGATTTGTTGCAGTTTGCTAATCGCAACAAATCGCAACAAATCGCAACAAGTCGCAACAGATCGCAACAAGTCGCAAACAAATGGCAACAAGTCGCAAACAAATGGCAACAAGTCGCAACAAATCACAACAAATCGCAACCAATCGGATTTGTTGCAATTTGCTAATCACAACAAGTCGCAACAAATCGCAACAAGTCGCAACAAATCGCAACAAATCGCAACAAGTCGCAAGAATTGAACAAGTCGCAACAAGTCGCAACCAATTTGCAAATCGCAAAAAATCACAACAAATCGCAACAAATCACAACAAATCGCAACAAATCGCAACAAATCGCAACAAATCGCAACAAGTCACAACAAATCACAACAAATCGCAACAAATCACAACAAATCGCAACAAGTCGCAACAAATCACAACAAATCGCAACAAATCACAACAAATCGCAACAAATCGCAACAAATCGCAACAAATCGCAACAAGTCGCAACAATCGCAACAAATCACAACAAATCGCAACAAATCACAACAAATCGCAACAAATCACAACAAATCGCAACAAGTCGCAACAAATCACAACAAATCGCAACAAATCACAACAAATCGCAACAAATCGCAACAAATCGCAACAAATCGCAACAAGTCGCAACAAGTCGCAACAAATCACAACAAATCGCAACAAATCGCAACAAATCACAACAAATCGCAACAAGTCGCAACAAATCGCAACAAATCGCAACAAGTCGCAAACAAATGGCAACAAGTCGCAAACAAATCACAACAAAATCGCAACCATCGGATTTGTTGCAATTTGCTAATCGCAACAAATCGCAACAAATCGCAACAAGTCGCAAACAAATGGCAACAAGTCGCAAACAAATGGCAACAAGTCGCAACAAATCACAACAAATCGCAACCAATCGGATTTGTTGCAATTTGCTAATCACAACAAATCGCAACAAATCGCAACAAATCGCAACAAATCGCAACCCATCGGATTTGTTGCAATTTGCTAATCGCAACAAATCGCAACAAATCGCAGCAAATCGCAACAAGTCGCAACAAATAGCAACAAATAGCAACAAATAGCAACACATCGGATTTGTTGCAATTTGCTAATCGCAACAAATCGCAACCAATCGGATTTGTTGCAATTTGCAAATCGCAACAAATCACAACAAATCGAAACAAATCACAACAAAGCGCAACAAGTCGCAACAAATCGCAACAAATCGCAAACAAATGGCAACAAGTCGCAACAAATCACAACAAATCGCAACCAATCGGATTTGTTGCAATTTGCTAATTGCAACAAATCGCAACAAATCGCAACAAGTCGCAACCAATCGGATTTGTTGCCATTTGCAAATCGCAACAAATCACAACAAATCGCAACAAATCACAACAAATCGCAACAAGTCGCAACAAATCGCAACAAATCGCAACAAATCGCAAACAAATGGCAACAATTCGCAACAAATCACAACAAATCGCAACCAATCGGATTTGTTGCAATTTGCAAATCGCAACAAATCGCAACAAGTCGCAACAAATCACAACAAATCGCAACCAATCGGATTTGTTGCAATTTGCTAATCGCAACAAATCGCAACAAATCGCAACAAGTCGCAACAAATCGCAACCAATCGGATTTGTTGCAATTTGCAAATCGCAACAAATCACAACAAATCGCAACAAATCACAACAAATAGCAACAAATGGCAACAAGTCGCAAACAAATGGCAACAAGTCGCAACAAATCACAACAAATCGCAACCAATCGGATTTGTTGCAATTTGCTAATCGCAACAAATCGCAACAAGTCGCAAACAAATGGCAACAAGTCGCAAACAAATGGCAACAAGTCGCAACAAATCACAACAAATCGCAACCAATCGGATTTGTTGCAATTTGCAAATCACAACAAATCGCAACAAATCGCAACAAGTCGCAACAAATCGCAAACAAATGGCAACAAGTCGCAACAAATCACAACAAATCGCAACCAATCACAACAAATCGCAACCAATCGGATTTGTTGCAATTTGCTAATCGCAACAAATCGCAACAAATCGCAACAAGTCGCAACAAATCGCAACCAATCGGATTTGTTGCAATTTGCAAATCGCAACAAATCACAACAAATCGCAACAAATCACAACAAATCGCAACAAGTCGCAACAAATCACAACAAATCGCAACAAATCACAACAAATCGCAACAAGTCGCAACAAATCGCAACAAATCGCAAACAAATGGCAACAAGTCGCAACAAATCACAACAAATCGCAACCAATCACAACAAATCGCAACCAATCACAACAAATCGCAACCAATCGGATTTGTTGCAATTTGCTAATCGCAACAAATCGCAACAAATCGCAACAAGTCGCAACAAATCGCAACCAATCGGATTTGTTGCAATTTGCAAATCGCAACAAATCACAACAAATCGCAACAAATTGCAACAAGTCGCAACAAATCGCAATAAATCACAACAAATCGCAACAAATCGCAACAAGTCGCAAACAAATGGCAACAAGTCGCAACAAATCACAACAAATCGCAACCAATCGGATTTGTTGCAATTTGCTAATCGCAACAAGTCGCAAACAAATCGCAACAAGTCGGAAACAAATCGCAACAAGTCGGAAACAAATGGCAACAAGTCGCAACAAATCGCAACCAATCGGATTTGTTGCAATTTGCTAATCACAACAAATCGCAACAAATCGCAACAAGTCGCAACAAATCGCAACAAATCGCAACCCATCGGATTTGTTGCAATTTGCTAATCGCAACAAATCGCAACAAGTCGCAAACAAATGGCAACAAGTCGCAACAAATCACAACAAATCGCAACCAATCGGATTTGTTGCAATTTGCAAATCGCAACAAATCGCAACAAATCACAAAAAAAAGCAACAAATCGCAACAAATCGCAACAAATCGCAACAAGTCGAAACAAATCGCAACCAATCGGATTTGTTGCCATTTGCAAATCGCAACAAATCACAACAAATCGCAACAAGTCGAAACAAATCGCAACCAATCGGATTTGTTGCCATTTGCAAATCGCAACAAATCACAACAAATCGCAACAAATCACAACAAATCGCAACCAATCGGATTTGTTGCAATTTGCAAATGGCAACAAATCACAACAAATCGCAACAAATCACAACAAAGCGCAACAAGTCGCAACAAATCGCAACAAGTCGCAACAAGTCGCAACAAATCGCAACAAATCGCAAAGAAATGGCAACAAGTCGCAACAAATCACAACAAATCGCAACCAATCGGATTTGTTGCAATTTGCAAATCGCAACAAATCGCAACAAATCACAACAAATCGCAACAAATCGCAACAAATCGCAACAAATCGCAACAAATCGCAACAAGTCGCAACAAATCACAACAAATCGCAACCAATCGGATTTGTTGCAATTTGCTAATCGCAACAAATCGCAACAAATCGCAACAAGTCGCAACAAATCGCAACCAATCGGATTTGTTGCCATTTGCAAATCGCAACAAATCACAACAAATCGTAACAAATCATAACAAATCGCAACAAATCACAACAAATCGCAACAAATCGCAACAAGTCGCAACAGATCGCAACAAGTCGCAAACAAATGGCAACAAGTCGCAAACAAATGGCAACAAGTCGCAACAAATCACAACAAATCGCAACCAATCGGATTTGTTGCAATTTGCTAATCACAACAAATCGCAACAAATCGCAACAAGTCGCAACAAATCGCAACAAATCGCAACAAGTCGCAAGAATTGAACAAGTCGCAACAAGTCGCAACCAATTTGCAAATCGCAACAAATCACAACAAATCGCAACAAATCGCAACAAATCGCAACAAGTCGCAACAAATCACAACAAATCGCAACAAATCACAACAAATCGCAACAAGTCGCAACAAATCACAACAAATCGCAACAAATCACAACAAATCGCAACAAATCGCAACAAATCGCAACAAGTCGCAACAAGTCGCAACAAATCACAACAAATCGCAACAAATCACAACAAATCGCAACATATACAACAAATCGCAACAAATCACAACAAATCGCAACAAGTCGCAAACAAATGGCAACAAGTCGCAACAAATCACAACAAATCGCAACCAATCGGATTTGTTGCAATTTGCTAATCGCAACAAATCGCAACAAATCGCAACAAATCGCAACAAATGGCAACAAGTCGCAACAAATCGCAACCAATCAGAACCAATCGGATTTGTTGCAATTTGGAAATCGCAACAAATCACAACAAATCGCAACAAATCGCAACAAATCACAACAAATCAAAACAAATCGCAACAAGTCGCAACAAATCGCAACAAGTCGCAACAAATCGCAACAAATCACAACAAATCGCAACAAATCGCAACAAGTCGCAAACAAATGGCAACAAGCCGCAACAAATCACAACAAATCGCAACCAATCGGATTTGTTGCAATTTTCTAATCGCAACAAATCGCAACAAATCGCAACAAGTCGCAACAAATCGCAACAAATCGCAACAAGTCGCAACAAATCGCAACAAGTCGCAAACAAATGGCAACAAGTCGCAAACAAATGGCAACAAGTCGCAACAAATCGCAACCAATCGGATTTGTTGCAATTTGCTAATCGCAACAAATCGCAACAAATCGCAACAAATCGCAACAAGTCGCAACAAATCACAACAAATCGCAACAAATCACAACAAATCGCAACATATACAACAAATCGCAACAAATCACAACAAATCGCAACAAGTCGCAAACAAATGGCAACAAGTCGCAACAAATCACAACAAATCGCAACCAATCGGATTTGTTGCAATTTGCTAATCGCAACAAATCGCAACAAATCGCAACAAATCGCAACAAATGGCAACAAGTCGCAACAAATCGCAACCAATCAGAACCAATCGGATTTGTTGCAATTTGGAAATCGCAACAAATCACAACAAATCGCAACAAATCGCAACAAATCACAACAAATCAAAACAAATCGCAACAAGTCGCAACAAATCGCAACAAATCGCAACCAATCGGATTTGTTGCAATTTTCTAATCGCAACAAATCGCAACAAATCGCAACAAGTCGCAACAAATCGCAACAAATCGCAACAAGTCGCAACAAATCGCAACAAATCGCCACAACAAGTCGCAAACAAATGGCAACAAGTCGCAAACAAATGGCAACAAGTCGCAACAAATCGCAACCAATCGGATTTGTTGCAATTTGCTAATCGCAACAAATCGCAACAAATCGCAACAAATCGCAACAAGTCGCAACAAATCACAACAAATCGCAACAAATCACAACAAATCGCAACATATACAACAAATCGCAACAAATCACAACAAATCGCAACAAGTCGCAAACAAATGGCAACAAGTCGCAACAAATCACAACAAATCGCAACCAATCGGATTTGTTGCAATTTGCTAATCGCAACAAATCGCAACAAATCGCAACAAATCGCAACAAATGGCAACAAGTCGCAACAAATCGCAACCAATCAGAACCAATCGGATTTGTTGCAATTTGGAAATCGCAACAAATCACAACAAATCGCAACAAATCGCAACAAATCACAACAAATCAAAACAAATCGCAACAAGTCGCAACAAATCGCAACAAGTCGCAACAAATCGCAACAAATCACAACAAATCGCAACAAATCGCAACAAGTCGCAAACAAATGGCAACAAGCCGCAACAAATCACAACAAATCGCAACCAATCGGATTTGTTGCAATTTTCTAATCGCAACAAATCGCAACAAATCGCAACAAGTCGCAACAAATCGCAACAAATCGCAACAAGTCGCAACAAATCGCAACAAGTCGCAAACAAATGGCAACAAGTCGCAAACAAATGGCAACAAGTCGCAACAAATCGCAACCAATCGGATTTGTTGCAATTTGCTAATCGCAACAAATCGCAACAAATCGCAACAAATCGCAACCAATCGGATTTGTTGCAATTTGCTAATCACAACAAATCGCAACAAATCGCAACAAGTCGCAACAAATCGCAACAAATCGCAACAAGTCGCAAGAATTGAACAAGTCGCAACAAGTCGCAACCAATTTGCAAATCGCAACAAATCACAACAAATCGCAACAAATCGCAACAAATCGCAACAAGTCGCAACAAATCACAACAAATCGCAACAAATCACAACAAATCGCAACAAGTCGCAACAAATCACAACAAATCGCAACAAATCGCAACAAATCGCAACAAATCGCAACAAATCGCAACAAATCGCAACAAGTCGCAACAAGTCGCAACAAATCACAACAAATCGCAACAAATCACAACAAATCGCAACATATACAACAAATCGCAACAAATCACAACAAATCGCAACAAGTCGCAAACAAATGGCAACAAGTCGCAACAAATCACAACAAATCGCAACCAATCGGATTTGTTGCAATTTGCTAATCGCAACAAATCGCAACAAATGGCAACAAGTCGCAACAAATCGCAACCAATCAGAACCAATCGGATTTGTTGCAATTTGGAAATCGCAACAAATCACAACAAATCGCAACAAATCGCAACAAATCACAACAAATCAAAACAAATCGCAACAAGTCGCAACAAATCGCAACAAGTCGCAACAAATCGCAACAAATCGCAACAAGTCGCAAACAAATGGCAACAAGCCGCAACAAATCACAACAAATCGCAACCAATCGGATTTGTTGCAATTTGCTAATCGCAACAAATCGCAACAAGTCGCAACAAATCGCAACAAATCGCAACAAGTCGCAACAAATCGCAACAAGTCGCAAACAAATGGCAACAAGTCGCAAACAAATGGCAACAAGTCGCAACAAATCACAACAAATCGCAACCAATCGGATTTGTTGCAATTTGCTAATCGCAACAAATCGCAACAAATCGCAACAAATCGCAACCAATCGGATTTGTTGCAATTTGCTAATCACAACAAATCGCAACAAATCGCAACAAGTCGCAACAAATCGCAACAAATCGCAACAAGTCGCAAGAATTGAACAAGTCGCAACAAGTCGCAACCAATTTGCAAATCGCAACAAATCACAACAAATCGCAACAAATCGCAACAAATCGCAACAAATCGCAACAAGTCGCAACAAATCACAACAAATCGCAACAAATCACAACAAATCGCAACATATACAACAAATCGCAACAAATCACAACAAATCGCAACAAGTCGCAAACAAATGGCAACAAGTCGCAACAAATCACAACAAATCGCAACCAATCGGATTTGTTGCAATTTGCTAATCGCAACAAATCGCAACAAATCGCAACAAATCGCAACAAATGGCAACAAGTCGCAACAAATCGCAACCAATCAGAACCAATCGGATTTGTTGCAATTTGGAAATCGCAACAAATCACAAGAAATCGCAACAAATCGCAACAAATCACAACAAATCAAAACAAATCGCAACAAGTCGCAACAAATCGCAACATAGTCGCAACAAATCGCAACAAATCACAACAAATCGCAACAAATCGCAACAAGTCGCAAACAAATGGCAACAAGCCGCAACAAATCACAACAAATCGCAACCAATCGGATTTGTTGCAATTTGCTAATCGCAACAAATCGCAACAAATCGCAACAAGTCGCAACAAATCGCAACAAATCGCAACAAGTCGCAACAAATCGCAACAAGTCGCAAACAAATGGCAACAAGTCGCAAACAAATGGCAACAAGTCGCAACAAATCGCAACCAATCGGATTTGTTGCAATTTGCTAATCGCAACAAATCGCAAACAAATCGCAACAAATCGCAACCAATTCGGATTTGTTGCAATTTGCTAATCACAACAAATCGCAACAAATCGCAACAAGTCGCAACAAATCGCAACAAATCGCAACAAGTCGCAAGAATTGAACAAGTCGCAACAAGTCGCAACCAATTTGCAAATCGCAACAAATCACAAACAAATCGCAAACAAATCGCAACAAATCGCAACAAGTCGCAACAAATCACAACAAATCGCAAACAAATCACAACAAATCGCAACAAAGTCGCAACAAATCACAACAAATCGCAACAAATCGCAACAAATCGCAACAAATCGCAACAAATCGCAACAAATCGCAACAAATCGCAACAAGTCGCAACAAGTCGCAACAAATCACAAACAAATCGCAACAAATCACAACAAATCGCAACATATACAACAAATCGCAACAAATCACAACAAAATCGCAACAAGTCGCAAACAAATGGCAACAAGTCGCAACAAATCACAACAAATCGCAACCAATCGGATTTGTTGCAATTTGCTAATCGCAACAAATCGCAACAAATCGCAACAAATGGCAACAAGTCGCAACAAATCGCAACCAATCAGAACCAATCGGATTTGTTGCAATTTGGAAATCGCAACAAATCACAACAAATCGCAACAAATCGCAACAAATCACAACAAATCAAAACAAATCGCAACAAGTCGCAACAAATCGCAACAAATCGCAACAAATCGCAACAAGTCGCAAACAAATGGCAACAAGCCGCAACAAATCACAACAAATCGCAACCAATCGGATTTGTTGCAATTTGCTAATCGCAACAAATCGCAACAAGTCGCAACAAATCGCAACAAATCGCAACAAGTCGCAACAAATCGCAACAAGTCGCAAACAAATGGCAACAAGTCGCAAACAAATGGCAACAAGTCGCAACAAATCACAACAAATCGCAACCAATCGGATTTGTTGCAATTTGCTAATCGCAACAAATCGCAACAAATCGCAACAAATCGCAACCAATCGGATTTGTTGCAATTTGCTAATCACAACAAATCGCAACAAATCGCAACAAGTCGCAACAAATCGCAACAAATCGCAACAAGTCGCAAGAATTGAACAAGTCGCAACAAGTCGCAACCAATTTGCAAATCGCAACAAATCACAACAAATCGCAACAAATCGCAACAAATCGCAACAAATCGCAACAAGTCGCAACAAATCGCAACAAATCGCAACAAATCGCAACAAGTCGCAACAAGTCGCAACAAATCGCAACAAATCGCAACAAATCGCAACAAATCGCAACAAATCGCAACAAATCGCAACAAATCGCAACAAGTCGCAACAAGTCGCAACAAATCACAACAAATCGCAACAAATCACAACAAATCGCAACATATACAACAAATCGCAACAAATCACAACAAATCGCAACAAGTCGCAAACAAATGGCAACAAGTCGCAACAAATCACAACAAATCGCAACCAATCGGATTTGTTGCAATTTGCTAATCGCAACAAATCGCAACAAATCGCAACAAATGGCAACAAGTCGCAACAAATCGCAACCAATCAGAACCAATCGGATTTGTTGCAATTTGGAAATCGCAACAAATCACAACAAATCGCAACAAATCGCAACAAATCACAACAAATCAAAACAAATCGCAACAAGTCGCAACAAATCGCAACAAGTCGCAACAAATCGCAACAAATCACAACAAATCGCAACAAATCGCAACAAGTCGCAAACAAATGGCAACAAGCCGCAACAAATCACAACAAATCGCAACCAATCGGATTTGTTGCAATTTGCTAATCGCAACAAATCACAACAAATCGCGACAAATCGCAACAAATCGCAACAAATCACAACAAATCGCAACAAATCGCAACAAGTCGCAAACAAATGGCAACAAGTCGCAACAAATCACAACAAGTCGCAACAAATGGCAACAAGTCGCAACAAATCACAACAAGTCGCAACAAATCCCAACAAGTCGCAACAAATCACAACAAGTCGCAACAAATCGCAACAAATCGCAACAAGTCGCAACAAATCGCAACAAGTCGCAACAAGTCGTAACAAGTCGCAACAAATCGCAACCAATCACAACAAATCGCAACAAATCGCAACAAGTCGCAAACAAATGGCAACAAGCCGCAACAAATCACAACAAATCGCAACCAATCGGATTTGTTGCAATTTGCTAATCGCAACAAATCACAACAAATCGCGACAAATCGCAACAAATCGCAACAAATCACAACAAATCGCAACAAATCGCAACAAGTCGCAAACAAATGGCAACAAGTCGCAACAAATCACAACAAGTCGCAACAAATGGCAACAAGTCGCAACAAATCACAACAAGTCGCAACAAATCCCAACAAGTCGCAACAAATCACAACAAGTCGCAACAAATCGCAACAAATCGCAACAAGTCGCAACAAATCGCAACAAGTCGCAACAAGTCGTAACAAGTCGCAACAAATCGCAACCAATCACAACAAATCGCAACAAATCGCAACAAGTCGCAAACAAATGGCAACAAGTCGCAACAAATCACAACAAATCACAACAAATCAAAACAAATCGCAACAAGTCGCAACAAATCGCAACAAGTCGCAACAAATCGCAACAAATCGCAACAAATCGCAACAAGTCGCAAACAAATGGCAACAAGCCGCAACAAATCACAACAAATCGCAACCAATCGGATTTGTTGCAATTTGCTAATCGCAACAAATCGCAACAAATCGCAACAAGTCGCAACAAATCGCAACAAATCGCAACAAGTCGCAACAAATCGCAACAAGTCGCAAACAAATGGCAACAAGTCGCAAACAAATGGCAACAAGTCGCAACAAATCACAACAAATCGCAACCAATCGGATTTGTTGCAATTTGCTAATCGCAACAAATCGCAACAAATCGCAACAAATCGCAACCAATCGGATTTGTTGCAATTTGCTAATCACAACAAATCGCAACAAATCGCAACAAGTCGCAACAAATCGCAACAAATCGCAACAAGTCGCAAGAATTGAACAAGTCGCAACAAGTCGCAACCAATTTGCAAATCGCAACAAATCACAACAAATCGCAACAAATCGCAACAAATCGCAACAAATCGCAACAAGTCGCAACAAATCACAACAAATCGCAACAAATCACAACAAATCGCAACAAGTCGCAACAAATCACAACAAATCGCAACAAATCGCAACAAATCGCAACAAATCGCAACAAATCGCAACAAATCGCAACAAGTCGCAACAAGTCGCAACAAATCACAACAAATCGCAACAAATCACAACAAATCGCAACATATACAACAAATCGCAACAAATCACAACAAATCGCAACAAGTCGCAAACAAATGGCAACAAGTCGCAACAAATCACAACAAATCGCAACCAATCGGATTTGTTGCAATTTGCTAATCGCAACAAATCGCAACAAATCGCAACAAATGGCAACAAGTCGCAACAAATCGCAACCAATCAGAACCAATCGGATTTGTTGCAATTTGGAAATCGCAACAAATCACAACAAATCGCAACAAATCGCAACAAATCACAACAAATCAAAACAAATCGCAACAAGTCGCAACAAATCGCAACAAGTCGCAACAAATCGCAACAAATCACAACAAATCGCAACAAATCGCAACAAGTCGCAAACAAATGGCAACAAGCCGCAACAAATCACAACAAATCGCAACCAATCGGATTTGTTGCAATTTGCTAATCGCAACAAATCGCAACAAATCGCAACAAGTCGCAACAAATCGCAACAAATCGCAACAAGTCGCAACAAATCGCAACAAGTCGCAAACAAATGGCAACAAGTCGCAAACAAATGGCAACAAGTCGCAACAAATCACAACAAATCGCAACCAATCGGATTTGTTGCAATTTGCTAATCGCAACAAATCACAACAAATCGCGACAAATCGCAACAAATCGCAACAAATCACAACAAATCGCAACAAATCGCAACAAGTCGCAAACAAATGGCAACAAGTCGCAACAAATCACAACAAGTCGCAACAAATGGCAACAAGTCGCAACAAATCACAACAAGTCGCAACAAATCCCAACAAGTCGCAACAAATCACAACAAGTCGCAACAAGTCGCAACAAATCGCAACAAGTCGCAACAAATCGCAACAAGTCGCAACAAGTCGTAACAAGTCGCAACAAATCGCAACCAATCACAACAAATCGCAACAAATCGCAACAAGTCGCAAACAAATGGCAACAAGTCGCAACAAATCACAACATATCGCAACCAATCGGATTTCTTGCAATTTGCTAATCGCAACAAATCGCAACAAATCGCAACCAATCGCTACAAATCGCAACAAGTCCCAACAAATCGCAACAAGTCGCAACAAGTCGCAACAAATCGCAACCAATCGATTTGTTGCGATTGCAAATCGCAACATATACAACAAATCACAACAAATCGCAACAAGTCGGAAACAAATCGCCACAAATCGCAACAAATCGCAAGCAATCGGATTTGTTGCAATTTGCAAATCGCAACAAATCACAACAAATCGCAACAAATCGCAACAAATCGCAACAAATCGCAAAAAATCACAACAAATCGCAACAAGTCGCAAACAAATGGCAACAAGTCGCAACAAATCACAACAAATCGCAACCAATCGGATTTGTTGCAATTTGCAAATCGCAACAAATCACAACAAGTCGCAACAAATCGCAACAAATCGCAACAAATCGCAACAAATCGCAACAAATCGCAACAAATCGCAAACAATCGGATTTGTTGCAATTTGCAAATCGCAACAAATCACAACAAATCGCAACAAATCGCAACAAATACAACAAATCGCAAAAAATCACAACAAGTCGCAAACAAATGGCAACAAGTCGCAACAAATCACAACAAATCGCAACAAATCGCAACAAATCGCAACAAATCGCAAAAAATCACAACAAGTCGCAAACAAATGGCAACAAGTCGCAACAAATCACAACAAATCGCAACCAATCAGATTTGTTGCAATTTGCTAATCGCAACAAATCGCAACAAATCGCCACAAATCGCAAACAATCGGATTTGTTGCAATTTGCAAATCGCAACAAATCACAACAAATCGCAACAAATACAACAAATCGCAAAAAATCACAACAAATCGCAACAAGTCGGAAACAAATGGCAATAAGTCGCAAACAAATGGCAACAAGTCGCAACAAATCACAACAAATCGCAACCAATCGGATTTGTTGCAATTTGCTAATCGCAACAAATCGCAACAAATCGCAACAAGTCGCAACAAATCGCAACAAATCGCAACAAGTCGCAAACAAATCGCAACAAGTCGCAAACAAATCGCAACCAATCGGATTTGTTGCAAATTGCTAATCGCAACAAGTCGCAACAAATCGCAACCAATCGGATTTGTTGCAATTTGCAAATCGCAACAAATCACAACAAATCGCAACAAATCACAACAAATGGCAACAAGTCGCAACAAATCACAACAAATCGCAACCAATCGGATTTGTTGCAATTTGCTAATCGCAACAAATCGCAACAAGTCGCAAACAAATCGCAACAAGTCGGAAACAAATGGCAACAAGTCGCAAACAAATGGCAACAAGTCGCAACAAATCGCAACCAATCGGATTTGTTGCAATTTGCTAATCACAACAAATCGCGTCCCATCGGATTTGTTGCAATTTGCTAATCGCAACAAATCGCAACAAATCGGAACAAGTCGCAACAAATCGCAACAAATCGCAACAAGTCGCAACAAATCGCAACAAGTCGCAAACAAATGGCAACAAGTCGCAAACAAATGGCAACAAGTCGCAACAAATCACAACAAATCGCAACCAATCGGATTTGTTGCAATTTGCTAATCGCAACAAATCACAACAAATCGCGACAAATCGCAACAAATCGCAACAAATCACAACAAATCGCAACAAATCGCAACAAGTCGCAAACAAATGGCAACAAGTCGCAACAAATCACAACAAGTCGCAACAAATGGCAACAAGTCGCAACAAATCACAACAAGTCGCAACAAATCCCAACAAGTCGCAACAAATCACAACAAGTCGCAACAAATCGCAACAAGTCGCAACAAATCACAACAAGTCGCAACAAATCGCAACAAATCGCAACAAGTCGCAACAAATCGCAACAAGTCGCAACAAGTCGTAACAAGTCGCAACAAATCGCAACAAATCGCAACAAATCGCAACAAGTCGCAAACAAATGGCAACAAGTCGCAACAAATCACAACATATCGCAACCAATCGGATTTCTTGCAATTTGCTAATCGCAACAAATCGCAACAAATCGCAACCAATCGCTACAAATCGCAACAAGTCCCAACAAATCGCAACAAGTCGCAACAAGTCGCAACAAATCGCAACCAATCGATTTGTTGCGATTGCAAATCGCAACATATAAAACAAATCACAACAAATCGCAACAAGTCGGAAACAAATGGGAACAAGTCGCAACAAATCGCAACAAATCGCCACAAATCGCAACAAATCGCAAGCAATCGGATTTGTTGCAATTTGCAAATCGCAACAAATCACAACAAATCGCAACAAATCGCAACAAATCGCAACAAATCGCAAAAAATCACAACAAATCGCAACAAGTCGCAAACAAATGGCAACAAGTCGCAACAAATCACAACAAATCGCAACCAATCGGATTTGTTGCAATTTGCAAATCGCAACAAATCACAACAAGTCGCAACAAATCGCAACAAATCGCAACAAATCGCAACAAATCGCAAACAATCGGATTTGTTGCAATTTGCAAATCGCAACAAATCACAACAAATCGCAACAAATCGCAACAAATACAACAAATCGCAAAAAATCACAACAAGTCGCAAACAAATGGCAACCAAGTCGCAACAAATCACAACAAATCGCAACAAATCGCAACAAATCGCAACAAATCGCAAAAAATCACAACAAGTCGCAAACAAATGGCAACAAGTCGCAACAAATCACAACAAATCGCAACCAATCAGATTTGTTGCAATTTGCTAATCGCAACAAATCGCAACAAATCGCCACAAATCGCAAACAATCGGATTTGTTGCAATTTGCAAATCGCAACAAATCACAACAAATCGCAACAAATACAACAAATCGCAAAAAATCACAACAAATCGCAACAAGTCGGAAACAAATGGCAATAAGTCGCAAACAAATGGCAACAAGTCGCAACAAATCACAACAAATCGCAACCAATCGGATTTGTTGCAATTTGCTAATCGCAACAAATCGCAACAAATCGCAACAAGTCGCAACAAATCGCAACAAATCGCAACAAGTCGCAAACAAATCGCAACAAGTCGCAAACAAATCGCAACCAATCGGATTTGTTGCAAATTGCTAATCGCAACAAGTCGCAACAAATCGCAACCAATCGGATTTGTTGCAATTTGCAAATCGCAACAAATCACAACAAATCGCAACAAATCACAACAAATGGCAACAAGTCGCAACAAATCACAACAAATCGCAACCAATCGGATTTGTTGCAATTTGCTAATCGCAACAAATCACAACAAATCGCAACAAATCGCAACAAATACAACAAATCGCAAAAAATCACAACAAGTCGCAAACAAATGGCAACAAATCGCAACAAATCACAACAAATGGCAACAAGTCGCAACAAATCGCAACCAGTCAGAACCAATCGGATTTGTTGCAATTTGGAAATCGCAACAAATCACAACAAATCGCAACAAATCGCAACAAATCACAACAAATCAAAACAAATCGCAACAAGTCGCAACAAATCGCAACAAGTCGCAACAAATCGCAACAAATCACAACAAATCGCAACAAATACAACAAATCGCAAAAAATCACAACAAATCGCAACAAGTCGGAAACAAATGGCAATAAGTCGCAAACAAATGGCAACAAGTCGCAACAAATCACAACAAATCGCAACCAATCGGATTTGTTGCAATTTGCTAATCGCAACAAATCGCAACAAATCGCAACAAGTCGCAACAAATCGCAACAAATCGCAACAAGTCGCAAACAAATCGCAACAAGTCGCAAACAAATCGCAACCAATCGGATTTGTTGCAAATTGCTAATCGCAACAAGTCGCAACAAATCGCATCCAATCGGATTTGTTGCAATTTGCAAATCGCAACAAATCACAACAAATCGCAACAAATCACAACAAATGGCAACAAGTCGCAACAAATCACAACAAATCGCAACCAATCGGATTTGTTGCAATTTGCTAATCGCAACAAATCGCAACAAGTCGCAAACAAATCGCAACAAGTCGGAAACAAATGGCAACAAGTCGCAAACAAATGGCAACAAGTCGCAACAAATCGCAACCAATCGGATTTGTTGCAATTTGCTAATCACAACAAATCGCAACCCATCGGATTTGTTGCAATTTGCTAATCGCAACAAATCGCAGCAAATCGCAACAAGTCGCAACAAATAGCAACAAATAGCAACAAATAGCAACACATCGGATTTGTTGCAATTTGCTAATCGCAACAAATCGCAACAAATCGCAACCAATCGGATTTGTTGCAATTTGCAAATCGCAACAAATCACAACAAATCGCAACAAAGCGCAACAAGTCGCAACAAATCGCAACAAGTCGCAACAAGTCGCAACAAATCGCAACAAATCGCAACAAATCGCAAACAAATGGCAACAAGTCGCAACAAATCACAACAAATCGCAACCAATCGGATTTGTTGCAATTTGCAAATCGCAACAAATCGCAACAAATCACAAAAAAAAGCAACAAATCGCAACAAATCGCAACAAGTCGCAACAAATCGCAACCAATCGGATTTGTTGCAATTTGCAAATCGCAACAAATCGCAACAAATCACAAAAAAAAGCAACAAATCGCAACAAATCACAACAAATCGCAACAAATCACAACAAATCGCAACCAATCGGATTTGTTGCAATTTGCAAATCGCAACAAATCACAACAAATCGCAACAAATCACAACAAAGCGCAACAAATCGCAACAAATCGCAACAAGTCGCAACAAGTCGCAACAAATCGCAAAGAAATGGCAACAAGTCGCAACAAATCACAACAAATCGCAACCAATCGGATTTGTTGCAATTTGCAAATCGCAACAAATCGCAACAAATCGCAACAAATCGCAACAAATCGCAACAAGTCGCAACAAATCACAACAAATCGCAACCAATCGGATTTGTTGCAATTTGCTAATCGCAACAAATCGAAACAAATCGCAACAAGTCGCAACAAATCGCAACCAATCGGATTTGTTGCCATTTGCAAATCGCAACAAATCACAACAAATCGTAACAAATCATAACAAATCGCAACAAATCGCAACAAATCGCAACAAATCGCAACAAGTCGCAAACAAATGGCAACAAGTCGCAACAAATCGGATTTGTTGCAGTTTGCTAATCGCAACAAATCGCAACAAGTCGCAACAGATCGCAACAAGTCGCAAACAAATGGCAACAAGTCGCAAACAAATGGCAACAAGTCGCAACAAATCACAACAAATCGCAACCAATCGGATTTGTTGCAATTTGCTAATCACAACAAATCGCAACAAATCGCAACAAATCGCAACAAATCGCAACAAGTCGCAAGAATTGAACAAGTCGCAACCAATTTGCAAATCGCAACAAATCACAACAAATCGCAACAAATCGCAACAAATCGCAACAAATCGCAACAAGTCGCAACAAATCACAACAAATCGCAACAAATCACAACAAATCGCAACAAGTCGCAACAAATCACAACAAATCGCAACAAATCACAACAAATCGCAACAAATCGCAACAAGTCGCAACAAGTCGCAACAAATCACAACAAATCGCAACAAATCACAACAAATCGCAACATATACAACAAATCGCAACAAATCACAACAAATCGCAACAAGTCGCAAACAAATGGCAACAAGTCGCAACAAATCACAACAAATCGCAACCAATCGGATTTGTTGCAATTTGCTAATCGCAACAAATCGCAACAAATCGCAACAAATCGCAACAAGTCGCAACAAATCGCAACCAGTCAGAACCAATCGGATTTGTTGCAATTTGGAAATCGCAACAAATCACAACAAATCGCAACAAATCGCAACAAATCACAACAAATCAAAACAAATCGCAACAAATCGCAACAAGTCGCAACAAATCGCAACAAATCACAACAAATCGCAACAAATCGGAACAAGTCGCAAACAAATGGCAACAAGCCGCAACAAATCACAACAAATCGCAACCAATCGGATTTGTTGCAATTTGCTAATCGCAACAAATCACAACAAATCGCAACAAATAACAACAAAGCGCAACAAATCGCAACAAATCGCAACAAGTCGCAACAAGTCGCAACAAATCGCAACAAATCGCAACAAATCGCAACAAATCGCAACAAGTCGCAACAAATCACAACAAATCGCAACCAATCGGATTTGTTGCAATTTGCTAATCGCAACAAATCGCAACAAGTCGCAACAAATCGCAACCAATCGGATTTGTTGCCATTTGCAAATCGCAACAAATCACAACAAATCGTAACAAATCATAACAAATCACAACAAATCGCAACAAATCGCAACAAGTCGCAAACAAATGGCAACAAGTCGCAACAAATCGGATTTGTTGCAGTTTGCTAATCGCAACAAATCGCAACAAGTCGCAACAGATCGCAACAAGTCGCAAACAAATGGCAACAAGTCGCAAACAAATGGCAACAAGTCGCAACAAATCACAACAAATCGCAACCAATCGGATTTGTTGCAATTTGCTAATCACAACAAATCGCAACAAATCGCAACAAGTCGCAACAAATCGCAACAAATCGCAACAAATCGCAACAAGTCGCAAGAATTGAACAAGTCGCAACCAATTTGCAAATCGCAACAAATCACAACAAATCGCAACAAATCGCAACAAATCGCAACAAGTCGCAACAAATCACAACAAATCGCAACAAATCACAACAAATCGCAACAAGTCGCAACAAATCACAACAAATCGCAACAAATCACAACAAATCACAACAAATCGCAACAAATCACAACAAATCGCAACAAATCGCAACAAGTCGCAACAAGTCGCAACAAATCACAACAAATCGCAACAAATCACAACAAATCGCAACATATACAACAAATCGCAACAAATCACAACAAATCGCAACAAGTCGCAAACAAATGGCAACAAGTCGCAACAAATCACAACAAATCGCAACCAATCGGATTTGTTGCAATTTGCTAATCGCAACAAATCGCAACAAATCGCAACAAATGGCAACAAGTCGCAACAAATCGCAACCAGTCAGAACCAATCGGATTTGTTGCAATTTGGAAATCGCAACAAATCACAACAAATCGCAACAAATCACAACAAATCGCAACAAATCGCAACAAGTCGCAACAAGTCGCAACAAATCACAACAAATCGCAACAAATCACAACAAATCGCAACATAAATCACAACAAATCGCAACAAATCACAACAAATCGCAACAAGTCGCAAAACAATGGCAACAAGTCGCAACAAATCACAACAAATCGCAACAAATCACAACAAATCGCAACCATTTGTTGCAATTTGCAACAAATCGCAACAAATCGCAACAAATCGCAACAAATGGCAACAAGTCGCAACAAATCGCAACCAGTCAGAACCAATCGGATTTGTTGCAATTTGGAAATCGCAACAAATCACAACAAATCGCAACAAATCGCAACAAATCACAACAAATCAAAACAAATCGCAACAAGTCGCAACAAATCGCAACAAGTCGCAACAAATCGCAACAAATCACAACAAATCGCAACAAATCGCAACAAGTCGCAACAAATCACAACAAATCAAAACAAATCGCAACAAGTCGCAACAAATCGCAACAAGTCGCAAACAAATGGCAACAAGTCGCAAACAAATGGCAACAAGTCGCAACAAATTACAACAAATCGCAACCAATCGGATTTGTTGCAATTTGCTAATCGCAACAAATCGCAACAAATCGCAACAAGTCGCAACAAATCGCAACAAATCGCAACAAGTCGCAAGAATTGAACAAGTCGCAACAAGTCGCAACCAATTTGCAAATCGCAACAAATCACAACAAATCGCAACAAATCGCAACAAATCGCAACAAATCGCAACAAGTCGCAACAAATCACAACAAATCGCAACAAATCACAACAAATCGCAACAAGTCGCAACAAATCACAACAAATCGCAACAAATCGCAACAAATCGCAACAAATCGCAACAAATCGCAACAAATCGCAACAAATCGCAACAAATCGCAACAAGTCGCAACAAATCACAACAAATCGCAACAAATCACAACAAATCGCAACATATACAACAAATCGCAACAAATCACAACAAATCGCAACAAGTCGCAAACAAATGGCAACAAGTCGCAACAAATCACAACAAATCGCAACAAATCGCAACAAATCACAACAAATCAAAACAAATCGCAACAAGTCGCAACAAATCGCAACAAGTCGCAACAAATCGCAACAAATCACAACAAATCGCAACAAATCGCAACAAATCGCAAACAAATCGCAACAAATGGCAACAAGCCGCAACAAATCACAACAAATCGCAACCAATCGGATTTGTTGCAATTTGCTAATCGCAACAAATCGCAACAAGTCGCAACAAATCGCAACAAATCGCAACAAGTCGCAACAAGTCGCAAACAAATGGCAACAAGTCGCAAACAAATGGCAACAAGTCGCAAACAAATGGCAACAAGTCGCAACAAATTACAACAAATCGCAACCAATCGGATTTGTTGCAATTTGCTAATCGCAACAAATCGCAACAAATCGCAACAAATCGCAACCAATCGGATTTGTTGCAATTTGCAAATCGCAACAAATCACAACAATTCGCAACAAATCGCAACAAGTCGCAACAAATCGCAACAAGTCGCAACAAATCGCAACCAATCGGATTTGTTGCAATTTGCTAATCGCAACAAATCGCAACAAATCGCAACAAATCGCAACAAGTCGCAACAAGTCGCAAACAAATGGCAACAAGTCGCAACAAATCACAACAAATCGCAACCAATCGGATTTGTTGCAATTTGCTAATCGCAACAAATCGCAACAAATCGCAACCAATCGGATTTGTTGCAATTTGCAAATCGCAACAAATCACAACAAATCGCGACAAATCGCAACAAACCACAACAAATCGCAACAAATCGCAACAAGTCGCAAACAAATGGCAACAAGTCGCAACAAATCACAACAAGTCGCAACAAATCGCAACAAGTCGGAACAAATCACAACAAGTCGCAACAAATCGCAACAAATCGCAACAAGTCGCAACAAATCGCAACAAGTCGCAACAAGTCGCAACAAGTCGCAACAAGTCGCAACAAATCGCAACCAATCGATTTGTTGCGATTGCAAATCGTTGCAAATTGCAAATGCGATTTGTTGCGACTTGTTGTGACTTGTTGCGATTTGTTGCGACTTGTTGCGATTTGTTGCGATTTGTTGTGATTTGTTGCGATTTGCAAATTGCAACGAATCCGATTGGTTGCGATTTGTTGCGATTTGTTATGATTTGTTGCGATTTGTTGTGATATGTTCCGATTTGTTGCAATCGCAACAAATCGATTGGTTGCGATTTGTTGCGACTTGTTGCCATTTGTTTGCGACTTGTTGCGCTTTGTTGTGATTTGTTGCGATTTGTTGTGATATGTTGCGATATGTTGTGATTTGTTGCGATTTGCAAATTGCAACAAATCCGATTGTTTGCGATTTGCAGTCGCAACAAATCGATTGGTTGCGATTTGTTGCGACTTGTTGCGACTTGTTGCCACTTGTTGCGATTTGTTGCGATTAGCAAATTGCAACAAATCCGATTGGTTGCGATTTCTTGCGACTTGTTGCCATTTGTTGCGACTTGTTGCGACGTGTTGCCATTTGTTTGCGACTTGCTGCGATTTGTTGCGATTTGTTATGATTTGTTGCGATTTGTTATGATTTGTTGCGATTTGTTGTGATATGTTGCGATTTGTTGCAATCGCAACAAATCGATTGGTTGCGATTTGTTGCGACTTGTTGCCATTTGTTTGCGATTTGTTGTGATTTGTTGCGATTTGTTGCGATTTGCAGTCGCAACAAATCGCAACAAGTCGATTTGTTGCGACTGCAAATCGCAACAAATCGCAACAAATTAAATGGCAACAAGTCGCAAACAAATGGCAAGAAGTCGCAAACAAATGGCAAGAAGTCGCAACAAATCACAACAAATCGCAAAAAATCAAAACAAATCACAACAAATCGCTACCAATCGGATTTCTTGCAATTTGGAAATCGCAACAAATCGCAACAAATCACAACAAATCGCAACAAATCGCAACCCATCGGATTTGTTACAATTTGCAAATCGCAACAAATCACAACAAATCGCAACAAATCGCAACAATTCGAAACAAATCGCAACAAATTGGATTTGTTGCAATTTGCAAATCGCAACAAATCGCAACAAATCACAACAAATCACAACAAATCGCAACAAATCACAACAAATCGCAACAAATCGCAACAAATCGCAACAAATCGCAACCAATCGGATTTGTTGCAATTTGCAAATCGCAACAAATCACAACAAATCGCAACCCATCGGATTTGTTGCAATTTGGAAATCGCAACAAATCACAACAAATCACAACAAATCGCAACAAATCGCAACCAATGGCAACCAATCGGATTTATTCCAATTTGCAAATCGCAACAAATCGCAACAACTGGAAACAAATCGCAACAAATCGCAACAAATCGCAACAATAGCAATTTGCAAATCGCAATTCGCAATAAATCACAACAAATCGCAACAAATCACAACAAATCGCAACAAATCACACCAAATCGCAACAAATCGCAACAAGTCGAAAAAAGTCGCAACAAATCGCAACCAATCACAACAAATCGCAAAAAATCAAAACAAATCACAACAAATCGCTACCAATCGGATTTCTTGCAATTTGGAAATCGGAACAAATCGCAACAAATCACAACAAATCGCAACAAATCGCAACCCATCGGATTTGTTACAATTTGCAAATCGCAACAAATCACAACAAATCGCAACAAATCGCAACAACTCGAAAGAAATCGCAACAAATTGGATTTGTTGCAATTTGCAAATCGCAACAAATCACAACAAATCGCAACAAATCGCAAACAAATCACAACAAATCGCAACAAATCGCAACCAATCGCAACCAATCGGATTTGTTGCAATTTGCAAATCGCAACAAATCACAACAAATCGCAACCCATCGGATTTGTTGCAATTTGGAAATCGCAACAAATCACAACAAGTCGCAACAAATCGCAACAAATCGCAACAAGTCGCAAACAAATGGCAACAAGTCGCAACAAATCGGATTTGTTGCAATTTAGAAATCGCAACAAATCACAACAAATCGCATCAAATCACAACAAATCGCAACAAATCGTAACAAATGGCAACAAGTCGCAACAAATCACAACAAATCGCAACCAATCGGATTTGTTGCAATTTGGTAATCGGCTAATCGCAACAAATCGCAACAAATCCCAACAAATCCCAACAAATCCCAACAAGTCGCAACAAGTCGCAAACAAATGGCAACAAGTCGCAAACAAATGGCAACAAGTCGCAACAAATCACAACAAATCGCAAGCAATCGGATTTGTTGCAATTTGCTAATCGCAACAAATCGCAACCAATCGGATTTGTTGCAATTTGCAAATCGCAACAAATCACAACAAATGGCAACAAATCGCAACAAATCGCAATAAATCGCAACAAGTCGCAACAAGTCGCAACAAATCGCAACAAATGGCAACAAGTCGCAAACAAATGGCAACAAGTCGCAACAAATCGCAACCAATCGGATTTGTTGCAATTTGCAAATCGACTAATCGCAACAAATCGCAACAAATCGCAACAAGTCGCAACAAATCGCAACAAATCGCAACAAATCCCAACAAGTCGCAAACAAATGGCAACAAGTCGCAACATATCACAACAAATCGCAAGCAATCGGATTTGTTGCAATTTGCTAATCGCAACAAATCGCAACCAATCGGATTTGTTGTAATTTGCAAATCGCAACAAATCACAACAAATCGCAACAAATCGCAATAAATCGCAACAAGTCGCAACAAGTCGCAACAAGTCGCAACAAATCGCAACAAATGGCAACAAGTCGCAAACAAATGGCAACAAGTCGCAACAAATCGCAACCAATCGGATTTGTTGCAATTTGCTAATCGCAACAAATCGATTTGCGATTTGCGAATTGCAAGAAATCACAACAAATAGCAACAAATCGCAACAAATCGCAACAAAATAGCAACAAATCGCAACAAATCCGATTGGTTGCGATTTGTTGCGACTTGTTGCGATTTGTTGCGATTAGCAAATTGCAACAAATCCGATTGGTTGCTATTTGTTGTGATTTGTTGCGACTTGTTGCCATTTGTTTGCGACTTGTTGCGATTTGTTGTGATTTGTTGCGATTTGTTGCGACTTGTTGCGATTTGTTGTGATTTGTTGCGATTTGTTGTGATTTGTTGCGATTTGTTGCGATTTGGAAATTGCAACAAATCCGATTGGTTGCGATTTGTTGGGATTTGTTGCGATTTGTTGCGATTTGCAAATTGCAACAAATCCGATTGGTTGCGATTTGTTGCGATTTGTTGCGATTAGCAAATTGCAACAAATCCGATTTGTTGCGATTAGCAAATTGCAACAAATCCGATTGGTTGCGATTTGTTGTGATTTGTTGCGACTTGTTGCGATTTGTTGTGATTTGTTGTGATTTGTTGCGATTTGTTGTGATTTGTTGCGATTTGCAACAAATCCGATTGGTTACGATTTGTTGCGATTTGTTGCGATTTGTTGTGGTTAGTTGCGATGTGGAAATCGCAACAAATAGCAACTAACCACAACAAGTCGCAACAAATCCCATTTGTTGCAATTTGCAAATCGCAACAAGTCGCAACAAATCACAACAAATAGCAACAAATCGCAACAAATCGCAACAAATCGCAACAACTCGCAACAAATCCGATTGGTTGCGACTTGTTGCGATTTGTTGCGATTTGTTGCTATTTGTTGCGACTTGTTGCGACTTGTTGCGACTTGTTGCGACTTGTTGCGATTTGTTGTGATTTGTTGCGATTTGCAAATTCGCAACAAATCCGATTTTTTTCTTATATGAAATAACAGTGTGACTAGCAATATCCTTCAGATCATCAGGCAATGAGTTGAAAAGACTTGCACCACTGTATGAAAATTTAGACTGAGCAAACTCAGTTTTGATAGCAGGAATTTTCAGATTTGTTAGAGATAATCGTGTGTTTTCACTGGATGTCTCGCAGCAGAAGGTAAACATATTTCTTATATCACTAGGTAGTGATGTTTTCAAGGTGTTAAACGTTAGCAGAATTTTCCTCGTTTTAATGATGTTATGAATTGGAATCCATTCAAGTTGGCGAAATAATTCAATGGAATGAGCTCTAGTATCCTGTTCAAGTATTAGTCTGGCTGCTCTTTTTTGTAGGATTCTTTTAAACAAGTAAAGTCTCGAATTAATCGTATTATAAATTAAATTAATTTGACAATCACATTTTAAATTGCAGTCAAATGTAATACCAAGACGTTTTGCCGTCTTTACTTCCTCAATAACCATGTTGTTAAGTTGCACCATAAGGGAAGAAGCAGCTTGAAATTTACGCTTTGAATATATCTTAATCGATTTCGTTTTCTTGGAATTTAGGATCATATTATTATAATTTGCCCATTGAGAAACATGATTTAAGTCTAATTTTAGATTATTACTAGTGGTACTTCATTATACCCATGAGTAAGAAGGGTAGAGTCATCGGCAAATAGAAATGGACTACATATGCCTAAACTTAGTGGCAAATCATTTATAAATACAAGAAATAAAAGAGGTCCAAGAATGGAGCCTTGAGGTACACCTGCAATGATTTGCTTAGGCTCTGATATAGAAAACCTTTTATTTGCACTTGTTGGGTGCGTTCACTTAGATATGATCTAAACCAATTTAAGGCTGCTAAGGAAATGCCATAATTAGTTAATTTCTGTAGAAGAATTGTGTGATCAACTAGACCGAAAGCTTTAGAGAAATCAATTAAGAGCATTCCATGATTTCGCCTTGCTCAATGGTCGTTAAAAGAGACTCAAAAATTGTAATTAACGATGTTTCACAAGAATGATAAGCCCTAAAACCATGTTGGTGACCAGATAGAATATTGTTGGTTGTAAGATAATACGTATATGAAGCAGACACGTGTCGCTCAGGGATTTTTGAAACAATAGCTAAAACAGAAATAAGCTTATAATTGGCTCTTTCCAATTGGTTATCGGTTTTATACACAGGTATAAGTTTAGCTTTTTTCCACATATCGGGATAGATTTCAGTTTTAATACTTAAATTACATAAACGCAGTAAAACAGGGGCTATGGATATTTTACAAATTTTTATAAAGTATGCAGCAATAACTTCAAGACAAGTTGCTTTGGTTATATCAAGTTTGTTAAGATGATTATGAATATTATCAAGAGTTATAAGGTGAATTGAAAACTTGGTCTCATCTGCTTTACCCTGTATATCATGATAATTTAGATTTGATTTGTTGCGATTTGTTGTGATTTGTTACGATTTGCAAATTGCAACAAATCACAACAGATAGCAACAAATCGCAACCAATCGGAGTTGTTGCGATTTGCAAATCGCAACAAATCGCAACAAATAGCAACAAATCGCAACAAATAGCAACAAATCGCAACAAATCGCAACAAATCGCAACAAGTCGCAACCAATCGGATTTGTTGCAATTTGGAAATCGCAACAAAATCACAACAAATCCGATTGGTTGCGACTTGTTGTGATTTGTTGCGATTTGTTGTGATTTGTAGCGATTTGCAAATTGCAACAAATCCGATTGGTTGCGATATGTTGCGACTTGTTGCGATTTGTTGCGATTTGTTGCGATTTGTTGTGATTTGTTGCGATTTGTTGCTATTTGTTGCGATTTGCAAATCGCAACAAATCCGATTGGTTGCGATTTGTTGCGACTTGTTGCGATTTATTGCGATTTATTGCGATTTGCAACAAATGCGATTTGTTGCGACTTGTTGTGATTTGTTGCGATTTGTTGCTATTTGTTGCGATTTGTTGCTATTTGTTGCACAACAAATCGCAACCAATCGGATTTGTTGCAATTTGCACATCGCAACAAATCACAACAAATCCGATTGGTTGCGACTTGTTGTGATTTGATGTGATTTGTTGCGATTTGTTGCGATTTGTTGTGATTTGTTGCTATTTGTTGTGATTTGTTGCGATTTGCAAATCGCAAGAAATCCGATTGGTTGCGATTTGTTGAGATTTTCTGCGATTTGTTGCGATTTGCTGCGACTTGTTGCGATTTGTTGCGACTTGTTGCGATTTGTTGCTATTAATCGGATTTCTTGCAATTTGCAAATCGCAACAAATCGAAACAAATCCGATTCGTTGCGATTTGTTGCGACTTGTTGCGACTTGTTGCGATTTGTTGCGATTTGTTTTGATTTGTTGCGATTTGTTGCTATTAATCGGATTTGTTGCAATTTGCAAATCGCAACAAATCAAAACAAATCGCAACAAATCACAACAAGTCCCAACAAATCGGATTTGTTGTGATTTGTTGTGATTGGCAAATTGCAACAATTCCGATTGGTTGCGATTGGTTGCGACTTGTTGCGAAATGTTGCTATTTGTTGTGATTTGTTGCGCTTTGCAAATCGCAACAAATCCGATTGGTTCCGATTTGTTGCGACTTGTTGCGATTTGGAAATCGCAACAAATAGCAACAAATCACAACAAATCGCAACAAGTCGCAACAAATCGCATTTGTTGCAATTTGCAAATCGCAACAAATCGCAACAAGTCGCAACCAATCGGATTAGTTGCGATTTGGGAATTGCAAGAAATCACAACAAATAGCAACAAATCGCAACAAATAGCAACAACTCGCAACAAATCGCATTGGTTGCGATTTGTTGCGATTTGTTGCGATTAGCAAATTAGCAAATTGCAACAAATCCGATTGGTTGCGATTTGTTGCGATTTGTTGTGATTTGTTGCGATTTGCAAATTGCAACAAATCCGATTGGTTGCGATTTGTTGCGATTTGTTGTGATTTGTTGTGATTTGTTGCGCTTTGCAAATCGCAACAAATCCGATTGGTTGCGATTTGTTGCGACTTGTTGCCATTTGGAAATCGCAACAAATAGCAAGAAATCACAACAAATCGCAAACAAATCGCAAACAAATCGCAACAAGTCGCAACCAATCGGATTAGTTGCGATTTGGGAATTGCAAGTAATCACAACAAATAGCAACAAATCGCAACAAATAGCAACAACTCGCAACCAATCGGATTTGTTGCAATTTGCAAATGGCAACAAATCACAACAAATAGCAACAAATCGCAACAAATAGCAACAAACCACAACAAACCACAACAAATCGCATTTGTTGCAATTTGCAAATCGCAACAAATCGCAACAAGTCGCAACAAACCGCAACCAATCGCATTTGTTGCGATTTGCAAATCGCAACAAATCACAACTAATAGCAACATATCGCAACAAATCGCAACAAGTCGCATTTGTTGCAATTTGCAACAAATTGCGATTTGTTGCGAGTTGTTGCGATTTGTTGCGATTTGCTGCGATTTGCAAATTGCAACAAATGCGATTTGTTGCGATTTGTTGTGGTTTGTTGCTATTTGCTGCGATTTCCAAATCGCAACAAATCACAACCAATCACAACCAATCACAACAAATCGCAACAAATCGCAACAAGTCAGAACAAATCGCAACCAATCGGATTTGTTGCGATTTGCAAATCGCAACAAATCGCAACAAATCGCAACTTTCTTTCGATTTCTTGCGATTTGTTGCTATTTGTTGTGATTGGTTGTGATTTGTTGCTATTTGTTGCGCTTTGTTGGGATTTGTTGTGATTTGTTGCGATTTGCAAATTGCAACAAATCCGATTGGTTGCGATTTGTTGCGATTTGTTGTGATTTGTTGCGCTTTGCAAATCGCAACAAATCCGATTGGTTGCGATTTGTTGCGACTTGTTGCCATTTGGAAATCGCAACAAATAGCAACAAATCACAACAAATCGCAAACAAATCGCAAACAAATCGCAACCAATCGGATTAGTTGCGATTTGGGAATTGCAAGTAATCACAACAAATAGCAACAAATCGCAACAAATAGCAACAACTCGCAACCAATCGGATTTGTTGCAATTTGCAAATGGCAACAAATCACAACAAATAGCAACAAATCGCAACAAATAGCAACAAACCACAACAAACCACAACAAATCGCATTTGTTGCAATTTGCAAATCGCAACAAATCGCAACAAGTCGCAACAAACCGCAACCAATCGCATTTGTTGCGATTTGCAAATCGCAACAAATCACAACTAATAGCAACATATCGCAACAAATCGCAACAAGTCGCATTTGTTGCAATTTGCAACAAATTGCGATTTGTTGCGAGTTGTTGCGATTTGTTGCGATTTGCTGCGATTTGCAAATTGCAACAAATGCGATTTGTTGCGATTTGTTGTGGTTTGTTGCTATTTGCTGCGATTTCCAAATCGCAACAAATCACAACCAATCACAACCAATCACAACAAATCGCAACAAATCGCAACAAGTCAGAACAAATCGCAACCAATCGGATTTGTTGCGATTTGCAAATCGCAACAAATCGCAACAAATCGCAACTTTCTTTCGATTTCTTGCGATTTGTTGCTATTTGTTGTGATTGGTTGTGATTTGTTGCTATTTGTTGCGCTTTGTTGGGATTTGTTGCTATTTCTTGTGATTTGTTGCGATTTTCAAATCGCAACAAATCCGATTGGTTGCGATTTGTTGTGATTTGTTGCGATTTGTTGCGATTTGTTGCTATTTGTTGTGATTTGTTGCGACTTGTTGCGATTTGCAAATTGGAACAAATCCGATTTGTTGCGATTTGTTGTGGTTTGTTGCGACTTGTTGCGATTTGGAAATCGCAACAAATCCGATTGGTTGCGAATTGTTGCGTTTAGTTGCTATTTGTTGTGATTTGTTGCGACTTGTTGCGATTTGCAAATTGCAACAAATCCGATTTGTTGTGGTTTGTTGCGATTTGGAAATCGCAAGAAATCCGATTGGTTCCGATTTGTTGTGATTTGTTGCGATTTGTTGCGATTTGTTGCGATTTGCAAATTGCAACAAATCCAATTTGTTGTGGTTTGTTGCGATTTGGAAATCGCAACAAATCCGATTGGTTCCGATTTGTTGTGATTTGTTCCGACTCGTTGCGACTTGTTGCGATTTGTTGCGATTTGTTGCGATTTGTTGCTATTTGTTGCGACTTGTTGCGACTTGTTGCGACTTGTTGCTATTTGTTGTGATTTGTTGCGATTTGCAATCGCAACAAATCCGATTGGTTGCGATTTGTTGCGATTTGTTGCATTTGCAAATTGCAACAAATGCGATTTGTTGCGGTTTGTTGCTATTTGGAAATCGCAACAAATCCGATTAGTTGCGATTTGTTGTGATTTGTTGTGATTTGTTGCGATTTGTTGTGTTTTGTTGCGATTTGTTGCTATTTGTTGTGATTTGTTACGATTTGCAAATTGCAACAAATCCGATTGGTTCCGATTTGTTCCGACTTGTTGCGATTTGTTGCGATTTGTTGCGATTTGTTGCTGTTTGTTGCGATTGCAAATCGCAACAAATAGCAACAAATCGCAACTAATCACAACAAATCGCAACAAGTCGGGTCAAATCACAACAAATCGGAACCAATCGGATTTCCACAACAAATCGGATTTGTTGCAATTTGCAAATCGCAACAAGTCGCAACAAATCACAACAAATAGCAACAAATCGCAACTAAACACAACAAATCGCAACAAATCACAACTAGTCGCAACAAATCGCAACCAATCGGATTTGTTGTGGTTTGTTGCTATTTGTTGCGATTTGGAAATCGCAACAAATCCGATTGGTTGCGATTTGTTGCTATTCGTTGCAATTTCTTGCGATTTGTTGCTATTTGTTGCTATTTGTTGCGATTTGTTGTGATTTCTTGCGACTTGTTGCGATTTGGAAATCGCAAGAAATCCGATTGGTTGCGATTTGTTGTTATTTTTTTGCGATTTGTTGCGATTTGTTGTGATTTGTTGCGATTTGCAAATTGGAACAAATCCGATTTGTTGCGATTTGTTGTGGTTTGTTGCGAGTTGTTGCGACTTGTTGCGATTTGGAAATGGCAACAAATCCGATTGGTTGCGAATTGTTGCTATTTGTTGCGATTTGTTGTGTTTAGTTGCGATTTGTTGCTATTTGTTGTGATTTGTTGCGACTTGTTGCGATTTGCAAATTGCAACAAATCCGATTTGTTGTGGTCTGTTGCGATTTGGAAATCGCAACAAATGCGATTGGTTCCGATTTGTTGTGATTTGTTCCGACTTGTTGCGATTTGTTGCGATTTGTTGCTATTTGTTGCGACTTGTTGCGACTTGTTGCTATTTGTTGCGATTTGTTGCTATTTGTTGTGATTTGGAAATCGCAACAAATCCGATTAGTTGCGATTGGTTGCGATTTGTTGCGACTTGTCGCGATTTGTTGCATTTGCAAATTGCAACAAATGCGATTTGTTGCGATTTGTTGTGGTTTGTTGCTATTTGTTGCGATTTGGAAATCGCAACAAATCCGATTAGTTGCGATTTGTTGCGATTTGTTGCGATTTGTTACGACTTGTTGCGATTTGTTGCGACTTGTTGTGATTTGTTGCGATTTGTTGTGATTTGTTGCGATTTGTTGCGATTTGTTGCGATTTGCAAATTGCAACAAATCCGATTGGTTGCGATTTGTTGCGACTTGTTGCGATTTGTTGCGACAAGTGTTGTGGTTTGTTGCTATTTCTTGCGATTTGGAAATCGCAACAAATCCGATTGCTTGCGATTTGTTGTGATTTGTTGCGATTTGTTGCGATTGGTTGCGACTTGTTGTGATTTGTTGCGATTTGTTGCGATTTGCAAATTGCTACGAATCCGATTGGTTGCGACTTGTTGCGACTTGTTGCGATTTGTTGAGATTTGTTGCGATTTGCAAATTGCAACAAATGCGATTTGTTGCGACTTGTTGTGGTTTGTTGCGATTTGTTCGATTTGTTGCGATTTGGAAATCCGATTGGTTGCGATTTGTTGCGATTTGTTGCAATTTGCAAATCGCAACAAATGGGATTTGTGATTTGTTTGTGATTTGTTGCGATTTGTTGCGCTTTGTTGTTATTTTTTTGCGATTTGTTGCGATTTGTTGGGATTTGTTGCGATTTGCAAATTGGAACAAATCCGATTTGTTGCGATTTGTTGTGGTTTGTTGCGAGTTGTTGCGACTTGTTGCGATTTGGAAATGGCAACAAATCCGATTGGTTGCGAATTGTTGCTATTTGTTGCGATTTGTTGTGTTTAGTTGCGATTTGTTGCTATTTGTTGTGATTTGTTGCGACTTGTTGCGATTTGCAAATTGCAACAAATCCGATTTGTTGTGGTCTGTTGCGATTTGGAAATCGCAACAAATGCGATTGGTTCCGATTTGTTGTGATTTGTTCCGACTTGTTGCGATTTGTTGCTATTTGTTGCGACTTGTTGCGACTTGTTGCTATTTGTTGCGATTTGTTGCTATTTGTTGTGATTTGGAAATCGCAACAAATCCGATTAGTTGCGATTGGTTGCGATTTGTTGCGACTTGTCGCGATTTGTTGCATTTGCAAATTGCAACAAATGCGATTTGTTGCGATTTGTTGTGGTTTGTTGCTATTTGTTGCGATTTGGAAATCGAAACAAATCCGATTAGTTGCGATTTGTTGCGATTTGTTGCGATTTGTTGCGATTTGTTACGACTTGTTGTGATTTGTTGCGATTTGTTGCGACTTGTTGCGATTTGTTGCGATTTGTTGCGATTTGTTGCGATTTGCAAATTGCAACAAATCCGATTGGTTGCGATTTGTTGCGATTTGTTGCGACAAATGTTGTGGTTTGTTGCTATTTCTTGCGATTTGGAAATCGCAACAAATCCGATTGCTTGCGATTTGTTGTGATTTGTTGCGATTTGTTGCGATTGGTTGCGACTTGTTGTGATTTGTTGCGATTTGTTGCGATTTGCAAATTGCTACGAATCCGATTGGTTGCGACTTGTTGCGATTTGTTGAGATTTGTTGAGATTTGTTGCGATTTGCAAATTGCAACAAATGCGATTTGTTGCGACTTGTTGTGGTTTGTTGCGATTTGTTCGATTTGTTGCGATTTGCAAATCCGATTGGTTGCGATTTGTTGCGATTTGTTGCAATTTGCAAATCGCAACAAATGGGATTTGTGATTTGTTTGTGATTTGTTGCGATTTGTTGCGATTTGTTGCGCTTTGTTGCGATTTGTTGCGCTTTGTAAATCGCAACAAATCCGATTGGTTGCGACTTGTTGCGATTTGCTGTGATTTGCGAATTGCAACAAATCCGATTTGTTGTGATTTGCAAGTGCAACAATTCACAACAAATCACAAGAAACAGCAACAAATCACAACAAACAGCAACAAATCGCAACAAATCCGATTTGTTGCCATATTACCGGTAATAAGTAAAGTATTTGAAACTCAATGCTATCGAATTTTCAATCGGGCTTTCGCCCAAAACACTCAACCGTATCAGCACTCATTCAAATGTGTGATGAATGGTTTGAAAAAATGGATGATGGTCAATTAACAGGCGTCGTTTTTCTTAACATTCGGAAAGCTTTCGACTCGATAAACCACAAAATTCTGTTAAAAAAGATGAAT
This sequence comes from Paragorgia papillata, assembly GCA_035771165.1. NCBI lineage: Eukaryota > Metazoa > Cnidaria > Anthozoa > Scleralcyonacea > Coralliidae > Paragorgia > Paragorgia papillata. Next base: position 45,334 of record JAWNZC010000009.1, read on the forward strand.
GACCAATTTGGAATATCCGGTTTCCAACTTAAATGGTTTGAATCTTACCTAACAAACCGAGAACAAGTGTGTTCTGTTAATGGCCAAACATCGTCATCTAAGAAAATAATATGTGGAGTCCCACAGGGCTCAATTTTGGGTCCCTTAATGTTTTTATTGTACATAAACGATATGCCAGATTGTCTTAAAAGTACAACTCCATGCCTATATGCACACGACACTGAAATTTTTGCATCTTCTTATGATTTCACTGAGATTATCGGAAAACTAAACTCTGACCTTAATAATATTTACAACTGGCTTTCTAAAAACAAACTGCAACATCATCCAACTAAGACAAAGCTTACGTTTATTGGGTCATCATACAATTTGAATAATAAAGTTGGTGATAGTTCAGTTCTGTTAAATAACGCACCAATTCCCCGAACTGGTTCATATAAATACTTGGGTGTCGAGATAGATGATATGTAAAAAGGGCAAGTGCGGGTATTGGGGCTATTAGACGAGCAAAGCCCTATGTCCCTGCCAATACGCTACAAACTATTTATAAAGCCTTGGTTCAACCTTATTTGACTGCTGTTCCCCTCTCTGGGATAACTGTGGTAAAATACTCAAGGATAGACTTCAAAAATTTCAGTCTCGTGCTGCACGGGTTATTACAGGAGCCAGTTACGATATCAGATCAGTCGATGTCCTTGACACTCTGTCGTGGGAAACACTCGATGTAAAACGCTCTTACAGTAACTCAGTTCTCATGTACAAAATATTGATTGATCACACTGCTCCAAATCTAAAAGAATCCTTCCTTAAAAGAAGTGTTTTTCAGAACACTTATAATCTTAGAAACAACAAGACCCCTGCTCAGGCGTTCACTCGGGCTACTGATTTCCGAAAGCTTCGCGTGACAATGGCAATGCATATTTGCATAGATTTTCACAATAGGCTGTTGCGGTATATCGATATACCGATAATTATCGGGTTTTTTCAAATATCGGTTATTCGGTATTTTAAATTTGAAAATATCGATATACCGAAAACATCGAAATGTTACCGAAAATATCGAAATCTACGATATTATCGGTATTAGACGCGCGAAAACCGATTATCACTGTTTTGACGCTTGATTTTTTGTTGAACTTCTGTTGCGGAAGTTTCGGGACTCTCTTTGCGGCAAATCACGCCACCTATTGTCAAACTATGACTCATCCTGAATGAATCATCGTTTCAATTCCCAAAGCGCACATTTCACGGGCTGTCGACTCGACAGTGTCGAGGATAGACCCATCGCAGTCTTTAGAAATTTTTTTCGCACGCGATGAGTCATCGCTAGAATAAATAGAACATGTTTGTGACAGATGCAGTATATACCGACTCATTTTCCTATCTCCAGACTTCTTTACTGCCGTTGGCGATGGTGAACAGATGAACGACGACACTGTCACTGAAAAGCCAAACGAGCTTATTGTCGTCAAAGAAGCTCTTTTAAAAGAATGAAATAAAAGTAGCGTGCTGCGTAGGCAGTGTAGAAATAACAATCGAAATATAGTTACTTAGGTTAGATATACTGCCGAAACAGAGAACGTAGGAATCTAACGTTTCGAGCGAAGGCCCTTCGTCAGAGAGAAACCTCTTTTAAAAGAAGCTGTGTTCGCTTCAAGTGACGTTCCTGAAGACGAGCCATGTCAACCACCGCCACAGAAACGTCAGAAAGTCAAGAAGACGCTTGGCTCCCTGACCACCATGCGGAAGTCGTCGCAGATATCATCGCCATCACAGTCGCCGCGCGATCGATTGCAGAAGGAGATGGATAAATACATAAAAATCCAAACAATTGATGGCGATGACGGACCCTTTGGTGTGGTGGAAATGTCATGTTCGCGACTTTCCTTTGCTTAGTCAGCTAGCACGGAAAGCTCCGTCTGAGAGACTATTCAGTAAAGTCGGTCAAATTATAACTTCGCAGAGAGCTCAGCTAAAGCCAGACCAAGCAAACATGCTCGTGTTTTGGCAGAAAACTTGTAAATTATATTATATATATATATATATATATATATATATATATATATATATATATATATATATATATCATTGTAAATATATCATTTGTTACATCAAAGCTCGATTCACACTTCGAAAAAGGTGCTTTTTCTTTTGTAAAACGTTATTCTTATGATATCCTGGCGTCTGGTGAAAATTAGGCTTAAAATATAGTTAATTTCCATCGCGGAAAAATATCGATATAAGCCATTTTATTTAGCCATTAATAAAATAAAGTTAATGAGGAAACGTTCTTATCAAGGCGTGTCTTGGGTTTTGGCAAAACAGATGTTTTTCATGTGGTTTAAGCTATCAACATGTCAGATATACGCCAGATCGGCTCTAAAGTCCATTTGCTTTTGCTCATCCAGCTTGCCAGTGCACGTGAATAACAAATGACTAGTTCCTGGCGCGAAAAAGTAACCAATAGCATTTCAAAAGAGTCACATATAAGCAAAACGCGCGCTAAACCCTTTCACTTGGTCATGAGCTCTATACAAAGACATAGCACGCACAATCAAAACGCGTAAAGCTCTAAAAGAAAATATTTTCGCTCAAATTGGCTTTGGCAATGCCTCCAGTTCGTCGTCGTCGAACGACAGAACGACAAACGGCACAGTCGACCGACGAGAACAGCCTATAGTTCCTCGGGTATTCAAGCGTCGCCAACACCACCTCCAAATTTATTAACCGATGCGCAGATAGCCCAAATCCAGTCGATCGTGACTCGAAGCGTAGAACAATCCGTCAACGAAATAGCGACCAATGCAGCTCGGGCTGCCGTTCAAGCCATGACGAACTCGGCGCCCACTACCGGTTCTAGCGTTGACCATGTTACCCCCGATACTGAACAAGAAGAGACGGTAACTGCAAGTCTCGCAAATTCCTCTGTCCCCAACGTGACCTTGCCTCAAGCTGAAACCAACATTCCGTACGGACACGGTTCTCACGACGTCCCTGCAGCCTATGTGAAGCAGATCCAATCGGGTGAGTTCTTTGATTTAGCTAAACTCCTTCCAAGGAACTTTTCTAATATATCTGAAGATGCGCCGGTTACCTTGACGCTTGAGAACTCGGTACTTCAAGTTAAAAAATCGTCCCAGTCTGTCGCAAGAATTACCGAGATTGAACAGTGGACAACTGCTTTCTCAACCTATATGAGCGTCTTAACCCACAAGTTCCCCGGTCGGTCCCAAGAATTGCTCCAGTACATGAGTTTGATTCGCCACGCAGCTCGAAGTCATCGTGGGTTGGGATGGTGCATCTATGACCACAAATTCCGCCGAAAAGTGTCCTTCAACCCATCCATCGACTGGTCAGTTATTGATCAACAGCTGTGGTTGATAATTTTTACAGTATCGCCCGATGTGCTTAAAAGGGAATACCCTCTTTTTCACAATGGACCCCAAAAACAGGTTTCCTCAGGGGGCGAACGAGGTACCGGTCTCTGCATTGAGTTTAATAGACGGGGAGAATGTAAGCACCAGCCGTGCCGATATCGGCACACATGTATCAAATGTAGTGGCCCCCATGCGGGATGTTTCTGTCCAACCTACCAACCTAAACCCACCGAAGAACCAGACTTTCACCGAACCTCCAAGCGAAACCACCGATCTGCCAAATAAAAAAATTAAGGAACGGAATTACTTAATTCCAACGCCTATTAATGTAACTAACTTAGAAAGCGCACTTACGGGTCATCCAGACCCAGATTTTGTGTCTCACTTATGCCAAAACCTTGAACACGGCGCGCGAATTGGTTTTCAGGGGCAGCGTGCCCAACGGTTTTCAAAAAATTTACCTACCGCGCTTGCAGATCCTAACATTGTTTCTTCTAATTTGGCAACTGAGGTTTCCCTTGGCCGAGTGGCTGGTCCCTTTGATAACCCCCCCATTTCCTAACTTTCAAGTTTCACCAATTGGCTTGGTACCAAAAAAGAATTCGAATAAGTTTCGCACAATTTTTCATCTTTCATTTCCGAAATCAGGTATGACCAGCATTAATTATTCAATTTCGCAAGAGGATTTCAGTCTCCAGTACGTTACTATAGATGATGCGATCGAAGGAATTAAGCGCTTTGGCCAAGGCTGTTTCCTTGCCAAGACCGATATTGAATCTGCTTTTAGACTAATACCGGTACATCCGGACGATTACAAATTGTTAGGTATGTGTTGGGAGGGGAAATATTATTACGACAAGGTTTTGCCCTTTGGTCTTAGGAGTGCCCCATTTATCTTTAACCAACTTTCTGAAGCCTTGGAGTGGATTTTGTTATACAAATGTCAGATTGCATTTGCATGCCATATTCTTGATGATTTTTTTATCATTGAACCTAAAGCGGCCACTTTACCTTATGACAGTATCTGTCAACAAAGTCTATCCGCCATGCTACTTACATTCCAAAACATTAAAATTCCTATAGCCTCTGGCAAAACACAAGGCCCGTCGCAAGTTATCGAATTCATGGGTATAATTTTAGACACAGTTAAAATGCAGGCACGTCTCCCTGCTGACAAGATTCAACGCTTACAGGAAATTTTCGATAAATTTCAACATAGGCGCTCATGTACGTTAAAGGAATTACAATCACTTATAGGCACTTTAAATTTTGCGTGTAAAGTTGTCCCGCCTGGACGACCCTTTTTACAAAACATGATTGCCTTGACAAGGAACGTAAAAAAGCAACATCACTATATAAAACTGAACAAGGGTTTCTTCCAAGATCTTGAAATGTGGAAGCAGTTTATTTTGAATTGGAATGGAGCGAATTTCTTTCTGTCGTCGGAATGGCAGGATTCAGATAGTTTAGTGTTATATACCGATGCCGCTGGGGCGCTAGGTTATGGTGGTATATTTGGTACAAAAATGGTTCAAGGGAAAATGGCTACCTCACCAATACTTAGGTGTACCTGGTATAAGTATTGCATGGCAAGAACTTTTCGCTATTGTAGTTGCATGTCAGATTTGGGGGGCCCTTCTTCGAGACCAACGTATTAAATTTAAGTGCGACAATGAAGCTGTCGTCAACATGATCAACAGCAAGCGTTCCAAAATTCCAAGGGTTATGGATTTGCTTCGTCATCTAACACTATTAACTCTGCGATATAATATCTATATTCGTGCAACGCACATTCCGGGTAAACGCAATGAGATAGCCGACTCTATTTCTCGTTTTCAGTTTCAGCGTTTTCGTCAACTGGCTCCACAGGCAGATACCAATCCATGTCCAATTCCAGAAGTAATGTCTTCAATTTGAATGAAGATATTCAACACTATATAAACCTGTCTGTCGCTACCACTACGAAACAGACATATGGCGCAGGTGAAAGAAGCTTTGTGAATTTTGTAAATTGGTTCAAGAAAAAATCAGTCGAACAGTATCTGCCTGCTACTGAAGCTCTTTTGACAGAATATGTTGCGTATTTGGCCAAAACAATAAAATATTCATCTATTAAAACATATTTGGCAGCGGTTCGTCACTATCACATTCGCCATGGCTTTCAACTGAATTTAAAAAAAAATGTTACGCCTACAACTAGTCTTACGGGGTATAAAACGTTCTCAAGGAGACAAAATTCGAGTGCGTTTACCAATTACAATTCATCATTTACAACTCTTTCGGATGCTGCTAGCTATTCCAAGCACTACAAACTATGAATCTATCATGATGTGGGCAGCCATGACTCTAGCATTCTATATTTCGCGGCGATCATCAACAACAGGCCCTCTCTTCATGCATGCGTCAGGAAAACCTCTCACGAAACAGACTTTAACCTCGGAGACGCGAAATTTACTAACACAGGCCGGTTTCAATGCTACGGAATATGCTGGTCATAGCTATCGGATTGGGGCTGCCACAACCGCAGCCTCAGCAAAATTGCCTCCTTGGCTTATCAAAACATTAGGACGTTGGTCATCAGATTGTTTTGAACGATACATAAAGACACCTACATCTACCTTATCAAGTGTATCAGCCACACTGGCCGACGTTTCGAAATATTAACCATGTATAGAGTAGTTTCCTCATACATGCCTAAAGTCGTTCTATGTACATATGTGTACATATGTCTGTATGTCTATACGACTAAAATTCTCGTTTCGGGGGGAGGGTTACTTCGTCTATGGGGTATACACATGCTGTGTATTTTGGGGATGAAGCGCTCCTGATTGTCACGTTCAAGCCCATAGACTCAGGCTATTTATTGTAATTATAGATCAGTCGAATCGTAAGGACTGTCCAACTGTGTGTACGGTTGGTCAGGTTGATGTCTTATAGGCTAGCTACCTATTTGGCAGTATATGCGCGTGTGCGCATATATGCGCGTGTGCGCATTAGCAGAGTCCTAATGGGGATTATAACCCCTGGACAACAATCTAAGGCCATGTAAGAATGAGTCTGTGGGATGATGCTCGACCATAATTTTACACTATAGAAGTGCTTCCCCCCGAACCCCTTCTCCCACAAAACTGCTGTGCGTGTGTTTATTTGCTCGACATTGCTGCGTTCAATAAAGAACAGCTTTAATCATTAATCGATATTATCGATTTCTTTCGATAACCGATATCGGTATTTTTTCAATACCGCAACAGCCTATTTCACAAATAGAACTATGGTCTTATATGAACTGCAGCGGTGCAGGAAGCGCCGAAGGTTTACTAATGTAATTAGTAGACAAAACCTATAGTGTCGCATTCGGCAGAATCAAGCGATCACTTTGATATAGAATTTATTTAAATTCGGACAAACAGAAAATATTTAAACATTTTTTTGCAACACGCGTTTCCAAATGTAATACGACACGCGACACCCACGCGATATCTAGACATGCACTGAACAGTTCACAATTGATATCTTACTGGTATTTGCTCTATTCGGTGCTTATTATTATACTTCGGTATTTTGTAGTTGTCGGACTATAAAGCAGCAAGGCTAGGGCCAACCTGTTTTGAAATAGCTCGTCATCTTAGGTCTACCGCGATCGCCGGCGTGTGCAGTTGTATAAAAACATTGTAAAGCCTTTGTTCAACTATAACTCGGTCACTTGCAAAAGGTTTAGCTATTCAAACAAGGAGAACGTCGTTACTAGGTAAACAGTACGTATATATGTTCTTTGATATACTGTGGCCCTTTCTCGTGTCTCTAGTCATCAAGTCAAACTTCCTAGGTACTGATGTCAACACGGCATTTTTTCGCGTCTGTAATAAATTCGTCTGTTCTATCTTCATGGACAAACCTTGTCAGAAACATTACTGATCAACTACTCATGAATTCACCAATACCGTTGGAAAACACCTCAACCCAACTCGATCAAAGGCAAAAGAACTCGAAAAAAACGAACAGTGCCTTCACAGTTTCGCAAGGCCTGACGGGATGATGCAATAATGCCATTTTGTGTGGCGAAAAAATAAAAACAAACGGCGCCGAAACCTAGACTCGTTCTACCATGCACAGGTAGCCCGAGTAATGATACAGAGCTAGCACTACTAAAGCCCAAAAGATAATTCTTGAAAAGAAGCTTTAAATATAGCGGTGCCATGCTGTGGAATAACTTATCCTCAGAAGCCAAATCGTCTGAGACGCTTCAATCTTTTAAATGGCATATACGCCCACTTTAGGCCACGATGCTGGGTCACGCCTAAGAATTAGTATTTACTAGTGTATATAATTATACAGTATTAGTAAGAACTTATAAAACGCTGTAAACTATAACGTACAGTTATATTTCTCTCTCCTTTTTTAATCTTTCTTTGTATCTATACTTTTCATTTGTTTTTAAAATTTCCAAAAATGTATTTATATTTAGTGTGACGCCCCAATGAAATCAGCTTTTGTTGTCGAGGCCAGCGTGTTTAAATAAAGTTTTACATACACATTTGTTGTGATTTGTTGCAATATAAATTTGTTGCGATTTGTTGCCATTTGTTACGATTCGTTGCGATTTGTTTCAATTTGTTTCAATTTGTTGCGATTTGTTGCCATTTGTTGCGATATAAATTAGTTTCGATTTGTTGCGATTTGTTGTGATTTGTTGCGATTTGTTTCCATTTGTTGCGATTCGTTTCCATTTGTTGCGATTCGTTGCCATTTGTTGTGATTTGTTGCGATATAAATTTGTTTCGATTTGTTTCGATTCGTTGCGATTCGTTGCGATTTGTTTCCATTTGTTGCGATTCGTTGCCATTTGTTGTGATTTGTTACGATATAAATTTGTTTCGATTTGTTGCCATTTGTTGTGATTTGTTTCCATTCGTTGCCATTTGTTGTGATTTGCAAATCGCAACAAATCCGATTTGCTGCGATTTGTTGGATTTGAACTGAGCAACAAATCGAAACAAATTTAAATCGTATTAATTATGACGTCATAATTACGTTTTGATGACGTCAGAGATTAAATAAGTACATGGTCCCAAATTCCAAAAACTACAAATTTCTTTTTATCTATGATGCACTTTGTTTATTTCCGGTTTGGTTTATGGTTTTCGAGTTTAAATACCCCTAAAATTTGACCATATATGGCGAATTCTTTACATTCTTTTACATTTCGCGGGAAATTTAAATTGTAAAATCAGCCATAACTCTACTTCGTTTTATTGGATTTTCGTAGGGTTTTCGCTGGAAATCTTCGTATTAATTAGAGAACATTTTTATACAGTTCTTAAAATCAATTTCTAAATTCTAAATTTTGGCGCCAAGTTTGAACGTCATTAGTGACGTCACACGGTCAACGACAAGTGTGAAATCACGACCACAAAATGTAGATTTGCCTGAGCTATGATCATGCGCAGTTTCGCTTCATTCTGGATATTCTAAATACCTTGGTGAGCCAAGTGGGAGAAAAAAAATAATTTCTGACCACCGTTCTTATACGCCGCGGGTTTTTAATGTACAGCATAACTAAGGGCAATTACTGTACCCCATACCTCTTCATAAACATTGGGAATATGAGCTTCAGTGTTTTTCAAAGTAATCAGCCATTCTTGTCCGTTCTTGCGTGTTACTTCAGTCTCATCTGTGAAGGTGCGCAAAGCTCTCATGTGCAAAGCTTTCTGAAAAGAAAAGAGATTAAAGTTCAGTGTTTTATCGACGTAGACTCGTTTAGCTGTTGGTATAATGTATTTAACCAATATATTCCATTTTGCCGTTGTCTGTTCAGTTATAGATGCATATATGCCGTCACAACGTGGTAAGAACAAGAAAGTGGGTCACGAGACGCAGTCGAGTGGGTCAATGAGGTTCTTACTACATTGTCACGTCTTCTGTGTATTTAGAACTGAACAGACAACAATGGAATCTATTTGTTTTATACAATACAAACATTTGAAAGGTTTTTATCGAAACTCTTGCCGGATTTCGGGGCATGAAGAAGGAAAAAAGCAAGTCAGCTGACGTGATCTCACGTGTCCATGTGTCTGAGCTCTAATAGATCATGGCCAACAACCAATGAAAACACGCACAGCAACCGGGTTTTCTAATTGGCCATAAGTAACTAATCACATTCTAATTATAATTAACACGCTCTCACAGATAGGCTGTAGAGCTAACGAGTTGTGTGGCACTTAACACATACATATTTGAATGTCTTCGTTCGTTCGTTCGTCCGTTCGTCCACCCGTCCGTCCACCCATCCATCCACCCACCCTCCCATCTAAAAATTGAAAATGAAATTTTGCTTTTTATATTATTTGATAATATAAAAAAATAGAAAATTCTCATATTCGTACATATGTTCATTTAATATTTATGTCTTTGGAAAACACTTTATTTTTCACTTCAAAGTTGATAGCTAGGGTTGTGAAACGTCAACACAATAACGCTGCCACAACAACTATTTGACGTCACACGGTGGATCATCATCATAAATTTGTTTAGTCTTGATCCACCTGGTGACGTCACAGGTATCGTTACTCGTCTACTTGCTGACATTTTGGCAAGTTTAAAAATAAAAATAAAGCACTTTCTAAACACGTAAAAACAAAGTGGGCATATGTAGCAATATAAGCGATTTCTATATTTTTATATTATGAAATAACGAAATTAGCGAAAATTTCATTTCATAAGCACTTTAATATACACCTACTGTACCTTATCAGTGTTGTTGGTTGTGGTTGTTGGTTATGTTGTTGTTGGTGGTGGTGGTTCTTGTTGTGTTGGTGGTTGTTGGTGTTGTTGGTTGTTGCTGTTGGTTGTTGGTGGTGGTTGCTGTTGGTTGTTGGTGGTGGTTTGGTTGGTGGTGGTGGTGGTTGTTGTTGGTTGTTGTTGGTTGTTGTCCGTTGTTGTTGTTCATTGTTGTTGTTCATTGTTGTTGGTTGCTGTTGTTCGTTGCTGTTGTTCGTTGCTGTTGTTCGTTGCTGTTGTTCGTTGCTGTTGTTCGTTGCTGTTGTTCGTTGCTGTTGGTCGTTGCTGTTGGTCGTTGCTGTTGGTCGTTGCTGTTGGTCGTTGCTGTTGTTCGTTGCTGTTGTTCGTTGCTGTTGTTCGTTGCTGTTGTTCGTTGCTGTTGTTCGTTGCTGTTGTTCGTTGCTGTTGTTCGTTGCTGTTGGTCGTTGCTGTTGGTCGTTGCTGTTGGTCGTTGCTGTTGGTCGTTGCTGTTGGTCGTTGCTGTTGGTTGTTGGTTGTTGCTGTTGGTTGTTGGTTGTTGCTGTTGTTGGTTGTTGCTGTTGGTTGTTGGTTGTTGCTGTTGTTGGTTGTTGCTGTTGGTTGTTGCTGTTGGTTGTTGGTTGTTGCTGTTGGTTGTTGGTTGTTGCTGTTGTTGGTTGTTGCTGTTGGTTGTTGCTGTTGTTGGTTGTTGGTTGTTGTTGTTGGTCGTTGTTGTTGTTGTTGTTGTTGTTGTTGGTCGTTGTTGTTGTTGTTCGTTGTCGTTGGCTGCTGTTGTTGGCTGCTGTTGTTCGTTGCTGTTGTTGGTTGCTGTTGGTTGCTGTTGGTTGGTGGTTGGTTGTTGGTTGGTTGTTGGTTGTTGCTGGCTGTTTGTTGTTGGTTGTTGGCTGTTGTTTGTTGGTTGTTGTTTGTTGGTTGCTGTTTGTTGGATGTTGGCTGTTGGTTGTTGCTGTTGGCTGTTGCTGTTGGTTATTGCTGTTGGTTGTTGCTGGTGTTGGTTGTTGCTGGTGTTGGTTGTTGCTGGTGGTGGTGGTTGTTGCTGGTGGTTGTTGCTGGTGGTTGTTGCTGTTGGTTGTTGCTGTGGTTGTTGGTTGTTGCTGTGGTTGTTGTTGTTGGTTGTTGTTCTTGTTGTTGGTTGTTGGTCGTTGTTGTTGGTTGTTGGTCGTTGTTGTTGGTCGTTGTTGTTGGTTGTTGTTGTTATTGGTTGTTGTTGTTGGTTCTTGGTTGTTGTTGTTGGTTGTTGTTGTTGGTTGTTGTGGGTTGTTGTTGTTGGTGGTGGTTGTTGTTGGTCGTTGCTGGGTGGGTGGTTGGTCGTTGTTTTTGTTGGTTCTTGTTGGTTCTTGTTGGTTCTTGTTGGTTCTTGTTGGTTCTTGTTGGTTCTTGTTCGTTGGTGGCGTTGTTCGTTGGTTGTGGTTGTTCGTTGGTTGTGGTTGTTTGTTTGTTTGTTTGTTTGTTTGTTTGTGTTGTTGTTGTTGTTGGTTGTTGTTGTTGTTGGTTGTTGTTGTTGGTTGTTGTTGTTGGTTGTTGTTGTTGGTGTTGGTTGTTAGTGTTGGTTGTTAGTGTTGGTTGTTAGTGGTTGTTGTTAGTGGTTGTTGTTAGTGGTTGTTGGTTGTTGTTGGTCGTTGTTGGTCGTTGTTGGTCGTTGTTGGTCGTTGTTGGTTGTTGGTCGTTGTTGTTGCTTGTTGGTTGTTGTTGCTTGTTGGTTGTTGTTGCTTGTTGGTTGTTGTTGCTTGTTGCTGCTTGTTGTTATTATTGTTGTTGGTGGTGGTTGGTGGTGGTGGTGGTTGTTGGTGGTGGTGGTTGTTGGTGTTGGTGGTGGTGATGGTTGTAGTTGTTGGTGGTGGTGGTTGGTGGTGGTGGTTGGTGGTGGTGGTAGTTGTTGTTGGTGGTTGTTGTTGTTGGTGGTTGTTGTTGTTGGTGGTGGTGGTGGTGGTGGTGGTTGTCGGTGGTTGTCGTTGGTGGTGGTGGTGGTGGTTGTCGGTGGTTGTCGGTGGTGGTGGTGGTGGTTGTCGTTGTTGGTTATTTCAGTGTGTTAACGTTATTTCGAGCTATTTTAGCATGTTGGATTTCTCGTAGAGACAATAAATTGTATTGACTTGTACAACGGCTTATTTAATTCATTCAAATATATAAGCCGACGGAAGCCCGGTGGTTAATCTGGCGGGAAATTTTTCCAAATATATTGGAATATTTTCTCACGTGATTCCAGCCTTTGCCAGGGCGTTTGATCGGCCTGCTCGTTTCCCTGCCTCCTCCACAGGCCCTATTGCATCATGGACAGGACACACAGGCCGGTGTGCAAGATCTGCAAGATCTAGGGCCTGCAAGATCCTGTAAAAAATTTGGCAAAACTTGGCACGGAATAAATTTGCATAATTAACTACATTATTAATAGCCATGGCTATATCCGAAGATTTTGAAGGCCATTGAAGACTTATTACATACGAATCCTAGCTTTAAAATGCAGGAATTGTTGAAGAAAGCAATTACGGTTGAACTTTGTCAACTTTCGGCCGGAATAATCAACGAAAATAGGGGCTGTTTATATGGGAGGCGGGACGGGACGTTTGCCGGGACGGGACGTTTTTCATCCCGGGTTTACATGAGTTCTACCACCCGGGACGTTCAACAAGCATCTCTAGTTCGTGTTGGACATGCTCGGTATTTCGCTTTTTTTAGGGAAACTAAGCTATTTGGTCGGATAAACTGTACGTATCTTGTAGCCAGATGAATTATCTTTCTTCCAGTATATTTGATAGCTTCTACAGTGGTTTATTTCTCAAGAAAACATTCGAAGAAGACAGATTATAATACATACGAAAAAGAATTTCAAAATAGCGGCCGCTATTATTTGGACATGTTCGGTATTTCGCTTTTTTAAGAAAACTTAAGCTATTTGGTCGGATAAACTGTACGTATTTTGTAGCCAGATGAATTATCTTTCTTCCAGTATATTTCATAGCTTCTACAGTGGACTATTTCTTGAGAAAACGTTCGGAGTGGCAAACGACTAGGCATTTTTGTTTTTGCATCACATGACAAATGTTGCAAAGCCAGCATAATATCGTCCCGGCAAAGCGGGACGGAGTGTTTACATGAGAAAAATTGTCTTGGATTTGCCAGGATCCCGGCTGAGCGAACCGGGATGAAAAACGTCCCGGCAAACATCTTTCCATATAAACGGAACGGGATAAATAAGAGATATACATGCATGGTGAGATCCCGGCAAACGTCCCGTCCCGCCTCCCATGTCTACCCAGAGACTCTTTGGTTTATACTTTTTCGGTTCCCACAATTCCACAACAACTGAAACTTGAATTACGCTACACTATAGCCTACAATTTAACAAAATTAAATCTCATTAACTCTTGGTCAGTTGACAGTCTTCGATAGCTAAATAAACCAAAAAACAATACGAAAAACCTGTTACTCAGTTCCTGACCGTCGATCGAATTTGCTTTTGTTCGGCAGATATCCCCCCCCCCCCCCCCCCCCCCCCCCCCCTTCAATTCCTTTTTGTCACTAAAAATATTATTGGCAGAAGGTCTGTAATTCTAAAACATATTGGTTTCTTCATTGTCATGATCTGTAAGAAAGTTTAGCCAAATTTCCTGGTGGGTCACAGTGTTTAAAGAACTTGGACGTACGTTTGTTGAACAGCGGCCGGAAAAAATTTGCAGGCCCTCTCAAAACTATCGCCTCTATATAGGGCCTAGTCTCGCTGTGCATAATGGGATCGGTCACCATTTTGTTTACAGGATCTGGCAGGCCCTCTAAACAGTGTGTCCTGTCCATGATGCAATAGCAGCCTGGTTTCCAGGCCTCTCTTTTTAACGTCGAGCGGCAGACCGAATTGTGAGAGGCCTGGAATAAAATGTTTTGCTTGGCCCCAAATCTGGCCCCAACTTATACAGGCACCAAACGGCCGTTTGGCGGAAAACCAAGGCAGATAACACTCACGTCGGTCTGCACAATTCTTTATAACATCATATAGCAAGGTTGGTCTACTGCCGAAACGTTAAAATAGCATATTTCGATTTGTATAAATGTGTTTCAACACAATCACTTCCCACGCCGAACACTACTTTATAAAGCCTCGTATGCAACAACATTTTAACGTAATGTAAAACAAAGAAACCTACTCATTTGCTGTCCGCTCTCAAGAAGAAGTTTGTTTAAGTGCCCTCATTCATAAAGATTAAAGAATCCGAGCTCCAGCAGGATTCATGATAAATAAAGATGAACATTTTCCGCTAGTCCTCTTGCTCGATCCCTATTCTGTGACGTCACCAAAATACGTTCGAGAGAAAAGAGGACTAGGAACTAGTCTGATGCAATAGGGCCTGTGGAGGAGGCAGCTCGTTTCCTTCCTCAAACGCCCTGGGGACGAGGTTGGTGTTTAACCCATTACGTCTAGTACCAAAATACATCTTTAAAATGGACTGTAAAACACTGGTATTGGCCAGTACAGTAACTGTGCATAAGGATAGAATTCAAAACATTTAGTACTGTCAGTACTTACTCTAGTATCCCTTCTCCCTCGTAGTCGGATGGCTTGACCAGGCAGAATAATTTTTGCTTGTAATTTTCCTCAACCTTTACTTCTTTTCTTGGGATGAAAGTTCCTAAGTATATATATATATATATACTATAAGTGGGCTTACCTCAAATGTTGATGGTCGCTACTGTCAGTTTCACGCTGGGCGATCTTCAGGCGGTCTGGCCTGTTCTGGTCTGGTCTGGCCTGGCTGGCCTGGTCTCGTCTCGTCTTGTCTCATCTCGTCTCATCCGGTCTCGTCTCATCCGGAAACTGAAAGTAGTGACCATCAACATTTGAGGTAAGCCCACTTATAGTATATTCACTCTATCTTTACGGTATTGAGCACTTTTCGACATTTCGCGAACAACACCTTGTTTGTTTGAATATATATATATATATATATATATATATATATATATATATATATATATAATATATATATATATATATATATATATATATATATATATATATATATATATAACAAGTGTCCTCTACGCACGCTTTGCTTGGGTGCATGGCCCTTGGTTCATGCAATAAGGTCATGAATGACGTAAAATGGCGGGAGTGGCGTGGCGTCACTTGGTGGGAAAAGCTAGCGAACTTTCAAAACTACCACTTTTAGTTTGTTTTTTCTTCATAATTTATAAAACAAATAAAACATACCGCTCCTGTCTATATGTACTCTTATAAAGGTACGTTTGACGTCATTTAAACACAAAAGAATTGTGAAGGCATATTCTACTCAACATCTTTTGTGTTCAAATGACATCAAACGTCAGCCTTTATTAAAGAGTACATGTATATGCACGGAGCTTTACGTTTTATTTGTTAATTATACTCTCTATATATAATTATATGGAAAACATTTTCTCCATAGAGTTATAGAAACAAGAGTGGAAGTTTGGGAAAACGAGAAATTGTATTGGACCAGACCAGACCGACAAGACTGACCAGACGAGACGAGACGGGACCGGACGAGACGGGACCGGACGGGACGGGACGGGACGGGACGGGACCGGACGGGACGGGACGGGACCGGACGGGACGGGACGGGACCGGACGGGACGGGACGGGACCGGATGGGACGGGACGGGACGGGACAAGACAAGACAAGACCCAACCAGACAAACCAACCAGACAGCAGCTAACAAACAAACAAACAAACAAACAAACAAACAAACAAACAAACAAACAGAAATAAAAACATAATCATAAAGCAGAAGTCATTATAAGATAAGCATAATGCAATAGTAGAAGCATCACTTTTAAGCTTTGATACAATTAACTGCTTGAAATTGAGAATCTTACCAGGCCCTTCAAACAACCATAGCCGTTTCTCATCGTTGCTTTCTACAGTATATCTAACACTGCTCGAAAGAAGGCTGAGTTAGCCTTTTCCGTCACATTTTCTTTGATTAGTTCACTGGGATAAAGTGAAAACGGCTCATGGGCAATTCTCACATCCTGAAGATCAAATTAAATAAATTCACTAAAATAAAAAATAAAAAAAATAAAATAAATAAAATTTAAATTAAATAAATTTACTAAATTCAACATACAGTGTATATGATGTCATTCATATTCATTGATGATTCAGCAAAATATTTCATATACAGATAATCATAACCAGCATAGTACGTAACAGTATGTTTTCTGTAAGAATACACAAACTTTATCATTTAAGACACATGTAATAAAGGCCTTAGAAATCCTTATGTTACAAAACCAGAAATGATGTTTGCACAACTTGCTATATGGTTCTTACAGTTACATGTACATGTATACATGCAAGTAGCTAATAAACCTTAATGAGTGGTCCCACATGGCTAAAATCAGACACATGAGCTTAAGTGATATTACACTAAATTGTTTAATTTCAGCAATAGCTGATCATGGCTCTGTCATAACACCAGATGATTTTACTTGTCAAGGGAAGACTTCCTGACATGGTGTTAGTTAAAGTGTCACTGAGACGAAAAATCGTCAGTCTTTTTCTGATATAATCATAAAGTAGATTTAAAATGAGGATGAACGGCGTTTGTGGTTTGTAAATATCTCATCTCGTTCAAGAGATATTCACGTTTTTGAAATATGCAAATTATATGGCTGATGACGTCATGTACTCCAAACGAGCGAAATGAAAATCGTGAAATTAGGAATATCTCTAGAAATAAACAATAGAAAGTGCTCAAATTTTGCATGCTTATAGTATTAAATAAAATACGTTTCACTGTGGAACTTTAGTTGTTTTCGTGGAAACTGCTGGTTCCTGGCCCCATCCAATGATAAAATTAAATTTTCTTATTTATCAGCAATCAAGTAGCGTTTACTCCAGCGAATAAATGTGACGATTAGGGCTTATGTAGGCATTGTAATTCAAACGTTTAAATCTATCTATTTTTAAACTATGAGGCAAAAATGATAACTCCCTTTTTAAGGTTTAGAGTAATCTGAGAGCATGCGCTTACCATGGCAATCACAAAAGCTCCACAGACAAGTGTATTTTATTAGATACTATAAGCATACAAAGTTTAAGCACGTTCTATTGTTTATTTCCAGAGATATTCCTTATTTTACGATTTTCATTTCGCTCGTTTGGAGTACATGACGTCATCAGCCATAAATTTGCATATTGCCAAAACGTGAATATCTCTTGAACGAGATGAGATATTGACAAACCACAAACGCCGTTCACCCTCATTTTAAATGTACTTTATGATAAGATCAAAAAAAGACTGACGATTTTTTCGTCTTAGTGACACTTTAAAGTTTCCTATCAAGTTCCCCTTCCATTAATCTATGATTTAACCACCAAGATTTCTTTCTTGCTTGCATTTTCAAGTGGATTGATCCATGCATGTCGAGATTAGCACCCTCACCCAGGCTCCAGGTCTCAGTCCTTCCCCTAAAGTTGAGAATAATTTTTAATTACCTGATCAGCATGACGAAGTTTAATTTCTCCATTTTCACCAACAACTGGTTTTCCATCATCATCCATAACAGCAGGATTCTCAATGATGCAGTAATGATGCAACGGGATGGTGGTCATCTTCTCGGGACCAAACACACGACCTTCAAATATAGAGATTGAATAAAGAGATATAATTCACAAATACCAAAAGGTAAAATTTACTGTACTACAAGTAGTGCTTGGAAATAATTGGGGGTTTACCTATTTTAGGCAATTGGCACACCATGGCTGGTACACAAAGTGTGCCCCTCAAAATGCAGGAGTCAAATTTTCATAGGGGCTGAGGGATGCCCATGGACCTAAATTATTACATGTATAAATGCTGAGTGGTTTGAAGTCTGTAATTTAAGGGGTGGTATCAGCTCCCCTGTCATGGAACCCTAGCCCCCTCCCCCCATCAGGGAAAATTTACAGATTTGTCGGGGAATGATCTGGAAGGAAATTAAATTGTATTTTTAACAATTGGCAAAGAACTTTTTAACAGATTAAGCCAGACAAGTCATTAATTAATAACTAATTATTAAATGCTTTAATAGTGAAATGAAACTCCTTTAGAAACACAGGATATGGTATATATTGTGTAGAAGCCAACAGTAATAAATAATAAATAATAATTACAATTTACAACACACAAAATTCCATTTTCTGTCTGCAATATTGAATGAAAACGGAAAAGGTTTAAATGACCACACTTAGTTGTTCAACAGATTTTTCTTTATTGATAGCTTGAAAATCCTATGCTGTACTAGCTTGTCGGTTATTGCGATAATTTCACACTGAAAAGATGGGAAAAGATATTCTAGATGTTCAAATTTTGAAAATTTATTGCGAGTTATTCATTAAGAACCACCCATTTACAGCCGTTACTTTTAGTTCATATAATATATACATACCTTTTCATTATCCTTTTGAATGAAGGTCTTTGGTCCAGTTACAATTAACTGTGGTAACATTAGTTGTTTGGTCAGTCACATGAAGATAGTAGTATGGTGGCCTGTTCTCCTCATAGTGCAATATGGTGGCCTGTTCTCCTCATAGTGCAATATACTATCACTATTTAATTTAAATGTAAAAAATAATTTGTAAACTTAACGCAATGTAAAATATAATTTAATGTAAAAATTAATCCTAATTGTAATCTGTCAGTCACCACCACCTTATGTGCAAATTGCTTAAATTCAAAAGTCACTTATATGCAAAGATTTTGAAAACCCTAAATAGCATTACCGTCGAGCTGCTATTAAATAGCGGACAAACAAACCAAAATTAACTTGCAAATGATTCATTATCTATTGTTTGGACTGCAAGAATTGTGGGTAAAAGGTTGGTGGTGGTTGTTGGTGGTGGTGGTTGTTGTTGTTGGTGGTGGTTGTTGGTGGTGGTGGGTGGTTGTTGGGTGGTTGTTGGGTGGTTGTTGGGTGGTTGTTGGGTGGTTGTTGGTGGTGGTTGGTGGTGGTGGTTGTTGGTGGTGGTTGTTGTTGGTTGTGGTGGTTGGTGGTGGTGGTGGTTGTTGTTGGTTGTTGGTGGTGGTTGTTGGTGGTGGTTGGTGGTGGTGGTTGTTGGTGGCAGTTGTTGGTGGCGGTGGTTGTTGGTGGTGGTTGTTGGTTGTTGTTGTTGTTGGTTGTTGGTTGGAGGTGGCGGTGGTGGGTGGTGGTGGTAGTGGTTGGTGGTTGTTAGTGGTGGTAGTTGTTAGTTGTGGTGGTGGTGGTTGGTGTTGTTAGCATTTATTTAATCACGATAAAGTATACAGCTAAGTCAATTACGGCTGTCCCCAACAAAGCCAAAAGGCGCCAAGCGCGAAAGGTACGATGGGAAACCACTCGATAGCGAAGTGCACCGATGAACGTCAATATTCATGTCTTCCATTAATAATCCTATAGAGTTAATTTCGGTTTGTTTGTCTGACTTTTGGCGTATAAATATGGTAACTGTATGTGCTTCGCTATTTAAATATAGTAATTCCCATCGTACTTTTCGCGCTTGGCTTAGGCCTTTTGGCTTTGTCGGGGGACAACCTTAATTGATTTAACAATCGAAATATAGTACAATCTCGTTCCCAGAGCCCACGTTCCACACCTGGGAAACGAGAGACTGAGATAATTCGTTTCACATCGATATTTCATTGGCTGATGAACATGATTACTCTTGTTCCGGATAACAAGAATCCTGTGATGGCGTGAACGGATTATGCCAGAGCCTCTCGTTTCCCGCCCGCTGGGTAAGGGGAACGGTGGGCTCGGCAACGAGATTGAATATAGCAAGGTTAGATATACTGCCGAAACAGAGAACGCAGGAATCTAACGTTTCGAGCGACGGCCCTTCGTCAGAGAGAAACGTAAAGAGTGTAAACAAACAATGCGTTTATATACGAAAGGTAATCATGTGACCAAAAATAAGCCAATCAGATGAAAATAACAAGAACAAATTGATGAGATCCGAAAAATTAGCCAATCAAAGCAAAATAACAATAACAATTAGATGAGATGAGATGCGAAAGACATTTGCTATTCATACCGTCGATGAGCAAAAAGGAGGGGGTGTAGAAAGGATGAGCGAGAGTAAAAATAGATAAATTAATTAAGTGAAAACGCTGTTTATGTCCGCCCTTGCTGAACAGAAACAACGTCTTCAGAGGTGTTAAATAAAAGAAAAACGTTCGTTGAGTCCGTGAGAATAGTAATAAAGTCCGTAATAAAGTAAAGAGTGTTATCCTATTGAGAAAACAATCGTTCTATGCTGATAAGGTACACAACTTAAAAACTAGTAACCCCAGGAAATGGTGGAATTTCGTCAATCTCATGTCTGGAAAGACTAAGAAAACTTCCAATCTAAGCATCGATAAGAATGGCACTGCAGTTACCGGCGTGGAACTGGCTAATCTGCTTAACAATTTTTTTGTATCGGTAAATTCAGACATTCCAAACCTGGACCTCTGCGCTTTACCTGCTTTCCTGCCTGCCCCCGATCAACCTCCTAGTGTTTCACCGACTGACGTCTGTAAGAAGCTTCTCAATATTTGTATTCACAAGTCTCAGGGCCCTGATGCCATTCCGAATCGGATACTTAAGCTCTTTGCCTATGAACTGGCTACACCTATTTCCAGAATCTTCAACGTTTCCTTTTCCTCGGGAATATTTCCCTTGCTTTGGAAGGATTCTTTTGTTGCGCCAGTCCCTAAGAGCCAACCAACCAGTCGTTAGTGAGGACGAACTTAGACCCATTTCATTAACTTCTTGCCTGTCAAAGATATCTGAAGACTTTGTAGTCAGATGGATGATTGAGGATGTAAAGGATGAAATAGACCCGCAACAATTTGGTTGTCTCAAGGGAACATCTACCTCATATTGCCTTCTAGATATGTTAAATAATTGGCTACTATCTCTTGATTCTCCGTCGCAGTATTTACGTATCTGCTTTTTGGATTTCAGTAAGGCCTTTGACCGCATTAATCAT
This sequence comes from Paragorgia papillata, assembly GCA_035771165.1. NCBI lineage: Eukaryota > Metazoa > Cnidaria > Anthozoa > Scleralcyonacea > Coralliidae > Paragorgia > Paragorgia papillata. Next base: position 66,431 of record JAWNZC010000009.1, read on the forward strand.
AATTTACTCATTACGAAACTCATCGACATTGGAGTACGGAGATCAATAATTCCATGGATTTGCAGTTTTCTTACCAATCGCCGCCAGTGCGTCAAACTGGGCAATGTCAAATCGGAGTGGTTGCCAGTTCATGCTGGTGTGCCCCAAGGCACTAAACTTGGACCAATCCTTTTTTTAATTATGATCAACGACCTAGCTCAAAAAACCGCCCTTGTTTCCAAACATTGGAAATACGTCGATGATGTTACCGTATCTGAAGTTATACCGCGCGCTAGTCCTTCCAATTTACAACGTGACCTTGATGTAATATCTAGCTGGGCATCAAGTAATGATATGAAGCTTAACCCAAAGAAATGCAAAGAGATGATTGTCTGTTTTTTCAAAGAGGCACCGGATGTCCCTCCACTTACCATTGACGGTCATGAAGTTGAACGTGTTAGTTCTTTTAAGGTACTTGGAGTAACTCTAGACGATCGTCTGAAATGGTCTCAAAACATAGATATTATGATGGGAAAGGCATCGAAACGCTTGTATATTCTCAGGGTTTTAAAGAAGAGTGGTGTTCCGCCTACAGACCTATTACACATATATTATGCGTTAGTAAGGTCAATCCTAGAATACTGTTGCCAGGTGTGGCACACAAGCCTTCCAGACTACCTATCAGACTCTATTGAGTCGATACAGCGACGTGCAATGCGCATCTTCTATCCGAATATCTCTTACTCGGAGGCTCTTTTGTTATGTTCCAGTCCCCGTCTTGACATTAGAAGGGACATGCTTTGTCTGAAAACCTTTGAGAAGATTAGTCAACCGGCATCCCACTTGTATCATCTTCTGCCCCCTAGTCGAGCCGTATCCACCCAACGCGTCCTACGGGACTCTGAAGCACCGTCTCTTCCTAAATGCAGAACCAATAGATATCACAACAGTTTTATTCCTGCCATGCTCTTTAAAAGTATGGGGTAGATGATTGTTAATTATTTACTGTTTTAAATTTATTATACCTAACACGCAAAGGTATTCTCTATTAAACCAACCATTATTATTATTATTAGAATGAATGGTACCAATTTTGAAAATGTTAGCCGTAAACGACTAGAAAAACGTCTCATTTTCAAAATTGGTACCATTCATCCTCACGGACTCAACGAACGTTTTTCTTTTATTTAACACCTCTGAAGACGTTGTTTCTGTTCAGCAAGGGTGGACATAAACAGCGTTTTCACTTTATTAATTTATCTATTTTTACTCTCGCTCATTCTTTCTACACCCCCCTCCTTCTTACTCATCGACGGCATGAATAGCAAATGTCTTTCGCATCACATTATCTATTTGTTATCGTTATTTTGCTTTGATTGGCTAATTTTACGCATCTCATTATCAATTTGTTATTGTTATTTTTATCTGATTGGCTTATTTTTGGTCACATGATTACTTTTCGTATATAAGCTCATCGTTTGTTTACACTCTTCACGTTTCTCTCTGACGAAGGGCCTTCGCTAGAAAAATTAAATTCTTATGTTCTCTGTTTCGGCAGTATATCTAACCTTACTATATTTCGATTGTTGTTTCTACACTGCCTACGCAGCACTCTACTTTTATTTCTTAATTGATTTAGCTGTATACAGCAAAAGCTGACGGGGTCGTGAAAATAAATAATTAAATCTAAACTAATACGAAGTAAAATTACAAATATATACCATCTACTGTTTGAATTAAAATATTTTACATTATTTGAAAAGCACTTATTATTGCTAGATAGAAAATCAATAAAACATTTGGTCACTAAGGGATGTATATGCTTAAGAGCTTGTTTAAATATCTTGCAATGTTCCAGTTTCCTAGTTTCATTGGCAAGATTGTTCCACAATATCGAGCCTTTATATGCTATGGACTTCGTCATCATTTCAGTTCTGGGTCTTGGCAAGGATAAACAGTTTTGTTTTCTCAAATTATATAGGTTTAAACGCTTAAGAAATAGCTCTTGGATTGATACTGGTGAAATACCATAATAATATTTGTGCACGAGTCAATTATACGTAGCCAAAATCTTTGGTTGGGGTGTTCCAATCCAAACCAAATATGATTTTGGCCGGTGTCACAGGAAATATGCCCCCCCCCCCTCCGAATGATTCCTTACAGGATAATTGATATACGTCTAATATGGACAAAACTTTTTAAAAGTAAAAAATATATATTTCTGAATGATAAATTATAACAGCTAAATATATATTTACAAAAACTACAATATACAAACTTATTTATTTAATAAAATAAATGGCTTAATTGGACTGTCACTAAACTAATCATTTTTACAAAGTTTTGATGATGGAACACATAAATGGCAAAGCCATTCTCGATCATTCTCAGGAAAAGAACTTAAATTAAGACAAGGAAGATGGTACCAGTCGTCACAAAGATCACACTGAACCATATCACCATATTCTGGTAAAAAAAACATGTACAAAATGTCTGTATGACTAATTCATGCGGTTCCTTAGCATTTAACACGGCTGTTTCACGAGTACGAGGGAACGAGGAGATTTCTCCTCTTTCCAAACAGCTAAATAAGTGGTTTCTCATTTTTGACTGATCGAACGACACTTCAGTCAAATGAGTGTCCCCGCTCGCTAGCTGAACCGCTTTTGTTAGGCTCCTGTGTTTCTGTGACATGAAAAGCATTTTTTAGAAAAAAGACGAACTGAGGAAATCACCTTACTTTTTGTGCCTTACTGAAAAATCAACAGCGAACTTTGTTCCACAAACGGAATGAATTAAATCAATAAGGTCACCGGCCATTTCCAACATATATAGATGACTATCTCCCAGCTACACCAGTATGACCAATACGGATCGCTTTTGAGAGTCATCGCCTATTGAAAAAAAGGCGTTTGCGAATTACGACTACCATGCACAATAAATACTTCCGTATAGAGCGTTTTCATCTGACGTCACGGCGGCCATATTGGTGTACCAAAACAATGAATCACGTGAGTGAAAACGTTCTATATACCGGTTTTTTTTGAAAAACAACAAACTACACTATTACATTAATAACAAAGCACGAAAATGGTGATCTGCCGAGAATTTCGACAATGAAATACTGACGTTTCATGCGGAGCCCTTCATTAACCTCGAGCCAACACGCTCTTTAGAAAGCAAAAAAGAGTTTCTTATCTAAATATATATTTAGCTGTTATAATTTATCATTCAGAAATATATATTTTTTACTTTTAAAAAGTTTTGTCCACCGATTACACGTATATCAATTATCCTGTAAGGAATCATTCTGAGGGGGGGCCAAATTCCCGAAGGGGGGACATATTTCCTAGGAAATGTATCCTGGGGGGGGGGACATATTTTTTTGGGGGGGACAAATTTACTGGGACACCGGCCTTACATGCGTTCTATCAAGACCACTATTTTTGGTTCATAAAACAGACAGTCCGTTAGAATTTTAATTAATTGTCAGGGATTCTGTGAAAATAGATTTGGTTGTGTTTTCTTCAATTTGGTGTCAAGAGATAACTTTTATAAAACTCGTATGGTCAATTAAATTTGTGGAATTTCTTCTAGCCTAGCAACCAATGTGTGCTTTTATTTCTAAATTTGAAATCTACATTAAAAGAGCTTTCTATTGAAATATAATAGTTGCATTATTTGTTTTTACTGTCATGAAAATACAAAATGGAAATTTCGGGTCGTGTCCCCCCTTAAATTGGATACGTGTTTAACCCAACCTCGTCCCCAGGGCGTTTGAGGAAGGAAGCAGGGCGATCAAACGCCCTGGCAAGGCTGGAATCACGTGAGAAAATATTCCAATATATTTGGAAAATTTTCCCGTACGTCCGCTTAAATATTTGAATGAACTGAATCATTAAATAAGCCGTTGTACAAATCAATACAATTTATTGTCTCTACGAGAAATCCAACATGCTAATAGCTCAAAATAACCTTAACACACTGAAATAAACGAAATACACTTGCCTGGGTTGTTGTTTGTGGCGAATTTGCGATGATATGTTGGTTTGAAGAGTTTCGTGATTGCTGCATACCAACCCGTAATAATAATATTGACGGGTTGTTATTCTGGAGCAATCACGAAACTTAACCAACATATCACAAACTCACCACAAACAACCCAGGCAAGTGTATTTGTTTATTTCAGTGTGTTAAGGTTATTTCGAGCTATTTTAGCATGTTGGATTTCTCGTAGAGACAATAAATTGTATTGACTTGTACAACGGCTTATTTAATGAATTCAAATATATAAGCCGACGGAAGCCCGGTGGTTAATCTGGCGGGAAATTTTTCCAAATATATTGGAATATTTTCTCACGTGATTCCAGCCTTTGCCAGGGCGTTTGATCGGCCTGCTCGTTTCCTTCCTCAAACGCCCTGGGGACGAGGTTGATGTTTAACCCATTACGTCTAGTACCAAAATACATCTTTAAAATGGACTGTAAAACACTGGTATTGGCCAGTACAGTAACTGTGCATAAGGATAGAATTCAAAACATTTAGTACTGTCAGTACTTACTCTAGTATCCCTTCTGGCTCGTAGTCGGATGGGTTGACCAGGCAGAATTTTTGCTTGTAATTTTCCTCAACCTTTACTTCTTTTCTTGGGATGAAAGTTCCTAATAAGTATAAGTATATATATATATATAGTTAAAGTTTGATTAGACATTTTATTACTATTTAGTTTTGTGCCACAAATATTGTGTGGTACTCTTCAGATAAAATGGTTAATTAGATAAATGGTTAATTAGACCATTTTATCTGAAGAGTATACGCGTACCACACAATATTTGTGGCACGAAACTAAATAGTAATAAAATGTCTAATCAAACTTGTCGAGTCTTTGAACTTTAACTATAATATGCTCTGGATTCCCATCAAGCACTCTGCCAAAAGTTTTTTACAACATCTTCTACAGTATATATATAATTATATATACATGTATATATACACACTACAAGTGGGCTTACCTCAAATGTTGATGGTCGCTACTGTCAGTTTCACGCTGGGCGATCTTCAGGCGGTCTGGCCTGGTCTCATCTCGTCTCGTCTGGTCTTGTCTCATCTCATCCGGAAACTGACAGTTAAGTGACCATCAACATTTGAGGTAAGCCCACTTATAGTATATTCGCTCTATCTTTACGGTATTGAGCACTTTTCGACATTTCGCGAACAACACTTTGTTTGTTTGAATATATATATATATATATATATATATATATATATATAAGTGTCCTCTATGCACGCTTTGCTTGGCTGCATGCATGGTGCCGTGCAATAAGATCATGAATGATGTAAAATGGCGGGAGTGGTGTGGCGTCACTTGGTGGGAAAAGCTAGCGAACTTTCAAAACTACCACTTTTAGTTTGTTTTTTCTTCATAATTTATAAAACAAATAAAACATACCGCTCCTGTGTATATGTACTCTTATAAAGGTACGTTTGATGTCATTTAAACACAACTACTCAACATCTTTTGTGTTCAAATGACGTCAAACTTCAGCCTTTATAAAAGAGTACATGTATATGCACGGAGCTTTATGTTTTATTTGTTAATTATACTGTATATATATATATATAAAGTATGAAGTATAGTTTTACCTTAAAGTCTTCGCTACCAGAGGTTTCACCCTAATTTTTAATTGATGATCCCGTTTAGGGTGAAACCTCTGGTAGCGAAGACTTTAAGGTAAAACTATATTTCATACTTTGTACTTTGCTCTATCTATATATGGTATTGAGCACTCTCTAACATTTCGTGAACCAAAACTCACTCACTTATATATATATATATCAGATAGATAGACCAGACCAGACCCGACCCGACCCGACCCGACTTGACCCGTCCCGACCCGACAAGGCCCGACAAAACCCGACAAGACAAGACAAAACCCGACAAGACAAGACAAGACAAGACAAGACAAGACAAGACAATACAAGACAAGACAAGACAAGACCCAACCCGACCCGACAAGACAAAACCCGACAAGACAAGACAAGACAAAACAAGACAAGACAAGACAAGACAAGACAAGACCCGACAAGACAAGGCAAGACAAGACAAGACCCACCAAGACCCTCCAAGGCCCGACAATACCCGACCCGACAAGACCCAACCCGACAAGACCCGACCCGACCCGACCCGACAAGACCAGACCTGACCCGACAAGACCAGACCCGACCCGACCCGACAAGACAAGACAAGACCCGACAAGACAAGACCCCACCCGACCCGACAAGAGTCGACAAGACCCGAGCTGACAAGACCCGACCCGAGTCGCCCCAACCCGACCCGAGTCAACAAGACCAGACCCGAGCTGACAAGACCCGACCCGAGTCGACAAAACCAGACCCGAGTCGACAAGACCCGACCCGACCCGACAAGACAATACCCTACCGTACCGACCAGATAGACCAGACAAGATAAACCAGACAGACAAGACAAACCAGACAGACAAGACAAACCAGACAGACCGACCAACCAACCAACCAGACAGACTGACCAGACAGACAGACAGACAGCAGCTAACAAACAAACAAACAAACAAACAAACAAACAAACAGAAATAAAAACATAATCATAAAGCAGAAGTCATTATAAGATAAGCATAATGCAATAGTAGAAGCATCACTTTTAAGCTTGATACAATTAACTGCTTGAAATTGAGAATCTTACCAGGCCCTTCAAACAACCATTCATCACCAGCTAGCCGTTTCTCATCGTCGTCTATATCTAAGACGGCCCGAAGTCTGAAGGCTGACTTAGCCTTTACAAACTTTAAGGCTGTCACATTTTCTTTTATCACTTCGCCGGATAAAGAGGAAATGGCTCATGGGTGAGTCTCACATCCTGAAGATCAAATTAAATAAATTCAATAAAATTTAAAAAATAAAATAAAAACAAATAAAATATTAAAATAAAAAAATTAAATTAAATAAATAAATAAATTAAATTTAAATTAAATAAATTAACTAAATTCAACATATATGATGTCATTCATATTCATTGATGATTCAGCAAAATATTTCATATACAGATAATCATTAACAGTATGTTTTCTGTAAGAATACACAAACTTTATCATTAGATACATGTAATAAAGGCCTTAGAAATCCTTATGTTACAAAACCAGAAATGATGTTTGCACAACTTGCTACATGTATACATGTAAGTGGCTAATAAACCTTAATGAGTGGTCCCACATGGCTAAAATCAGACACATGAGCTTAAGTGATATTACACTAAATTGTTTAATTTCAGCAATAGCTGATCATGGCTCTGTCATAACGCCAGATGATTTTACTTGTCAAGGGAAGACTTCCTGACATGTACGTGTTAAGTTAAAGTTTCCTATCAAGTTCCCCTTCCATTATCTACGATTTAACCACCAAGATTTCTTTCTTGCATGCATTTTCAAGTGGATTGATCCATGCATGTCGAGATTTAAGCACCCTCACCCAGGCTCCAGATCTCAGTCCTTCCCCTAAAGTTGAGAGTAATTTTTAATTACCTGATCAGCATGACGAAGTTTAATTTGTCCATTTTCACCAACAACTGGTTTTCCATCATCATCCATAACAGCAGGATTCTCAATGATGCAGTAATGATGCAATGGGATGGTGATCATCTTTTCGGGTCCAAATACATGACCTTCAAATATAGAGATTGAATAAAGAGATATAATTCACAAATACCAAAAGGTAAAATTTACTGTACTACAAGTAGTGCTTGGAAATAATTGGGGGTTTACCTATTTTAGGCAATTGGCACACCATGGCTGGTACACAAAGTGTGCCCCTCAAAATGCAGGAGTCAAATTTTCAAAGGGGCTGAGGGATGCCCATGGACCTAAATTATTACATGTATAAATGCTGAGTGGTTTGAAGTCTGTAATTTAAGGGGTGGTATCAGCTCCCCTGTCATGGAACCCTAGCCCCCTCCCCCCATCAGGGAAAATTTACAGATTTGTCGGGGAATGATCTGGAAGAAAATTAAATTGTATTTTTAACAATTGGCAAAGAAATTTTTTAACAGATTAAGCCAGACAAATTATTAATAAGTAATTATTAAATGCTTTAAAAGAGAAATGAAACTCCTTTAGAAACACAGCATATGGTAAATATTGTATAGAAGCCAACAGTAATAATTACAACACACAAAATTCCATTTTCTGTCTGCAATATTGAATGAAAAAGGAAAAGGTTTAAATGACCACACTAGTTGTTCAACAGATTTTTCTTTATTGATAGCTTGAAAATACTATGCTGTAGCTTGTCAGTTATTGTGATAATTTCACACTGAGAAGATGGGAAAAGCTATTCTAGATGTTCAAATTTTGAAAATTTATTGCGAGTTATTCATTAAGAACCACACATTTACAGCTGTTACTTTTAGTTCATATAATATACATACCTTTTCATTATCCTTTTGAATGAAGGTCTTTGGTCCTGAGTTACAACTGTGGTAACATTAGTTGTTTGGTCAGTCACATCAAGATGGTAGTATGGTGGTATATGAAATGTGTAGTGGCAGCTTCATCTTGTTCTCCCCATAGTGTTCTCCTCATAGTGCAATACTATCACTATTTAATTTAAATGTAAAAAATAATTTGCAAACTTAACGTAATGTAAAATATAATTTAATGTAAAAATTAATCCTAATTGTAATCTGTCAGTTACCACCAATGATGCACTTATGTGCAGATTGCTTAAAATTTAAAAGTCACTTATATGCAAAGATTTTGAAAACCCTAAATAGCATACCGTCGAACTGCTATTAAATAGCACAAATAGTGGACGAACAAACCAAAATTGACGTGCAAATGATTCATTATCTATTGTTTGGACTGCAAGAATTGTGGGTAAAAGTGGACAAGACGTCATCACAACGGAGCGCTATTATTATATGTCTGAACATTTTTTTTTAATCCACTTTTATCCAAAATCCACTTAATTATGCAGAATCAGACTGGCAAAAATGATTTGCATATATTAGCGGTATGTACTGCGAGGCCAATTTACACGTGCGATTTTTGATGCAATGAATATCACCAACTCCTGATTTAAAATTTAAATGCACGTTAGCCTTTATTAACTCCCACCATGTGTTAGACAAAGTAAAACTAAAATAAAAGTGCCAAATGGCACCGATGGGAAGGAAATTAAGCAATTTTATAATACGAATATAAACAGAAAAGCGAAGGAAGATGAAACTACGGCACAATCCGCGGACATTTTTTCTACTTCTTAATAAGTAAAACAAATCTAAACGTTTAATTCAAATCTCCTTTTGCGGCCGAGGAAACAATTTCGTGTCACGAGTCAGCCCAAGAAACCCAAATTTGCTCCAAATTATAATTCTGCTTCAAACACCGCTCAATCTCAAAACATGATAAATGAGTTGAAGTAAATCCGAATTTTCTGGGCAATTCAAAAACCTATTAAAAACGCCGAAAATCATTGTTCTTTTCACCCTGTAACAATTAGTCGAGCTTGAGCATTCAATCCATCGGTCGGTCGGTGCCATTTGGCACTTCTATTTTTACTCTGTCTATAAACGCCAGAGGATTTTACTCGCCAAGGGAAGGCTTCCTGACATGGTAAAGGGTTAATACCTATATTATATAGTCTAGTATAAACAGAAGAAGCACCTGTATATATAATTTAACTTTGGGGCAGTTCTACCGCACAGCTCGACTCGAACTCTTGGTTTCAGTTTTATATCAAAAGCCGAAAGTATTAATACTTATAGACAGTATTTCCTCGCTTTCTTTGTAGATATAATGAAGCAGCACTTTATAACTGACAACATGAAAGCAACGTACAAGACACTAGAATTCCCGGCCAAACCGTAAAATGAAAGCTACAGTTGTGCATCAAGGTTTAAAGAGCCACCTAAATTTAAACACACGGACTTCTCTAAAGTTTTCTTGACAGCTATGCAATTCTAGTAGCAGGAGAATAAGAATTAGTTTAGAATGTACAAACCTTCGCAGAAATACACTGTTATACTTGGAGGTGACCCGTGTCGGACAGTGAACAAACAAAGTCACTTCTTGCTGGATTAGCAACGTCTTCGAAGTGGCGAAGTTCGAACGTCCGCGGGCTTTTCTAGCGGGCCACGCCTGGGACCCGCGTGGGCGCGCGCGTGTACCGATAATAGCGAGTTTCAGGGTGTTGCGCGCGCGCATCATTTTTCAAAAAAATCTTTTTTTTTTCTTTTTTTTTTTTTAAACAACTTTAATGGATGTATAATAATATACTAATATCCACATGGGAAGAGCGCGAACGAGACTCGAGGACCCATGCGAGAAAGAGAGAAGAGACGCGGCGAACATCAGGGCGGTTAACAATAAGCTACAATTTAGGTTGAGGGTGGCAAATAAGGTGCACAATCTTTTGTTTTACGTTCATTGATACTAGTATTTATAAAGCAAGCTGCTATTGGTTGATTGCTTCATTATAGTGATTATACCAAAAATACAATGTGTTCAGCAAGCGTTAAGGTGAAATAAGGTGCACAAACGTGAACAAAAACCTAGAACAAAAACTCTCGCTGCCTTTCCAGACGATTTATTTGTAGGGACTATGACTTAAAGTAAACATACTGTTTAAAATCAACAAAGTACCGAGATACAGTTTCTGGATATTTAACACTGTTAAGCCCAGCATTACACTGAGAAAGTTTCCGAAACAATTAAGTTACCGAAACAGACCACATCTCTATTGACTATGTATTTTCCTTCTAAGATCTACAACGTCAACCTCAACGACGACGCCTTTAAACAAAATAATTATTTTTGCAAAACAAAGAGAATGAATAATTTTTTGTCACAAGAGTAATCTCAACACCGTCCTCGTTCTTCATTACAACGTCACGTAGAGCATTTTCACGTCTTCAGGACGACGTCAACGGCCAAAAGATGAGAACTGTTGTTTGAGATTGACTTCAATACGGACACCACAATCATTTTAGCAATACTGGGGCGTTTTGGAAGTCATTCAACTAGCTCCAACAGGCGCGCAACTAGGGGGGGGGGGGTTGGGGGGTTGCAACCCCTGCCCTTTTTAACCCCTGCCCTTTTTGTGAGATCTCTAATACTAGGTTAGACATTAGATAAACAAATAATTAATCGTCTGTTGTAGTACGCAATACAATTCTCCGCAAATCTGAGGCTGCCTATAATTATGATAAATTTTAAATAATGCGAGACCAAAATAAAAATTTCCGCAACCGAAAATATGAGAAAAGCGTCCTCAAAATGCAGGAAATGCCATTTCAGAAACCCAAAATTCAAAAATTTTCCGGGGGACATGCCCCCGGACCCCCCTAGAATCTCTGCTTCCCACGCCACTGGCTTCTAGTCCCAAATTGTTTAAAATACTGAAGGACTTTGCCCTTTTTTTGCATTCAACCCCTGCCCTCGAAATTTTCTAGTTGCGCCCCTGTCCAAATAGTTAGTTAACCGTGACTTCTTTAAATTGTAAAACTTAACTTGCCGTTTTAACCGCCGTCGCGTCCTAGCATCTTAACGTCCCTAGTAAGCAATGGCAAACAGACTTGCTAGCGAGCCAACAACAGCAGAATAAAGCCCGGCATACACTGAAACAAGTTTCCAAAACTTGTTTCAAAAAATAGAACAGTTTTCTAATCAGGGAAACTTGGTTTCTGACAACCTCGTCCCCAGGGCCTTTCGCGCTGCCCCACCGCAAAAAGCCCTGGGGACGAGGTTGGGTTTCTGAAACAAAGTTTCGGAAACTTTTCAACATACACTGGAAACTTTTGTTTCTGAAACCGTGGAACTCGATCGGCAAACTTCAAAGCGCCTATGATGACCTGTGATTTCATGTTGAACGGTACCTTACACCGTGCACATCCTTTGTTTTAGGTTTATAAATATTTAAATAGCTGACGATTGAAGGATTGAACTGAAACGTTTCTTGATTGGGTAATTCGTTCATTATACTAAAATACAATGGGTTCAGTGACCGTGCACCGTGCACAAAAAATGCATAAAGGCGAAGTTTCCAGACCATATTTTCAATGACTATGGAAAATACAAGCAAATTCCATCCGAAATTATCAACTACATACTTCAAGACATTATGCTTTACTAACAAAGGTATATAAATAGTTTAATAATGAAGTTATTGACTGATTTCGTTGGGGTTTTTACGAGTTTTGTGATATAGGCAAGTTTATCAATTACCGGACAGAGCAAAAAACTACAAAATAACACTTTTACTACTTAATCAACAAATGCAAAAACTAAGCTTCTAAACCTTGCAGTGTTCTTTGTTTGATACCAAAAGCAAAAATTTTCTTAATGTGTTTTTTTCCGTCTCTTTTCGTGCTACGATTCGACGAAAAGATACAAAGTTTCCGTGGCGGTCATTTTGGTACTCCAAATTCGTCATCTCCAGTGACTTCATTTTTGGAGCCGGATGAGCAATCTTGCAGTTATATAGAGATCAGTAGTGTCGATTTATGTTTGGCAAAACAGCATTCAAATTAGCTTAATTTGTGCGAGAATTTGTTCTTAAATGTTCAGAACTCCTCCATAGTTGCTATAGGTAACTCATATTTCATAATTGAATGAATGTGCAGTCTCAATTTTAAAGTTTTCAACTCAGAATTTGAATATAGGACGATTTTGGCTAAAAATAACGTAGTTAAAATAGTAGTAGTTAAAATATGAGCGGCCGATCTGTATGGGCATTTACAATGGCGAGCCGAAGGCGAGTCGCGAGCCAGACGCGAATATTTTAACTTACTAATCAAATTCTAAGTGTACATGATGAATTTAAGAGTTGTAAGAAACGTTAGATATAAGATAATTTTAACTCAGAAAAAAACTTTTGAAAAAACTTTGAATTTGAGCCGCTAGTGTCTAATAACTTTGATAAAACATTGATTTTTTATTAATCAATGTTTTAACAGTATTTACAAACACCTGATTAAACATTCATTTCTTCTGAATTTTCCTTATGATTTATTGAATTTGATAGGTCCCTTTAAAAATTGGTCTTCCATGTGGGATTGTTTTATGTTTAAATATTAAATCTCGAAAAATTATCTTGACAAAATTCAGAGAGGGTTTTGCAGCGCAGACAGTGATGGACACTTCACGGAATATCGGGGGGGGGGAGGTACGAAGGGTGTCAATCCCCCCCCCCCCGCCCCATTTTGTTAAAGAAAATTTTAGGACCGAAGGTAAAATCGTCTGACTACTCTGGCCTTAGCCAAAGTAAATTATAGCGTAGATGTAACATAACGGCGTTTCTGATTGGCCACCGTGCGTGCTCCATTTAACAAATAGATTCCATTTTGCCATTGTCTGTTCAGTTATAGATGTACAGATGACGTCACAACGTGGTAAGAACAAAAAAGTGGCTGATGTTCTTACCACGTTGTGACGTCTTCTGTGCATCTATAACTGAACAGACAACAAAAAAATGGAATCTATTTGTTTTACACAATAAAAATTTAAAAGGTTTTTGTCGAAACTCTTGCCGGATTTTGGGGCTGAAGAAGGAAAAAAGCAAGTCAGCTGACGTGATTTGACGTGACCATGTGTCTGTCCTCTAATAGATCATGGCCAACAACCAATGAAAACACGCATAGCAACCAGGGTATTGTATAAAACTCGATGGAGCACGGTAATTTCAAACGTAATGAGAAACTCATTTTTAATCAGCTAAATAAATATTGTTTCCCGTTGTTTAAATTTTGTGTCTGATTCTCAGTTATAAAAGAAATGGTTCATGGTTTGGCGTACTCCATTGAGTTATGGATGCACTTGGGAAGTTGGAGAGCACTCCAAAATCTAGACGCTTTTAAAACTCTTACGCTTCCTGCGTGCATCCATAACTCGATGAAACACGCCAAACCATGAACCATTTCTTAAATCTATGGAGTCTTATAAGGACCCGAAAGCCTGAAATTCTCAAAGAGTTGTGTGAAAATTATATAATTAAGGTATATATAATTAAGCTAAGTATATATAATTAAGGTGGCTCCACACAGTTTCTTGAAAAATGGAAAATACAAGTTTGGGAGTCCAAAACACGTGCATAAACAATTTGGAAAAATAATAAAACTAAATGTTATGCATAGTTAAACAGTCTGACGATCAAAAACTGTTACCAAATAAATCAACCTCGTACCCAGGGCATTTTGCCTCCACGTCGGGAGGTCGGCGAAAATGGCCCTGGCATCGGCTGGTCACGTGACACCCAGAATTTTGCGGTGTTATGGCAAGAAAATTTATGCGGCTTTTGTGTTTTGCTCTTTGTATAATACGTATGCATGAATAATAAATAGAAATATTCAACGCTTTGTCGAGTCACTCATGTGAAGCCTTCACCAGAAAAGCAACTGGGATAGCATTATTCATCATGATACTCCCACGATTATCCAGAAGACATGTAAATGTCATGAACAAACATACATCTAATGTTGTTCTTGACTATAACCAAAGCTATCGTTTCCATTCTTTGAGTAAACTTTGCGGAGTGGATCCCATTGCAATTCAAATTTCCTGAATAAATTATACTCTATCTGAATTAATCGGGTTCTTAAACCGGCCAATCAGATTATAGAATCGACCAGCCGATGCCAGGGCCATTTTCGCCGACATCCCGACGTGGAGGCAAAATGACCTGGGGACGAGGTTGCAAATAAATAGCAACAGTTGTTGCTATGGCAACAATGACGTTTCAAAATGGTTGCCAATTACCCTCCAAACTAATTTAATTCGGGAAAAAACTTTGGTGACCCCCAATTTTTTTTTCATTAAAAATTTTCTTGAAATATGAGTAATCAATAGGCCGATTTTAAAAAATTCTATAGAACGAATAATTTTTTTCCCGGAAATATCATGTTTGTTAATTTTTAAAAAATTTCGTTCTACAGAATTTTTTTAAAATCGGCCTATTGATTACTTATACTTCAAGAACATTTTTAATGAAAAAAAGATTGGGGCCACCAACAACTGTTGCTATTTATTTGGCAACAGTTTTTGATTGTCAGACTGTTTAGCTATGCATAACATTTAGTTTTATTCTTTTTCCGAATCGTTTAATCACGTGTTTTGGACTCTCAAGCTTGTATTTTCCATTTTTCTAGAAACTGTATGGAGCCACCTTAAGTCTCTAATCACATTGAAATAGCTTATCCAAGCTAGAATACGAATTACAGTATAATTTTATTTACTCCTAATGGCTGATCTAGGTAGAAATTTCACTAAATTGCGCACGCTTCCGTCGTTATTGCAACTTTGCTGTTTTAATACAGGTACATGTGCAAGAATATTTGAAGTTGAGTTTGCTGACTTTGTTGACTATGCATTTTAATTTACTTGCATTTCAATACGTTCAACTGTACAGGCACTGCGCAGATTGACCGTATATATAGATTATCATATATCAGCGTTTTGATTGGCTAATTTTTTTTTTTTGGTTTTACAACAGTTCTCCCACATGCAATAACAATAGCTTCTGTATATACTGATCTAGTGCTAGGCAGCTGGTTTTGACGTTTTGTCAAAGGCTGAAGTGTTTAAGCTTACTGACAAGATAAAAAGGATACGACGAACAAAGCTGCATGGGGAGAATTCCAGGCAAAGATAAAAGGTGCGGTAAGACGGGCATACTAATTACCTCCGCCAGGAGGTTATATATTTTACCCCTTTCTGTCTGTTTGTTTGTCTTTCTGTCTGTCGCCAGGATATCTCAAAATGCATTGCACCGATTTTCGTTAAACTTTGTAGAAGGGTTGGCCATAGACCAACGACCAATCCATTAAATTTTGGTTGAATTTGGTTGAACGGAGAAGCCTCCAAAATGCTTGATTCTCCTTATTTTATAAACAATTTTGCCTAATTTTCGTACTAGTGCAATCAGGCATTTTATTCATTTACACATGTGTAAGCCTTGAGTGAGCCAGCCTGGTTAGCGGGATGACTCGTTTTCTTTTTAAACATCTCTAATAATAACTCGCTGGCGGAGGTATATACAGTCTCTGAGCGCCCTCCATATATACAGTTGTTTTAAACGGAACCCCACTATCTTAAACTCTCAAAGAGGATAAAGTATAATTTGAGAATAGCGAGAGTTTGAGATAAAATTATACTGTACTAAAGCAATAAAAAATGTATGTTGAAAGGAAATCAACTCTTGTTCGGGATAGCAAAGTTTTTGAGATAACAAAGTTAGAGATAGCAATGTTCTACTGTCGCAAACGATTTAGCATTATATATGTTTGTTGCATGTGACGCAGTTTTATATACTCAATATTAATTTCATTGGAATGAAAAAAGTGATAGTATATACGGTACATGTGGGTCGGCTTGAGTTGTCAGGACTTAAAATTTACTAAAATATCACAGAAATATTAGAAAAAAATGAAAAAATAGCAGAAGAAATGAAAGTCGTAATTAGATCTACACTAGTGATCTCAGTCTGACGCTACTGCAGTTGAAAATTTTTGAAGTGTCCTCCGACTTGTATGTATATATATATATAAACTTTAAGTAAACGACAAATTTTTTTAATGTAAATATGTTTAAACTTATGCCATCTTCAGTACAAGATATGAAAGTATTGTACTGAAGATGGCATAAGTTTGCCGAAACATGTTTACATTAAAAAAATTTGTCGTTTACTTGAAGTTTATAGTAACTTTAGTGCCGAAACATGTTTACATTAAAAAAAATTTGTGTTTACTTGAAGTTTATAGTAACTTTAGTGCAATATATATATATATCAACAATCTAAACAACAATCAAAACAAGGAAAGGGGTTTGAGGAATCCACCGCCCACACGCCCACCTTTCGACCAAAACATTTGAGGGGTGCATTCATTGTTTCACTGACTGCCCACACGCCCACCTTTTGACCAAAACCATTTAAGCGGCCCGTACGAATCGAAACTACTCAGTCGCCTGAAGATCGCCCCGCGTGAAACTGACAGTTGCGGCACTCGATACTATATATATATATAGTGTCATATATCAGAATAGTGTCAACTATATAATTATATACTATATCAATGCTACAAACAGTGAAATCAATGTATATAGGGTGCTGTGTAGGCAGTGGTGAAACACAAATCGAAATATGGTAAGGTTGGATATACTACCGAAACAGGGAACGTAGAAGTCTACCGTTTTAGTGGAAACGTTAGACTTCTTATACCTTTCATGTTTCGGCAGTACTACATCCAACCTTACTATATTCCGATTTGTAGCTATATCAATGACAGTTAGGCTTGACGTTAGATCTTAATGGAACAAAGTTTTGAACGTTTGTATAGCTCTAAAAATGGCCTTGAATATATAGCAGTAACTTTTAAAGCTACGTTTAAAACCGGTTAATATAACAGGTGAAAATTATAAACAATTTCATTCTTATATAAACTACACCCATGCATCATTAGTATAGCGACCAACTAATTTGCAGTGTTATTTTTTACTTTGGAAAGCATGGTTGTTTTTCTGTCTCTCGGGCTAAAACCTTCGGGATTACAATTCTACAAAGCAGTAATCAATAACAGATAATACACTTCAAATTTCTGATATTATCATGGTGTTATTTTGGATTTTAGAACTTATAGCGCGGCAGAACTTAAATTACAGGTTGCATTGATTTATAAAAAATAGTTTATAGTTACAGTTTCGACAACCTGCTGCGGTTCAGTGACAGCTAGACCAGTACACTCCCAAAGCAAAATGAAAAGGTGGTAAATTGCCGAGAATAATTTTTATAGCGAAATATTGACATTTCACATCACTCAGAGTGAAGCTAGGGCTCCGCTCGAAAAGTCAGTACTAAGTATTTGGTTATGAAAACTTTTCTCGGCAGTTTACCACCTTTTCACTTTCCACTTTTTTTACACTCTAATAGTATTCCCGCCGCTTTTCAACCTGGCTGTTATAAATATTAAAGGCCTGGCCAAACGCTTTCAACATCGCATTCAACATCATTCAACATTGTTGAACGATATTGAATAATGTTGAAAGCACGAGTGGCAAATGAATTCAACATCGTTCAACATTCATGAATGACAACTTAATTGAACGCAGGCTACCACAAAAGCTGGAATCGACAATATCCCGCATGGCGCATGTTCAACAAAGTTGAATGAAATGTGGCCAAATGCGTTCAACACCTTTCAACATTTTGAGAACAATAGAAATGTTGAACGCGTGTCGAACGAAAATTTGAACATGTTCAAATTTCGTTCAACATCATTCAACACCATTCAACAACGTTCAACATCATTCAACAGGGGTGGCCAAACGCTTTCAACATGTTGAATTCAACAATGTTGAATGAAATGTTGAAAGCGTTCGGCCAGGCCTTAAACTCAGAGAAAAACTCTGAGCTCCAGTTACAAGCTGTCGTAAGTTAAACTCAGAGAAAAATTCTTGCCTACATGACCTGGCCAAAAACGGCCCCTTTATTGTTATACTCTGTCTATAACGCCTGACGATTTTACTCATTAAAGAAAGGACCTTCATGCAGACATCCTAGGCAGAGTTGAAAAGTGATTAACCCATTCCTGCCTGAGCTGCATGGCCCACAAAACGGCCTCTTTATTGTTTTACTCTGTCTAATGCCAAAACCTATCTATGTTAACACCCTTACAGTCAACATTTAGATGTATTTGGAGGATCCGTTGAGAAACATATAAAAAAATTAATTTTTGGCGTACCAATCTCTAAACCTCTTTAAGTTAGCATTATCGCGTGTCTAGCTTATGGAGTCAACATATTTTTTAAATGCATTTGAACTAGGTTGTGAAACACCCTATATATATATATATATATATATATATATATATATATATATATATATTATATGGAGAAGAGTATTTTACTAGCAACTAAAACACTCGTATAGAATCCCTATTTCACTACATCCGGGAACCGAGTGGCGTATTTCTCGTATGTAACGATCGCGAGTGACATATCGACAAGTCAAAATTTACGCCTTTTGCCGCAAGTTTCGGATCAAGTAAATTTGAGCCAGTAACTTTTTTTCATTTGTATTTTCTGAAAGTTTTAGGTCAAGCGCTTGTAGTTTTTACATTAAACCCAGTTTATCAACATCACTTCCACGTATAATTTCATTGTCCATATAATAAATAGAACATTACCGGTTGCTCAAAGATATGGATTTTATCTTATCGTGGCAAGAGCAATATCTCACTCGTTCACTGCGCTCACTCGTGAGATATTGTCCTCGCCACTCGAACATAAAATCCATATCTTCTCGCCACCGTGTAGTACCCCTTTATATATAGCTAGACAAAAATGTTCACAACAATAAAAGTAAAGTTTTTTCCGTATGTTTTTGCTGTACAAGCTGTCGTAAGTTAAACTCGGAGAAAAACTCTGAGCTCCATTTAATCGACAAATTAAGGTTACATTGAATAGATGTTTTAGGAGATTAGCAAGTGCGTGCCAAATTTCAGTGCACGTAATATTACAGTATATCATACCGCGAGGAGAAGTGTTTCATCAGGATATGCAAACACCGAGACGATGGCGAGTATTAAAACTACAACGTGATATGCGGTCCTGGCGGCTGGTACGCTGATAGAACGCTATTCGACTTATACATAGAAAATTTTGAACGAATTAAATGAACGAACGAGGGCCACAAGTTTATCAGTATTTTAATGTCATGTGTTTTACCCTCGGCAAATAAAGTTGTTATGTTATATGTCATATGTCATATGTCATGTCATGTCATGTCATGTTTGTTGTGTTGTGTTGTGTTGTGTTGTGTTGTGTTGTGTTGTGTTGTGTTGTGTTGTGTTGTGTTGTGTTATGTTACTATAGCGCCAAAATTGAATTATGCATTATAATAAATTATATTGAATTATCACTTATTTAGATACGGTATTTTCTTCTCAAATAAAATAGTTCGGCTTTGTTCGACCGTGACACGAGTGCCAAATCAGCCATGAGATTTCGTGGAATAATTCAAATTATTATAATTGTGATAATTTCGCGGATTGGTTGTCGTAATTGATTATTACCACAACCAATCCGCGGTACCATCAAAGATGTTGTCCGAAGGCTCATTAAACCGGGATGATGACAGTCTATTTGAGAGTATAAATATAATGGGACCTTTCTTCACAACGATGAAGACACCAGATCGGAGTGTGGAAACATTGAGTCGTGAACAGTAACTTTTTAAGTTCCGTTAAAAAACGTTTATGCCAGAGTATCTCAAAATATTAATTTCAGTAGTTTTCTTAAAATTTCCAAGAAACTTGTGAGAGTCTCGCGAATTACACAGTAACAATAGTTTCCCGCTCTTTTTTGGTCAGGAGCTCGCGCAGGCGCAAAACGTTTGGCAGCGTTTTCAGTATAGGTCTGATAGATTATACCCCAAACCTAAACTATATAGAAGTTACTTATGTCAGTTAACAAAGATTAAGAATATTATAATACATATAGATGAATAGAAATAAATAAAGATGTGTCGACAATTGCTAAGGTTTTTGAGCGAATTGTTAATGAACAACAAAATATATATATATATATATATACATATGGCATTTATAATACTGTTAATTGCCAAAACGTATTTCAAATCGGTAATTTTAAATCAAAGCTAAATTTTATGTAAATCAAGAGGAATCTATATCACATATCAGTCTGGTTCCCAGGCCTCTCTTTTTAACGTCGAGCGACAGACCGAAATTGTGAGAGGCCTGGAATAAAATGTTTTGCTTGGCCCCAAATCTGGCCCCAAAACTGGCCCCAAATTATACAGGCACCAAACGGCCGTTTGGCGGAAAACCAAGGCATATAACACTCACGTCGGTCTGCACAATTCTTTATAACATCATATAGCAAGGTTGGTCTACTCCCGAAACGTTAAAGTAGCATATTTCGATTTGTATAAATGTGTTTCAACACAATCACTTCCTACACCGAACACTACTTTATAAAGCCTCGTATGTAACAACCTTTTAATGTAATGTAAAACAAAGAAACCTACTCGTTTGCTGTATGCTCTCAAGAAGAAGTTTGTTTAAGTGCCCTAGTTCATAAAGATTAAAGAATTCGAGCTCCAGCAGGATTCATGATAGTAAAGATGAACATTTTCCGCTAGTCCTCTCGCTCGATCCCTATTCTGTGACGTCCCAAAATACGTTCGAGAGAAAAGAGGACTAGGAACTAGTCTGATCACATATATAGACCCTCATTAAACATGGATTTTCTTTGTGTTTTCCTCACTGAATTATTAATGAGTTTTAAATAAATGCTTACTTTTTATCTTTATGCGTCAATCTGATGCTTAATCCATTTCAGGGATGACATAAATGTAACTTTAACGGCTTTCAGTGAAGACTCTGATCTTCTCATCACCTATAAAATTATAGAAGCCAATTGAAGAAACACCGTTCAACCGTTGTTTACGATAACCAGTGTTTAAAGTTGTTCTCTGATGAAAATATTGTTGGCAATGTTTTTGCATAATCCTAAAGATGTTATGGTAGTTGGTAATTGTGCAAAGTTTCATTTCAAAATTCGTTGAAGAAAAGGTGATATTTTACGTGTGAAGTTTGTATTTTGGAGCACCACCATTAAAGTGGCCGAGCTTGAGAAGAATGAGTCGAGGAAGCTTATGACGTCATAGATTCAATAACAACAATGACCGTTTTGTTGACAACAACAATGATCTTTTGTTTTTATTGAGTCTATGATGTCATAAGTTCTCCTCAACTCATTCTTCTCAAACACGGCCAATTTAATGGCGGCGCTCTAAAATACAAACTTCGCACGTAAAATACAACTTTGTTTTGGGGAATTTCGAAATGAAACTTTGCACAATTATCAAGTACCATAATATCTTTAGCTTTATGCAGAAACATTACCGACAATATTTTCATCAGAGAACCACTTTAAACGAGTTTTTATAAACCTAGATAAGCTGCGAAAATTGATGACCGTTCGACAATTCACTATTGCCTTTGGTTTTGCAATGTTATGATCGACGGCGGTTAAAGTGACTATGAAATGAAATTTTTTTATTGCTTCATTTGAAAGAGCATCAAAAAGTAGGACAATATGCAGTTTACCGTTCCTTGATATCTTTTATAGTTCCAGAGTTATAAAGATTTAAAGATGTCAAAATGAAGAAAAAATATGGCACAAACAAATTGCTGATTCAGCACAAATTGTGACGTCATGTGGTTTGCATGTTAATTTGGTGAATGTTTAAATGAACCTTTGCACACATATAACCAATTTTGTTGTCAAGGTAACACTGTTGTACCCAGGCCCCTTGCACGGATTTTATAAAAGACCATGTATTTATCTCTGTGGGCATAATTTTCAAATTATTATAGTATAAACGTATTTTAGGCATGCATAGGTATGACAAGCACATGTCTGATATTATTAATTTTATCCTTATCAGGACAGAGAAGGTGGTTTATATGTAAAATCCGTGCAAGGGGCCTGGGTACAACAGTGTTACCTTGACAACAAAATTGGTGATATTATCAACTGTGTTTCATCTTGCACTATATGTGTGCAAAGGTTCATTTGATTCTGACACATAGTAACTGAGCTATAGTTCATTTAAACATTCACTAAATTAACATGCAAACCACATGACGTCACAATTTGTGCTGAATTAGCAATTTGTCTCTGCCATATTTTCCCTTCATTTTCCCTACTTTTTGATGCTCTTTCAAATGAAGCAATAAAAAATTTAATTTCATAGGCACTTTAAATCTGAGGTTATATGTTGTTTAGCTTTTATTGTTTAACTAAATCACCGTTTCTGTAATTGGCCCTAAAGCCTGGCGCGCACACTACGATTTTAGTCGGCCGCTTTTTATTGGCTAAAAATCGGTGTTTACCATACACGTGTGCTAACAAAGAGTTAATTATACGGCAGAAATATCGCACAAATCTTGCACGCTAATGCCGAGTCAATCAAATGCATAACAGAAAACGAGATAAGTTCGGCCCGTCACGTGTTTGACTGATAAAAATTTAATACGTTTCGTTTATTTCTTGGCAGGTGTCCCGCTTTTCACCACAGTTGTAACCTGTGTTATCCCGGAAGAAAATGAAGCCATTTCCGATTGCGAAGATGGGAACGCGTTGCTACGTATTCGTCGTTATTCTAGTAAGCCTACATGTAAATTGTTAAAATATACACTGCACTGCACTGCACTGCACCGCACCGCACCGCACCGCACTGCACTGCAGTGCAGTGCAGTCACTGCACCGCACTGCACCGCACCGCACCGCACCGCACCGCACCGCACCGCACCGCATCCCACCGCACCGCACCGCACTGCATTGCAACACACTGCACCACACTGCACTGCACTAGACTGCGCTGCGCTAACACATACAATCAACACACATTATTGGCTATTACCAAAAAAAGTTGAAGATGGTAAGGAGCATTGAGCGCTGGCGTTCTTGGGATTGTTTGGAGGGACAGTTTCATTGTGCTTACGCTACCAAGCATGAAATCTGTCCCTCCAAACGATCCCAATTACCCTAGCGTTCCTAACCCGCCACCAGTCTTCAACTCTTTGAGGGAAATGGCCTATTGTATTGTTTTGTTTAAAAGACTACAGACTAGTAGCCGAAAGCTTGTTCTAATAATTTTTTTTTGTAATTAATTAATTGTGTTGTGTTTTTGTTCGTTCTAGTCCTTGCTTCCAACAGTTGCTAAATCTAGTGGTAAGAACCTTACGTTTTTAATTAAACAATTCCATTGTAGGGGACTTAACGCCTGATTACATGGGCGAGTTGGACCGGTTTACACTTTGATGCCTGACGACGAGTCTTTAAGGTTTATTCTGGCTAACGCCAGACGATCTTATTCAGCACAGGGAGAGGTCCAAGCCTCAAAGTGTTAAAACCGATCTCTTTAACACTTTGAAGCCTGACGACGAGTCTTTAAGGTTTATTCTGGCTAACGCCAGACGATTTTATTCAGCACAGGGAGAGGTCCAGGCCTCAAAGTGTTAACGCGGTAAGCTGGAATACATTTAAGACCTGCGCTAAACTTCGCACAATAGACGAATTTAATTCAGACGAATTTAATTGTTTGAATTTTATTCGACGAAACTGCGACGTATAACTCGATTAAATTCGACACACGAATTAAATTCGTCTGAGTCAGACGGATAATGCGAGGATAATCCGTGTTCGGTTACACGACGAATTATCGTCGCGTCGAATTAAATGTTTCTCTTCTGTCTGTGACAATTGGGCGCCATGTTTCCAAGAAGTAGATTTCAGGCTCCACGATTCCAAGTAAAAACAATTAAATTATTAAAGTGCCACTAACCCCAAAACGTTTTTTGCACGAATAAACATCGCCAATCCAAATGATGAAGAATGCAATATAAATTAACTAAATTGGTAAAATCCTCTTGATTTAAGAATCGATTGAAGTGGCGATAATGACGGACACGACGGAGCACTTGGGAGACTGCGTCGAGAAGGGTTTGTGACGTAATACCAGGAATTCTATATATGTTTTTCACTGTAAAGTAAATAGGAAAGAACGTACCCAGGTTACGTTTATAGCCAGTTTGGCGATATTTTTCATTTTAATTCTTTTATTATACTTCCAGTGTACTACACTTTATAGATTTTTGAAGACGAATTCCTGGTATTACGTCATACGCATCCTATACCCATTACCCCCACTGCTCCGCCATGGGACAAACAGATGGGAAATTTTGCAAGTTTGAAGGGGCATAAAAAATGAAAGAAGGGTTCAATAACAGAAAATATATGTTGGTGCTAATATACTCAACAAGGGCTATTTGAATCCTGAGAAAAAGTATCGTTAAAGGGTTTTGGCAATAAAAATTAAGTTTGTTTAATTTGAAAGAACTCGTGAAATTGTCATAGAAAATCTTCTACAACTTTTTTTTATCTTTCTTCGTTTTCAAGATATTCCAGTTTGTTATCAGCAGGGTACAGTATTTTTACACAAAGCAACATCAGTTATGAAATGTTCAGTGTCCAAGGCGTTTTTATGTGCACAGTTTCAAGTGATTTCGTTGAACAAATTTAGATATATAACTGATTTTGCTACTTGTGAAAATATTGTACCCTGCTCCTGACGTCAGAGACCATCTCATTTACATATTAAACAAGTATCTTGAAAACGGAAAAAGATACGAAAAATTTGTAAAATATCTTCTATTACAATTTTATGAGTTTTTTCAAATTAGACAAACTTAATTTTTGTTGCCAATGTCTGTTAATAAAAATAATGTTATTGTCTTAATACTCTATGCAGGGGTGGTGCCAGGAATTCCTCGACCCAGGGGATTGGGGTCAAAATTTGAACGTCTAGAATGGATTTTCCCGACCTCGTATCGTGAAATCATCGCAATAACCGACAAGGTACGGCATTTGTTTTCAAGGTATCAATAAAGAAAAATCTGTTGAATACCAAGTGTGTTTTATCCAACTAATCCGTGAGGAAGTGCAGTGTTTCAATTTTATTACAAAATCATCCTCAGAGTAACATGAGAAAATTCTTCATGATTTCTTTCACTGCTAAAGTCAACCAAAAAATTTCGGCTGACTCGAGCGGGATTTGAAGGAGCGAGTTTAAATGCCTAGTGTGGTTGATTAACTTTTGCCATTTTTGTCCAGTGTTGAAGACAGAAAATGGATGGAATTTTGTGTGTTGTAATTATCACTGTTGATCTTCTACACAACATATACCTTATTCTGTGTTTCTACAGGATTTTCATTTCACTATTAAAGCATTAATTACTGACTTAAAGGTAAAGGTCTTTAATTAGAATACATCAAACGTGTATCTTTACAATCAAACTACTCCTAAGGATTTTTCAATGTGGCCGTGTCGAGGCATATCAAAGGCGCTTTAAGCAGCCGCCATACGACACAGTTCAGACCACGGATCCCAGCTAAGCCCTAGGTGTTGATTTTAAGGAGGGAGGAAAACCGGAGAACCCGGCGAAAAACCCTCGGAGCACAGGAGAGATCAACTAAACTCTACTCACACGAGTCCCAAGCTCGAGAACGGGGTTGTTCCCAGACGGTCACCCATCCAAGTACTAACCCCGTCTAACCGGGCTTAACTATTGGTGAGAGTCAGCGCCCTAACAGCACACGCCATCCGTGCTCCCCTGTGTGGTTTAATCAGTTAAAAAGTTCTTTGCCAATTGGTAAAAATACGATTTTTCTTCCAGATCATTCCCCGACAAATCGGTAAATTTCCCCGGGGGTGTCGATTCCCCGACAGGGTGCTGTAGCCCCCCCCCCCCCCCCCCCCCCCTCTGACTTTTCGTCAGTTTGCATCAGAACGAATTAAACAGTTTCTCAGCTCACTTTGCCGGGCCAACAAGGGGAAATTAACATTTAATATCGCTACTGGCATCTCGGATTAAATCTAGGCAACCGAGCCAACTCGCCTCATGTAATTGGCTCCTCAGGATTGTTTTGTAATAACATGCACCTACCTACCTACCCTTCGAATGTATTTTGTAAATAAATAAAATATATACAACTTTTAATGTGATTGTAGAATGTCCAATTCCAGAAGTACTGGGGATGCGAAGTCGTCGAATACAAAATTATCAAATAACTTCTTCAAGCAAATTTGGTAAAATTACACTAGCGCAATTTAGCAGGTTGCATTTGAAATTTAAAAAGGGGATACAAGCAGGCGGTTGGCGCGCATATCAAGAGGACAAAAAACCGTGGTTACAAGTGGACTTTACGGTAAAGACAACGGTGGTAAAGGTAACCACACAAGGTCGTCAAGATTTCGACATGTGGACGAAAAGCTATAAAATTTCTTACAGCAACAGTGGAACCAATTTTCAGTACTTCAAAAAACAAGATGGCAGTGTCAAGGTACAAAAATGACAATTTTTTAAAGGCCGTGGAGCTAGGGGAGGGGCAACTAGGGGGACAATTGCATGCCCCCCTTTTTTCCTGGTATAGACTCGTTCTTTAGGTTGTTGTTGAGAGTACTTAAAAAGCAAATGTGGATTTAAAAAGTTTGATATGCAAGCTTTAAGTTTAAAGCCGCTAACAACTGATGCACAATCAAGTACCGTATTATATACCTTATGCAATACCTGCCTCCTCCGCAGGCCCTCGTTGCATCATGGACAGGTCACAAACGCCGAATTTAGGGCCTGCAAGATCCTGTAAAAAATTTGGCAAAACTTGGCACGGAATAAATTTGCATAATTAACTACCATTGTTAATAGCCATGGCTATATCCAAAGATTTTGAAGGCCATTGAAGACTTATGACATACGAATCCTAGCTTTAAAATGTAGGAATTGTTGAAAAAAGCAATTACGGTTTGAATTTTGTCAACTTTCGGCCGGAATAATCAACGAAAATGCACTTTAGTCTACCCAGAGACTCTTGGGTTTATACTTTTTCGGTTTCCACAACAACTGAAATTTGAATCACGCTACACCGATAGCGTACAATTCAACAAAATTAAATCTCATTAACTCTTGGTCAGTTGACAGTCTTCGTAAGCTAGATAAACCTAAAAAAAAAACAATAAGAAAAACCTGTACTTTCCTGACCGTCGAATTTGCTTTTGTTCGGCACTCGGCAGATATTTTTTCCTTCAATTCCTGTTTATCGCTAAAAATACTATTGGCAGAAGGTCGGTAATTCTAAAACATACTGGTTTCTTCATTGTCGTGATCTGTAAGAAAGTTTAGACCGAATTTCCTGGTGAACTTTCTTACAGATCATGACAATGAAGAAACCAATATGTTTTAGAATTACCGATCTCCTGCCAATAATATTTTTAGCGACAAAAAGGAATTGAAGGGGAAAATATCTGCCGAACAAAAGCAAATTCGACGGTCAGGAAAGTACAGGTTTTTCTTATTGTTTTTTTTTGTTTATTTAGCTACCGAAGACTGTCAACTGACCAAGAGTTAATGAGATTTAATTTTGTTCACTTGTAGGCTATAGTGTAGCGTAATTCAAGTTTCAGTTGTTGTGGAAACCGAAAAAGTATAAACCCAAGAGTCTCTGGGTAGACTTTTAAAGTGCATTTTCGTTGATTATTCCGGCCGAAAGTTGACAAAGTTCAACCGTAATTGCTTTTTTCAACAATTCCTTCATTTTAAAGCTAGGATTCGTACGTCGTAAGTCTTCAATGTCCTTCAAAATCTTCGGAAATAGGCATGGCTATTAACAATGGTAGTTAATTATGCAAATATTCTGTGCCAAGTTTTGCCAAATTTTTTACAGGATCTTGCAGGCCCTAAATTCGGCGTGTGTGACCTGTCCATGATGCAACGAGGGCCTGCGGAGGAGGCAGATGTAGTACCCCACCAGAGTACTGGGGCGACTGCATTAATATCGTGAAATCGAGGCTGGTAAAATGGTCATAAATTGCTGTGTTCCACTTTGCACAACAAGTCACCAATATGGGGAGAAAGTGTCACACTATATGTTATTTTCGTCAGTGTCAATAATATGCTTACGTACATACGTAAATACATACATACATAATTTATTCGATGCTCCCATATGGCTTTTCAGCACTAATTTACAAATTAATCTATTTACATATTCTATTACATATTGGTTATAAATTAAATTTTAAAATACAAATTCTATTAATAATATATCACAAATCTATAAATTTAAAAAGTTAAAAAGAATTTCCTTCTTTAAGGCACGTTTAAAACTTTGTACTGTTTGCTTTGTTTTTAGTTCTATACAGTGGTGTAGCCAAGGGGGCGCTCTCGTGAAAAGTTTAAATCCGCGGAGAAACTTGTAGGGGGGGGGGGGTACAGTTGTTTTAAGTCCAAGTGAGTAGATAGTGATGTGTTATATATATTGCAGGCATGCACATGCTATAAATTACAATACTAAGGGTCTATACAAAATGACTCCAACATGTTTTTACATTTACGACTTGTTTATAAATAAATCTAAAGATATTCTGATGCGTATCATTCTATGTTCTGGTTTGATTTTAACAAAATTATGTAATTTAAGGCTTTCGGATTACTCTTAAATACTTGCCTCAAAATGCAGGAAATAGTGTTTCAGAGACCCTAGAAATCCAAAATTTTCCAGGGGGCATGCCCCGGGCCCCCCTAGGAGATCGAGGTTCTCGGCCCCCCCAAACCCAAGACCCTTGCTACGCCACTGGTTCTATACTGAAATAATTCCAAATTGATGTAGCGAGATATAAGAATGAGCGATGTCCCATCGCTGTTTTATGTTTTGGTATTTGAAGATTATCACTCTGTCTAGTTGGTCGCTCACTTATTTCAAATCTTGTTTTGAATTTATTACACAGATAGTTAGGTTCAATATTGTATATCGTCAAATTTTCTTAAGGTGGCTCCATACAGTTTCTTGAAAAATGGAAAATACAAGTTTAAGAGTCCAAAACACGTGCATAAACAATTCGGAAAAAGAATAAAACTAAATGTTATGCATAGTTAGACATTCTGACAATCAAAAACTGTTACCAAATAAATAGCAACAGTTGTTGCTAAGGCAAGAATGACGTTTCAAAATGGCTGCCAATTACCCTTCAAACTAATTTAATTCGGGAAAAAACTTTGGTGACCCCAATTTTTTTTTCAGTAAAACTTTTCTTGAAGTGTGATTAACCAATAGGCCGATTTTAAAAAAATTCTGTAGAACGAATAATTTTTTTTCTCGGAAAAATCATGTTTGTTAATTTTTTAAAAATTTGCATGCACAGAATTTTTTTTAAATCGGGCTATTGATTACTCATACTTCAAGAAAAGTTTTAATGAAAAAAAAATTGGGGGTCACCACAGAGTTGCAAAAAGTTCTTAAACATCCTCCGGGTAGGATTTCAGGTTTTCTCAACCTTCCTCAAAATAGCAGGATTTTTGGTTTTCGTGACATTCATAAATAGCATCATTAAGGTCATTTTGCCTTGGCTTTCCAGTTTTGCCTGGGTACGCATTGGGGATCCTAAAGGAGCCTGAGAATGAATAAATAATAAGTTGAATATTTAATGAGGCGGCATCCCCTTGGTCCCTGTATGGGGGGGTATCACTATTTTTTATCTGAAATCTTGTCTGGAGGAATATAGAGAGTTTTGAACAGCATAAGTGTCTGAATTGGCAGAGATAACGTATCGACTTGAATTAATAGCGTATCATAAATATTATATTAGGTGTAGGACCTAAATATTCAAACAGAGTAAGTCATCCTAGTAGAATCATTGCTAAATAAACCCTCGTTTATAAGCGAGGAAATCATAGGAAGATAGAATGAAGAATCACTTCGAGAAATCGTGAAAAGAACGATTTTAAGTGTCGAAATATTATAAAGGCAAAGCGATTTATTACTTTGAAAGCGTTGCTATCACTACTGTCAGGTATATATCTTCCTCGCTTAAGAAACATGGACCATATACCACAAACTGTGGTGATTTAGTCCAAGCTATTTTGAATCTATTTTGAATTTGGTGGTCCTACCAGCCTCGATTTCATGATGTTAATACAGTCGCGCCAGTTCTCGGGCGGGGTATAGAGTGCCAGTGAATAGTACACGTGTATCGGTAAGAATATGTATGAAAACGCATCGTCCTTTGCTTTCATTGCTACTAACCACCAACAGGCTTCGACCTTACAGTCTTAAGCTTGGGGTTAATGTATGTCTTGCTGTGGACGGTCACAAATTAATATACACAAATCAATCCAAAGTCTAATTTGTTAAAAATGTTTGTCAAAATGTGCCATTAAAACATGTTTCAAAACTTTAATTTTGCTTAAAAGTGCCGCCAGAATGCGGGAAATGCCACAAAGGAACTCAAATTTTAAAAAGTTTCCGGGGAAAGATGCTCTCGGACCTCCACAAACAAGTTGACATTGTCCCCGCACTTCAGAAAACGCTCCACGGCCTCTGATTTTTCTTCGTCTTTATCTGAACTCACAAATTCTATAACGTATTTTATGTAATGCTATGAAGCATTAATTCCGCCAGAAAGTTATGTTTTTACGTTTGTCCGTGTTTGCCCGTTTGTCTGTTCGTTCGTCCGTTTTTCTGTTCGTCCGTGTTTGTCCGTTCGTCCATTCGTCCGTTTGTCCGTTGGTCTGTTGGTCCGTTCGTCTGTTGGTCCGTTCGTCTGTTGGTCCGTTCATCTGTTGGTCCGCTCGTCTGTTGGTCCGTTCGTCTGTTGGTCCGTTCGTCTGTTGGTCCGTTCGTCTGTTGGTCCGTTCGTCTGTTGGTCCGTTCGTCTGTTGGTCCGTTCGTCTGTTGGTCCGTTCGTCTGTTGGTCCATTCGTCTGTTGTTCGGTTCGTCTGTTGGTCCGTTCGTCTGTTGGTCCGTTCGTCCGTTCGTCTGTTGGTCCATTCGTCTGTTGGTCCGTTCGTCTGTTCGTCCGTGTTTGTCCATTCGTCCATTCGTTCGTTTGTCCGTCCGTCCGTTTGTCTGTTTGCCTGTTTGTCCGTTTTTTGTTCCTACGTGTTTGTCCGTTCGTCCGCGCGTCGGTTGTCCGTTCGTACGTGTTTGTCGGTGTCCGTCGGTTCGCCTGTTTATTTGTCTGTCACTCAAAAAAAACCAGAACCTATTTTAATAATCGGTAACTTTGTGGAAAGGTTGGCGACAGACAAAAAACCACCCATTCAATTCTAACTTAATTTGGTTACAGCAGTTTTAGATAATTCGCGCCCACAGAAAAAAAATATTTTGGCGCCGATAGTTGTTTTTGACATAAAA
The DNA here is from genome assembly GCA_035771165.1 of Paragorgia papillata. Taxonomy (NCBI): domain Eukaryota; kingdom Metazoa; phylum Cnidaria; class Anthozoa; order Scleralcyonacea; family Coralliidae; genus Paragorgia; species Paragorgia papillata. Next base: position 98,204 of record JAWNZC010000009.1, read on the forward strand.
GAGTGATTAGGAAATCACTCAATGACAAAGCCAGGTTATTTTAAACCAATATTAGTTAGATCTAAATAATACCAAAACTAGTAGAGTGTTAGGCTCGATTCCTAGCTGTCTTCCGTGCCCGGTATAGATCGTTTTCATCTGGCGTCACGGCGGCCATATTGGTGTACCAAAACAATGAAATGGCGGCCATATTGGTGTACATTTTTATCCTATGGGAATTTAACTCTATTCTTATTCAAATATTTCGTATTGTTTCACAACCCCAATGGGGCAAGGCCCCAAGGCGATCACGTGAGTGAAAACGATCTACACTTCCCCCGAAAGAGACGCGTGAGCCACAGAACGTGCGTGTCTGTGACGTTTTGCATGAATTAATTTCACGATATCAAAAACCATAGAAGCTGACTGAAATATAATTGACTTCCCCGATCCTCTAGGCTAAAAGACGAAAATATAGTGGCCATTAACCAATTTTTCTAGAGCTTTCTGTTGTAAATCTTTTAGACAATCAATCTTTAAACGTTTCTAAAATGCGATCGCATGCCTCACTCATCAGCACTCTATTGATCGCCATTTTGAACTTAAGGGGTAATTCATGCAATATCCTAATAATATATGCCTGTTGAAAATGTGCAGGCACGTTTGTGATTGGTGCAAATCGACATTGGACAAGCTCACGAGTCAAGCCGTAATTTCGGGGGAGGTAAGTGCCGGGGCCCGAGTGCTCGCACGCTCAAATTAACGACGCGTCGTGAATAACAAGCATAACGCAAAGAAATGTAATCATGTGAGAGAGGGAAACAAAGACGTTTCCATCATCGAAAGGATCTCCCAAATCAACGCCTCGGCCACCCCTCGGCCTTATACAGTCGAAACTCTATTAAGCGGCCTCTTGTCAAAACCCCTAAAATATTCCCTGTAATTTACTATAGATTACCCCTCTATTAAACTTGGTATTTCGTATTGTTTTTTTTTACCTGTATTAAACGGCCAGCTTAATTTATCTTAGGCACAATTTTTTCCACAAGAGAACCGAAACTAAAACTTGAGCTAAATAAGAGACCATAGAACACTTAGTTGCTGTCAGTAAGTACATGTATTTCATTCATTCAACACATGTCACTTGAACCTCATGCCTCAAGTTTACATGTAATCAAATTCAAAAACACTGTCGGGAATAAAAATATCTGCATGTCCGGTGCAGAGGAACACTACTTTTTACTTTGCGTCAAATCCCTCCTTGTGCAGGGCTTTGGCATGCTGAGACTCTGCAGAATTTTACACAGTATATCATGGATATGAAGAGCTAGCTCTGTCAATTTCAAAGACAAATGACTTGCTTTGCGCTTTGAAACTCAGTGCACCGCAGCGACAGATGCACATTGCTAACTATTTTAAGCAAACATAACTTGCTAGGCGCATTTTTGTTATTCGTTTCGTTGTTCCTTTGTTTTATTATTTTTTCGGTTTTGGAAAACTGTTTTGTTAACTCCTTGTTGATTTCTTTTCAAAGTCTACTTGTTACTGTTGTCAGTGTTTTAGAATCGAATAAAAGGTCATTTGACAACACCCAAGGCCCATTGTTGGCATCACTCTATTAAGCGGCCACCTCTATTAAGCGTCCGCAACGGCCATTCCCCGAAGGTGGCCGCTTAATAGAGGTTCGACTGTATATACACGATGCACATTAAAAACTATGTCATCGATAATGCTGTCTCGTAGTTAAAATAAAGGATAAAGGACTGGGGGCTAATCGTCCTTTGCGAAGGACGCAGATCAACGTGGCCGTGTCGATGTATATCAAAAGCGCTCCAAGCAGCCGCCATACGACACAGTTCAGACCACGGATCACAGCTAAGATGTTAGGTATTGATTTTATGGAGGGAGGAAAACCGGAGAACCCGGCGAAAAACCCTCGAAGCACAGGAGAGATCAACTACAACTCTACTCACATGAGTCCAACTCCAAGCCCGACAACGGGGTCATTCCCGAGCGGTCACCCATCCAAGTACTAACCCCGTCTAACCGGGCTTAACGATTTGGTGAGAGGCAGCGCGCTAACAGCATACGCCACCCCTGCTCCCCTGAGCATAAGTGAGAGAGACTTCCTACGGTAGTATTTGCCGATTTGCGTCTTTCAGATACAACATCGAACGCGGTCATAATAAAGACTAGAGAACCATGTGAAATAAACTTGCCGTAAAGACCGCTTCCTTCACGCACGTGATTACATTCCTTTGTATTGAGGCTTGTTCTAATATTGACGGGGGAGCACGGTTGGCGTGTGCTGTTAGGGCGCTGCCTCTCACCAATAGTTAAGTCCGATTCATTGGACGGGGTTAGTACTTGGATGGGTGACCGTCTGGGAATAACCCCGTTCTCGAGCTTGAGACTCATGTGGGTAGAGTTTAGTTGGTCTTTCCTGTGCTTCGAGGGTTTTTCACCGGGTTCTCCGGTTTTCCTCCCTCCGCAAAACCAACACCTAGGTCTAGATCTTAGCTGTAATTCGTGGGCCGATATGTGTCGTATGGCGGCTGCCTGAGCGCCTTTAATATGCCTTCGACTCGGCCATGTCAAAAATTATTGTAAGACGCATTTGAAAACCTTAAAGTTGAATTTGCGCGGTATAAATAAATGTTATTATTATTATTATTGAGACGTCGTTATTTTGCGTACTCTAGTATAAATTACTTGGGCTATCAGTAGTAGGCCGACCCTAGGCTTCGGCTCGGTTTATTTTCCTTTTTTTGGGTGTCACGATTTTGCATTTTTGAACGTTTGACTTCCATTATTATTCATGCTTCCGGTGAGTTGTTTGCCGTGTGACTGAGTGAGGTTGTAACCTCTTTGTTCCTTTCGCTTTTGGAGTTGGACAAAAATAGCTTATCAAGATGTACTTGGACGTTGTTGGTAGATTTTGAAAGTGACTGGCTGACGTTTTAGTTTAATTAACAGTGATGTGGCTGTCTGGCTGACAACTCTCTTGACCGTAAATATGTTCACCTTTGTGAAGTATGCACCACATTCAGCCTTCGATTCAGGCTCCGCGCACTTGCGGCAAGTACTTGTGGTGCGTACTTTACACAGGTGAACATGACTCAGTTGCCAGTAGGCGTCTTGTTTTGGTAGTAAGAATATAATTTAATGTTAAATCATGGATAATATGAACTAAAAATAAACTTGATATGCGTGATTTGCTAACCACTCCTTTATGTCAAAAACAACTATCGGCGCCAAGAACTTTTACATCCGTTGGACGCGAATCACCTGAAACTGCTGTAAAGGCCTGGCCAAACGCTTTCAACATTTCATTCAACATTGTTGAATTCAACCGTGATTCAACATGTTGAAAGCGTTTGGCCACCCTGTTGAATGATGTTGAACGTTGTTGAACGTTGTTGAATGATGTTGAACGAAATTTGAACATTTTCAAATTTTCGTTCAACATTGCGTTCAGCAATGTTGAACAATGTTGCATGAAATGTTGAAAGCGTAACATTCCGAAAGGCTGCGGGCGGGATCATTTTACCGTGAAGACGTCCCATTCGATTAATAAGTTTCTAATCATCATTCTGTTTTGAAACAAAAGGTATTTCCAGCAAACAGCAACAGGAATGGCCTAATCGATCGTAATCTCTCACCTCCTATTTTTGCACGGTATATTCGGATTTGGCCAAAAACTTGGCAGCACAGCTGTTCTTTGCGAGTTGAATTTACTGGATGTTATTCTGAAGGTAAATAAAAAATGTCAAGTTAAAGTACCAATGTGACAAAATAATTTCTTGATTTTAAATGATCTATCCGATATCAAAGATATAAAAATTAAAAAACAGAGTCAAATTTGACTGTGTTTTCCCAATCCGCGAAAAGAGATTGGGAACGAATTAAATCAACAACACTAAATTAGACAGTCTGTACGATAAGACTACTGGAGACGTTTTGTTAAAATAATTTTTTACGACTTTATATGGAGGAGGACCAGCCCTCCTAGGCGAGATCTCGCCATTGACAACCCTTTTGTCAATGCTATCGTGCGTGTAACTTACATTACACGCACGATAGCAATGTATCTACTCGCGCATGCGCAGTAGATACAAAAATAAAAAATACAAAAGTCAAAAAAACAAATGTGCAAAATACAAAAGTCAAAAATGTAAAAGTAAAAAATACAAAAGTCAAAAATACAAAAGTAAGAAATACAAAAGTTAAAAATATACAAAAGTTAAAAATATACAAAAGTTAAAAATACAAATACAAAAATGCAAAATACAAAATTTAATTTCATGATGTCGCGTCTGGGCCACTGATCTCAAATAATAGACTCATTATACTGGATAGAGCATCCGGTGCTCGCTGTGAAGTCGGAATAAATTAGCGGCAGCCATTTCAGGTGGGACCCACTTGGGTTTCATACAGCCACTTTTAAGTTCTCCCATAGCGACAGGTACATATCACAAAAATTTAGCTGGTTTTCGTTAAAAATCCAATCATTTAAAGTGAAAACCAGAGGCGAAAACTATGATTCAGCAATATTGTGGGTCCCACCGGATATGGCCGCCGCGAGATTTTTAGCCTCACTTTCGACTTCAATTTTTGCCACGCGCAAACAATAGATGCTCTATCCAGTATAATGAGTCTATTATTTGAGATCAGTGGTCTGGGCTTCCGTATATTATTTGATATGCAAATTAAACATTTTGACGTCACATGTGCATAATGACTTATATTGGAGAAGGTTATTTATCTTTGCTGTTATCAAATATAAGCAGGGACGGAGCCGGGGGAGCCGCGGCTTCCCCCCCCCCCCTTAGATATAAAACAACAGATATGTAACTACAAAACTGATGCAATGTGAATTATGTCAGGAAATAAACTGTAAACAGTGAATTCAATCTACTGAGTGTATGCATTTTGAGTATTTGACGTTTGCGTGTTTTGAGTATTTTATATGACGTTTTTTAACCTTTAGAGTCTGTAAAATCCTCCTCCAAAAGCCAGAAAATGGCATTTCAGCGACTCTCGATTTCAAAATTTCCCGGGGGGGGCATGCCATCAACCCCCAGAGACCCAGAGATCCAGAGACCCAAAGACCCAAAGACCCAGAGACCCAAAGACCCAAAGACCCAGAGACCCAGAGACCCAGAGACCCAGAGACCCAGAGACCCAGAGACCCAGAGACCCAGAGACCCAAAGATCCAAAGACCCAGAGACCCAAAGACCCAGAGACCCAAAGACCCAAAAACCCAGAGACCCAAAGACACAAAGACACAACGCCACAAATATATATTACCCAATACCCAATCTAGTTGCCCTCCGCTATTATAATTATACGACTATATAACGTATGCTACATGTATACCTTCTAATTATTATAATTATTCTTGACGTCACCGGTGACTTGCTATATGGCCCATCAACCCCGGACCCCCCTAAAAATTTATTTTGATTTCGGCTCCCCCCTTTCAAAATCCTGGCTACGTCCCTGAATATAATCACTTGAAAATTCTACATGTTTGGTGTTGTGGGAGAAACACACGCACGCTTCCTTCGAATTAATTTGGTTTGATAATGGCAAAGATAATATATAACATTCTCCAATAACTCGTTATGCACATGTGACGACAAAATGTTTAATTTGCATGTCAAACAAACTAAAATATGAAAAGGAAAAACTGCAAAAAATATGTTACTCTTCAATTACTCTTAATTTTTGTTTCATGGGCATAATACAGATAGATTTTGATTAGATAGATTTTACAGATAGATTTTGAAGGTCCCAGGTTCGAGATAGGTGTTTAATTAAGTAATATATAAAACATGAGCAGCAGATAAAAGTCAGATGCGAAAGTTTTATCGTATTAAAAAACTCGAGGGACAAATCACTCCAAAAAATCTCGTACACCTTTAAAAATCAAAAAATCCCAAAAAATTAAAAAAATCCGAAAAAAAATCCGAAAAAAATTCAAAAAAATCTCAAAAAATCCGAAAAATCTCAAAAAAAATCACAAAAATCTCAAAAAAAATTTACAAAATCTCTTACGTTTTTTGGGAGTGATTCGCTCCTCGAAAAAAATTGATGTTATTTTAAATAAAGTTATAGATTCTAAAGTTATAGTTATAATTAAATCACGATAACACACGCTTTATTTAAAGGACATCGGCAATAAAAATTAAGTTTGTTTAATTTGAAAGAACTCGTAAAATTGTAATAGAAGATCTTTTACAAATTTTTTGTATCTTTCTTCGTTTTCAAAATATTTCAGTTTTTTTTTTGATATGTAAATTAGATGGTCTCTGACGTCAGGGGCGGGGTACAGTATCTTCATACTTTACAAAATCACTTACACCTCTACGATTGCTCAACTTAAAATGGTTAGTGTCACAAGGCGATTTTATGTGCACAGTTTCAAGTTATTTTCGTTAAAGGGTATTGGCAATAAAAATTAAGTTTGTCTCATTTGAAAGAATTCGCCAAATGGTATAAGAAGACATTTTGTGATTTTTCTGTATCTTTCTTGTGTTTTGAAATATTTCGACCAAAGACAGCGTGCTGTCCGTCATCTTGTTGTAATATTGGGTCTAATTAACTAGGAAATTGGTGAAGTCACAAGCAGGGTAAACCTGATGAAACTACTCCGTGGGTGCCCAAATTTCCCTGGAAGGCTTTTTAAATGTTGTGGGTCAATTTAAAATGGAAATACGCAACAAAAAATCGAGTTTCTAGCTCATAATGTCATAAGGTTGGCAGTGCTGTGAGTAACTTCGTTACAAGTAACTAGTTACAGTAACTAGTTACATTTTTAAGTAACTGTAACTGAAACTAGTTACTTTTTCTGAAGAAGTAACTGTAACTATAACTAGTTACTTTTTGAAGAAGTAACTATAACTAGTTACTTTTTTAAAGAACTGTAACTAGTCACAATATTTGGTTCAAAAATGTGACTAGTATAGTTACTGATATTCAGTTGAGGATGTCATTCCGTCTTGATTAAAATGGTTTTGATATAATAATAAAGGCACATTATGTACACATTTGACGATTTCTGCTTAGTGACAACTATATTTAGGCATTTAGCTGTAAAAACATAATTATGGTATTGGTATCTAAAAACTAGTAATTTCTTTGTTGATTCTAGTAACACGGACAATGGAATATAACTTTGTAACTAGTTACAAAATTTTTGAAGTAACTTTGTAACTGTAACTAGTTACTTTCTTTTCATTGTAACTTTTATCGGTAACTAGTTACTTTTCTAACGATGTAACTGTAACTGTAACTAGTTACAAAAATTATGTAACTCTTACAGCACTGAAGGTTGGCAAGATAAAAATTTCACTTTACCATGCTTATGTCGTCACATGCATAATTTTGCATATCGAAATTAATTCCAAGATGGCGGACAGCACGCTGAGTTTGGTCGAAATATTTCCAAAACCAAAACAGATACGGAAAAATTGTAAAAGGTCTTCTTATACCATTTGACGAGTTCTTTCAAATGAGATAAACTTAATTTTTATTGCCAATACCCTTTAAACAAACTTGGAGATATAACTGATTTTGCTACGTGTGAAAATACTGTACCCTGCTCTTTACGTCAGAGACCATAATTTACATATCAAACAAACTGGAATGTCTTGAAAACAAAGAGAGATACAAAAAAGTTGTAAAGGATCTCCTACAATTTTACGAGTTATTTCAAGTTAGACAAACTTCAATTTTGTTGCAAATGTCTTTTAACATTTCAAAACTGATTTCGCTACTAGTGATATATCACCAATAGACAGTGAGTAACTCAGTCAGTCAGATTGCAGGATTTGTAATAGTTCAATAGTTAATTTATACTAATTGCACATTGTTAAATACATTAATTTTTACTTTTCATTTACAGAGCCAATCCATCCGACATCAGGCACTACTACGGCTGCATCTAGTAGCCCTGCCGATGTTATTACCACTACTGTTAGTACCTCTGACCCTGGCGTCAGCACCGTAGGCCTGGTTACATCTGACGTCAGCACCGTAGGCCTGGTTACATCTGACGTCAGCACCGTAGGCCTGGTTACATCTGACGTCAGCACTGTTTCCCCCGTTAATCCTACAGTCAGCACTGTAGACCCTGTTACATCTGGCGTCACCACTGTAGACGTGGTTACACCTGACGTCAGCACTGTTTCCCCCGTTAATCCTACAGTCAGCACTGTAGACCCTGTTGCATCTGACGTCACCACTGCTTCTCCTGCCGTCAACACTAATGCTCCTGGCGTCAGCACTCTTGCTTCTGTCACGCCTAGCGTCAACACCGTTACCACTAGCAACACCGTTGGCAGCTCTGTTGCCCCAGCAACCACTCAATACCCAATCGTTGGTTTCTCGTTATCTTCTTTGCCTGTGCAAGTATTCGGTCAATTATTTTCAGTCTTCTGGAATATGACTCAAGGCACAAATGTCTCAGTGAACGTATTCTACAATGATCTACCATGTTGCAGTTCGGGCGCTCCTCACGACGGCGAAAGCCAGTGTGCCTGTTTGATTTCGGACCCAGGCCATTTCGACCACGACGGTGTAGTCGACATACGCGCCGAAGCCCGGAACCTAGTTTCAACTGCCACCGCAATAGTACAGGTCAGCGTACTAACACCCATCGAAAGCATCTCAATCTTAATGCTGACAAGCTTCTCAGATTTCGGGTCCGACGTCGAGGGTCGGGGGGAAATGCGAAATATTTTCCCGGCTGAATACCCCGTAAAGTTTAATTCCTCGTATTTGTCCGGCCCAGCGAGTATTTCCGAATGGACATTCAGTTGCAACATAAGCGGTGTTACAAAAAGCACCCAGTTCTTCCTTGACAAGGTTTTCCCAAACACCGTCAGTCAAAGCTGTGATGTCACTTTGATTCTGAGTAACAACATTAGTACAGCCAATGCCTCTAGGACCATAGAACTGATAGAAAGTGTAGTACTTGGTAGTGTAACAAACAACGGTCCTTTGAAAGAAAATCAAACCATGACATTCACAATTTCGTTAGATAAGTTCGGTACAGACTCGTGCATAACGGTTGATATGGGAGACAATAGTTCCCTTCTTGTGTTCGGTGGAGTTTCATGTGAAACCAAGTTTGATGTCTCGCAGATCAATCCAAATATTGTCACGCAGCCAGGTTTGGTATTCTTCGAAAAAAATTCTAATACGCAACAGATTGTTATCCATCATCATTATGCTCAACTTGGGACGTATGCGGTTAAGATGAATGCTTCAAATTCCGTCTCCATGGTGACAAAAGGCATGGTTGCTGTTGTTCTGGGTTATCATTGTGAAAATCCGAACGTGACTATAAGAGGTACTTTAGTATTGGTGTGCCTTATATGCGTCTGTTGGTTTAAATTTCATTGTTTTTGGGGTTTTTTTGGTTTTTTTGTTTGTTTGTTTGTTTGTTTGTTTGTTTGTTTGTTTGTTTGTTTGTTTGTTTGTTTTTGTTTGTTTGTTTGTTTGTTTGTTTGTTTGTTTGTTTGTGCGTAAAATCTTGTCGGTTTGTTGCTCTCTGTCTGTTTTCCGACCTGTTCGTGTTTCTGTGTGTCGGCATGTGTTCTCGTAAGTCAGTCAGCCGGTTCGTCTGTCCGTCCGTCTGACCATTCGTCCGTTCATCTGTCTAACCATTCTTCCATTCGTCCGTTCATTCGTCGGTCCGTCCATCTGTCTGTCCGTCTGACCATTCGTCCGTCCATCTGTCTGTCCGTCTGACCATTCTTTCATTCGTCCGTCCATCTGTCTGTCCGTCTAACCATTCGTCCGTTCATTCGTCGGTCCGTCCATCTGTCTGTCCGTCTAACCATTCGTCCGTTCATCTGTCCTAACCATTCGTCCGTTCATTTGTCCGTCCGTCCGTCCGTCCATCTGTCTGTCCGTCTGACCATTCTTTCATTCGTCCGTCCATCTGTCCATCCGTCTGACCATTCGTCCGTTCAGCCGTCCATCTGTCCGTCCGTCTGACCATTCGTCCGTTCATCTGTCCTAAACCATTCTTCCATTCGTCCGTTCATTTGTCCGTCCGTCCGTTCGTCCGTCTGACCATTCGTCCATTCATCCGTTCATCTGTCCTAACCATTCTTCCATTCGTCCGTTCATTTGTCCGTCCGTCCATCTGTCCATCTGTCCATCTGTCCATCTGTCCGTCCGTCTGACCATTATTCTATTCTAGTCTGTCTGTCTGCTTGCCTGTCTGTGTGTGTGTGTGTGTGTGTCTGTCTGTCTGTCTGTCTGTCTGTCTGTCTGTCTGTCTGTCTGTCTGTCTGTCTGTCTGTCTGTCTGTCTGTCTGTCTGTCTGTCTACTTTTCTGTATGTCTGCTTTTCTGTCTGTCTGTCTGTCTGTCTGTCTGTCTGTCTGTCTGTCTGTCTGTCTGTCTGTTTGTCTGTCTGCATGTCGTAATCTCTATTTTTTCATTTCTTTATCCCATAGGCTTGATTCCCAATTCTTCGAACACATTAAATGCAGCGCAAGTTTTTCGCTCGCTAGCCATTGCCTTGTCAACAGAAACCCAACTAAACTGTGAAATCACTCAACAAACAACAATAGCCTGGACCGTGTTCAAATTTGACGATGACCCCCATGTTTTAAACACAATACCAAGTCTAAAGCTTGAGAATTTACGAAAGAGCTTATATCACTCTGGTGTTTCGTCTCCGGACATTTCAATCCCCGGACGAGATTTATCCTACGGCTTCTACGAGGTCGGTGTAAGGATAGCGATGAAAGGATTACCGGATGTATTTGGTAGTGATTTGCTGTATATCCAAGTCGTGCAGACTCCATGGGTAAAAGCTGCTGTGACAAGTGGATCGTTTTATACTGTGCCATTTGGCCATATGGTAAGATATAATGCTAGGTCGAGGTAACTCTTTCCTGTCTGAATCGGTCTTTAGTATTTTATTCTGGCTGACGCCAGACGATTTTATTCACCTCTGGGGAAGCCCTGGGACAGGAATGAGTTAAAAGAGATGATTCAAATAGACCTGTCCAGTCATTTCACAACTGTTCCGAAATATATGTCGTCAAATTGGTTTCTCCAAACTTGTCGCCAAGCTTCAGTGAGTCTCAAGTCTAATCATACCACATACCACACCGCACAACATCTACCACACCTCCCCCACCCCACTATACTACACCACACCTCCCCACCCCACCATACTACACCACACCTCCCCACCCCACCATACTACACCACACCTCCCCACCCCACCATACTACACCACACCTCCCCACCTCACAATACTACACCACACCTCTCCCACCCCACTATACTACACCACACCTCCCCACCCCACCATACTACACCACACCTCCCCACCTCACAATACTACACCACACCTCTCCCACCCCACCATACTACACCACACCTCCCCTCCCCACCATACTACACCACACCATACTACATCACACCCACACCCACATAAAATACATATGTTAAACTAATAACCTGTATAAGTTACTCACCAATTTGATTGTTCGACGCAAAGAGTATCTCCGTCTTAATACTTTTGAATAAAACGTTATCTAGAATAAAGATTATACCGTTAGCCTAGAGTAATGGGTACATTAGCATATACTGTCATAATTCAAATAAGCCCCCAGATAGGTGGGTAGCTAAGTAGGTAGATGAGTGGTTACGTAGGTAAGTGGCTATGAATGTAGGTAGGTAGATATGTGCGTAAGTGGATACGTAGTTACTTAAGTAGTTATGTGGGTAGGTGGAGGTAGGTAGGTAGGTAGGTGGAGGTAGGTAGGTAGGTAGGTAGGTGGGTAGATGGAGGTAGGTAGGTATGTAGGTAGGTGGAGGTAGGTAGGTAGGTGGAGGTAGGTAGGTAGGTGGAGGTAGGTAGGTAGATGGAGGTAGGTAGGTAGGTGGAGGTAGGTAGGTAGATGGAGGTAGGTGGAGGTAGGTAGGTAGGTGGAGGTAGGTAGGTAGGTGGAGGTAGGTAGGTATGTAGGTAGGTGGAGGTAGGTAGGTAGGTGGAGGTAGGTAGGTAGGTGGAGGTAGGTAGGTAGGTAGGTGGAGGTAGGTAGGTAGGTAGGTGGAGGTAGGTAGGTAGGTGGAGGTAGGTAGGTGGAGGTAGGTAGGTAGGTGGAGGTAGGTAGGTGGAGGTAGGTAGGTAGGTGGAGGTAGGTAGGTAGGTAGGTGGAGGTAGGTAGGTAGGTGGAGGTAGGTAGGTAGGTAGGTGGAGGTAGGTAGGTAGGTAGGTAGGTAGGTAGGTAGGTAGGTAGGTAGGTAGGTAAGTAGACTTAACTAAGTTGGTTAGTTGGTAGGTCCGTAGGTAGGCGTAGGTAGGTAGATATAGGTAAGTATAGATAGGTAGTTAAATATGGGTAGATAGGGAAGTAAAGTAGGTAGATAGGTAGATAAGTAGATAGGTGAGTAGGTAGTTAGATTAGGTCGTAAGATAGGTAGCTAGGTAGGTGAGTATATAAGTAGATATGTGAGTAGGTAAGTAGGTAGTTAGGTAGGTGAGTATGTGGATATGTAGGTAGGAAGATAGTTAGATATGTGGGAAGGTGAATAGGTAGATAGGTATGTAGGTAGGTAGGTAGGTAGGTAGGTAGGTAAGGTAGGTAGGTAGGTAGGTAGGTAGGTAGGTATGTATAGGTAGGTAGGTAGTTAGGGGGTAGGTAGGTAGGTAAGGTAGGTAGGTGAATAGGTAGGTAGGTAGGTATGTATAGGTAGGTAGGTAGTTAGGGGGTAGGTAGGTAGGTAGGTAGGTAGGTTAGGTAGGTAGGTAGGTAGGTATGTATAGGTAGGTAGGTAGGTAGGTAGGTAGGTAGGTAGGTAGGTATGTATAGGTAGGTAGGTAGTTAGGGGGTAGGTAGGTAGGTAAGGTAGGTAGGTGAATAGGTAGGTAGGTAGGTAGGTATGTATAGGTAGGTAGGTAGTTAGGGGGTAGGTAGGTAGGTAGGTAGGTAGGTAGGTAGGTTAGGTAGGTAGGTAGGTATGTATAGGTAGGTAGGTAGGTAGGTAGGTAGGTAGGTAGGTAGGTAGGTAGGTAGGTAGGTAGGTAGGTAGGTAGGTAGGTAGGAAAGTAGATTAATTCGTAAGATAGGTAGGTAGATACCTGGATGCAACAAAATTTTAATTGTTAATAAACCATGCAACAGCCAATGAAGATGAAAACAACGGAAATGTACGCAAAACAACGAAAGATTTGCAGTAAGGAAATAAGAGAATAACTAGTCTATATTTAAAGATTTTGTTTCGTCCATATTGTGGAGTAATTAGTTTTCTTTTTAGGCTTTACTTAATGCATCCAACTCGTTTGATCCGGATTTTTCTGGTACAGATGGAATGTCGTTTGCCTGGTACTGCAGAGATATAGATGACGATGAATTTCTTCTCTCAAACCTAACTAATGCAGTGCTTCTGTCTACTCCTCAAGCGAACGAAAGTTTTAGTCCGATTTTTGTTAACGTAAGCCTAAAGTTATTCAAGTTAGTGGGCGAAGCTTTCGACAATTAAGATATCATACCATGTCATGTTCTACCATATTATACATACTATGCAACACCATACAATGCCACACTACACTACACAGCACACCATGCCATACCGTGTCATACCACACCATTCCATACTACACCACACCTACCATAGTACACAACAGCACACCATACAACACCCCCACAATACACCCCCATACCATACTACACACCAAATCATATGGTGTGGTATGACAACTATATGACTACACCACATCACACGACACTATATTACACCACAACACACCACACTATACTACATCACATCACACTATACCACATCACATCACATCACACAACACCACACCACACTATATTACACCACACTATACCACAACACACCACACTATACCACATCACACCACACCACACGATATTACACCACATCACACCACACTATATTACACCACACTATATTACACCACAACACACCACACTATATTACACCACACTATATTACACCACATCACACCACACTATATTACACCACAACACACCACACCACACCACACTATATTACACCACATCACACCACACTATATTACACCACAACACACCACACTATATTACACCACATCACACCACACTATATTACACCACAACACACCACACTATATTACACCACATCACACCACACTATATTACACCACACACACACACCACACTATATTACACCACAACACACCACACTATATTACACCACATCACACCACACTATATTACACCACAACACACCACACTATATTACACCACATCACACCACACTATATTACACCACATCACACCACACTATATTACACCACATCACACCACACTATATTACACCACAACACACCACACTATATTACACCACATCACACCACACTATATTACACCACATCACACCACACTATATTACACCACAACACACCACACTATATTACACCACATCACACCACACTATATTACACCACATCACACCACACTATATTACACCACAATACACCACACTATATTACACCACATCACACCACACTATATTACACCACATCACACCACACTATATTACACCACAACACACCACACTATATTACACCACATCACACCACACTATATTACACCACATCACACCACACTATTACACCACATCACACCACACTATATTACACCACATCACACCACACTATATTACACCACATCACACCACACTATATTACACCACATCACACCACACTATATTACACCACAACTCACCACACTATATTACACCACATCACACCACACTATATTACACCACATCACACCACACTATATTACACCACATCACACCACACTATATTACACCACATCACACCACACTATATTACACCACATCACACCACACTATATTACACCACATCACACCACACTATATTACACCACATCACACCACACTATATTACACCACAACTCACCACACTATATTACACCACAACACACCACACTATATTACACCACAACACACCACACTATATTACACCACATCACACCACACTATATTACACCACATCACACCACACTATATTACACCACATCACACCACACTATTACACCACATCACACCACACTATATTACACCACATCACACCACACTATATTACACCACATCACACCACACTATATTACACCACATCACACCACACTATATTACACCACAACTCACCACACTATATTACACCACATCACACCACACTATATTACACCACATCACACCACACTATATTACACCACATCACACCACACTATATTACACCACATCACACCACACTATATTACACCACAACTCACCACACTATATTACACCACAACACACCACACTATATTACACCACAACACACCACACTATATTACACCACATCACACCACACTATATTACACCACATCACACTATATTACACCACACTATACCACATCACACCACACCACACTATCCTATCGTATCCTATACCACATCACATCACACCCACATCACACTACACCCACATCACACTACACCCACATCACACAACACCACACTATACTACACCACACTATACCACACCATACCACACCACACCACACCAAACCACCATACCACACCACACCACCGTTTTCGCTACATAGGCACATTAAGTCCCGCTTTAACGATCATTTACGGCATTTATTATATTTATTGTTGTTTTTTACCGCAGTCAAACAGCTCGGGTTGTTTTGGAACGGGTCGTGGTCGCTTGAATGAAACAAATTCCTTACTTAAACTGGACACCAGAACTATGGTTGATAATAAAACGTTAGTTTGTTTGTTATTTTACAGAATATCAAATACTACTGATCCAACAGGTTACTGATTTTATGCGTGATTTGCCAATGTTTGGTTAAAGGACATTGGCAATAAAAATGAAGTTTGTCAAATTTGAAAGAACTCTTATCAAATCATCAAAAATTCATGAAGAAAGTTCAAAAGAAATGAATATTTAATCAATATCTGTAAATCGCATACAGACTTAAAAAATAGTTTGAAAACATGGGATGCGTCCATTTGATAAGTACGATAAAGCATTCGCAGCCGATCAGTATCTGATTTATTACGGCTCGCTTGTAGCTCGCCTTGTAAATCACATACAGATCGCTGCTCATGCTTTATCTATTACTTATTTATTTACTTACTTATTTGCTAATATACTTATTTACCTATTTATTTACTTATTCATCTTTTTACTTATTTATTTATTTACTGATTTACTTATCTATTTACATATTTATTTACCTATTTATTTATTTATTTATTTATCTACTTATTTACTAAATTACTTATTCATTTTCCTATTTATTTATTTATTTATTTACTTATTTATTTACCTATTTACTTACTTATTTACTTATTTATTTACCTATTTACTTACTTATTTACTTATTTATTTACCTATTTATTTACTTTTTCATCTTTTTACCTATTTATTTATTTACTGATTTACTTATCTATTTACATATTTATTTACTTATTTACCTATTTATTTATTTACTTATTTACTTATTCATTTTACTATTTATTTATTTACTTATTTATTTACCTATTTACTTACCTATTTATTTACTTATTCATCTTTTTACCTATTTACATATTTATTTACTTATTTACGTATTTATTTACCTATTTATTTATTTATTTAATTATTTACGTATTTATTTACCTATTTATTTACTTATTTATTTACTTATTTACCTATTTACTTACCTATTTACTTACCTATTTATTTACCCATTTGTTTACTTATTTGTTTACCTATTTATTTTATTTACTTATTTATTTATTTATTTATTTACTTATTTATTTACTTATTTATTTACTTATTTATTTACTTATTTATTTACTTATTTATTTATTTATTTATTTATTTATTTACTTATTTATTTACTTATTTATTTACTTATTTATTTACTTATTTATTTACTTATTTATTTACCCATTTATTTACCCATTTATTTACTTATTTATTTACTTATTTATTTACTTATTTATTTACTTACTTATTTACCTATTTACTTATTTATTTACCCATTTATTTACTTATTTGTTTACCTATTTATTTATTTACTTATTTATTTACTTATTTATTTACTTATTTATTTACTTATTTATTTACTTATTTATTTACTTATTTATTTACTTATTTATTTACTTACTTATTTACCTATTTACTTATTTATTTACCCATTTATTTACTTATTTGTTTACCTATTTATTTATTTACTTATTTATTTGCTTATTTATTTACTTATTAACCTATTTATTTATTTATTTATTTATTTACTTATTAACCTATTTATTTATTTACTTATTTATTTACTTATTAACCTATTTATTTATTTACTTATTTATTTACTTATTAACCTATTTATTTATTTACTTATTTATTTACTTATTTATTTACTTATTTATTTACTTATTTATTTACTTATTTATTTATTTACTTATTAACCTATTTATTCATTTATTTATCTAGTTACGCGCTTTCCCTTGTTATTTCGAAAAACCATCCAGAATTTGGACTGAGACAAGACATCATTAATATTTACGTCTATGTTACGCAAGGACTGCCACCCGACCTTCGAGCAAGGTAATGTATACACCATTCGCTACTTTCCCATTCCCACAATGCTTTGCGTTTGGGGGTAACGCGCTCGCGCCCAGGCTCAAAAATTCAAAATGGCGGCCAAAAACGGAAAAAAGAGCCTGGGTAACCCTCAAAAACGCAAAGCATTGTGGGCTATGGGAAAGTAGAGAATACAGTGTTCGGGTGTTGATGTACTGAGAATAATCAATTATTACATAAGAGCCGGGACGGAAGGAATAAGCGAAATGAGACGTTTTTCACCCCGGGTGTATATAAGAATGTTTTCAGGCGGGACAAATGCGACCGCTAGAAAGTTGTAAAAACCACAGAATAACAAAGAAAGAAATAGAATTTGACGTATTATAAAGAGCTGCTGTCCTCCTATCGAATAAACAGCTTAGATACTAGAAACGGTATCCGTAATATCGTCCCGGTGATAGAGCATATGATAAAAATTATCTCGTCAAACCGGTATATCCCGGTCCATATACACGAAATGAGAGAAATTAAATAAAAGAAAAATATAGTAGCAATGCCATCCCGCTTAAAGGGTATTAGGGTATTGGCAATAAAAATTAAGTTTGTCTAATTTGAAAGAACTCGTCAAATGGTATAAGAAGACCTTTTACAATTTTTCCGTATCTGTTTTGGTTTTGGAAATATTTGGACCAAAGACAGCGTGCTGTCCGCCATCTTGGAATTATTTTCGATATGCATGTGACATCATAAGCAGGGTAAAGTGAAATTTTTATCTTGCCAACCTTATGACATTATGAGCTAGAAACTCGATTTTGTTGCGCTATTTCCATTTTAAATTGACCCACAACATTTAAAAAGCCTTCCGTGGAAATTTGGTCACCCACGGAGTAGTTTCGTCAGGTTTACCCTACTTATGACGTCACCAATTTCCTAGTTAATTAGACCAAATATTACAACAAGATGGTGGACAGCACGCTGTCTTTGGTCGAAATATTTCAAAACACAAGAAAGATACAGAAAAATTACAAAAGATCTTCTTATACCATTTGACGAGTTCTTTCAAATGGGACAAATTTAATTTTTATTGCCAATACCCTTTAACGTCCCTTTAACGTTCAGGTATCACAGGAAATTTGTCCCCCCCCAACAACAACAACAACAACAACAACAACAACAACAACAACAACAACAACAACAACAACAACAACAACGTACACGCTTTACTTTTATCTTCTAACGTACGTTGCCACGCTCAGAAACCGAGAAGTTACTTCTGTCAGTATTTAGAACTGGAATAGAATAGAAATACAAGTTCAGGTTATCTTTGAGAGGGAAGCATAATAAAGAAGATCGATTTTGCCTTGATGAAACAACAACCGTTGTTCACGCATGTTGTAACAACCGAAGAACGTGTTGATACATCAACCACGTTCACCATTGTTGTAACATTGTTGTTCATCGTTGTTATTTCGTCATGCTGTTACAACATGTTGTATCATGTGCGAACAACGTTGTTGGCTATAAAAATGTGTTGTTGGAACAACTTGTTCATGACTGTTGATTTATCCGTGAACAAGTTGTTCGAACCATAAGTGAACAACTTGTTGACAACTTGTTCACGGCGAGCAGCACAACATTGTTCAAGGCCTGTTGACAACCGTGAACAAGTTGTGCGTTTTTACGCGTGTACCCGATGTCATAACCCTGACAGGGGCAGCTAAGGGGTTATTGGCACTTGCTGAAGGTGCTACCCCAGACTCTGGTCTGGCCTAATATAAAGTGAAATAAAAGTAGTGTGCTGCGCTGGCAGAAATGCAAATCGAATGAGTACTGCCCAAATTATTGAACGTAGATTTCTAACGTTTCGAGCGAAGGCCCTTCGTCAGAGAGAACCGCTTTTCTGTGACGAAGGGCCTTCTCTCGAAACGTTAGAAATCTAACTATGTTTCAATTCAGTTATTTTTATATATACTTTCCAGCTGCCTAAAAAATTGTAAAGTTCAAGCATTACCAGACGAGAAGATAATGCTGGCTTCTAAATGTAACGCATTTTGCGAGGGACAAATGGCATTCAGTTGGGCGATGTACTCCTATGATGACGTTAACATGCCCGAACCTTATAACTTAGCTGACTTGAATAAGGTTCCCCAAGATGTATTTGGTAACATAGCAGCAAATCCTATCAATGGACTAGATCTGGCTATCAAACCAAATTCTTTACAAGCTGGTAAAAAATACGTTTTCGCTCAGCGAGCAACGCGTCCAAATGGTGTTTACGGAGAACTACGATACACTATTCTAGTTGCTTCTCCACCAGCAAATGGTAAGAGCTATACTGTCGTATATATATTTGTTAAGATTACTTTTGTAGACTTTTGTGTGCAAGGTGTGAAAAGAGCGGTGAAGGCTATATTAGATCCAGTGAAACACCTGGGTATAAAGTCGTGTCCTAGGTATACTTTATGTAGGCTATAGCCTGCGTAGCTGGCGGTAGGTGGGCAACGGGAAATACAGCCTGCCCAAAAACCATGTGTTTTTGAATTAAAAAAATATAAAATATAAAAGAATATTCAAATTACAAATCAGTCGCTATTATGAAAGTAGTCTATTCCGACTAGAGAAAGTTAGATAGTTCTTAAAAGTGGAAATTTACCAAATCATTTGTGTAGTACTATCAACCAATAAAAACAAAAATCTCTTTTGCACAAATAGGTGAATATTCACACGTGATATTCTCATGCGAGTATTTTCTCGACATTTCTATCTGCAGGTAACTGCTTCGTCTCGCCCCTGTCGGGCGTTGCCATGAAAACCAACTTTACGTTAAGCTGTGAAGAGTGGATCGACTCGCAGTCGACGCCGCTGACCTACGAGATTTTTCTCGTAAGCAAGGCAAGCAAAACGATGTTCCTCTACCGTACTGTGGGCTCAGGACAACGAGTTAGCGTAACCGACTGGCTGCCGGCTGGAGACGAAAATGACAACTATAAACTGACCGTCAGTATAAATATTAAAAACAGTTTTGGCTGCAAGACTGTTCGAGAGTTTAATTTAAGGGTAAAGTGACTTTTTTAGGTGTACTGAAAATTTATATAGGTAATCGTATAAAGCCAATTGTTGTTGTTGTTGTTGTTTTTGCTGCTGCTGTTGTTGTTGTTGTTACTGCTGTTGTTGTTGTTACTGCTGTTGTTGTTGTTACTGCTGTTGTTGTTGTTAATGTTGTTGTTGTTACTGCTACTGTTGCTGCTGTTTTTGCTGTTGTTGCTTCTGTTACTGTTGCTGTTGTTGTCCTTGTCCTTGTTGCTTTTGTTGCTGTTGCTGCTGCTATTGTTGTTGTTGTTCTTGCGGCTGTTGTTGTTGTTGCGGTTGTTGTTGCTGTTGTGGTTGCTGTTGCTGTTGCTGGTTCTGCTGCTGTTGTTGTTGTTGCTGTTGTTGTTGTTGTTGTTGTTGCTGCTGTTGCTGTTATTGCTGCTGCTGCTGGTTTGCTTTTTTTGTTTTTGTTTTGTTGCTGTTGTTGTTGTTTTGTTATTGGTGGTGGTGGTGCTAGTGGTGGTGTTGCTGTTATTGTTACTTCGCTGCTGTTGTTGCTGTTGTTGGAAATGTTGTTATTGTAGTAGTAGTTGTTGTTGTTGTTGTTGTTGTTGTTGTTGTTGTTGTTGTTGTTGTTGTTGTTGTTGTTGTTGTTCTTGTTGCTGGTTGTGGTAGTAGTGGTGGTGGTATTGTTGTTGTTGTCGTCGTCTTTCTTCTTCTTCTTGATGCTGCTACTTCTAATGTTATTGTTGTTGTCTTCGTCGTTGCCCTTGTCGTTAAATATGCGCTTCCTATCTCCTCATAGGTTCTTCCACCGCCAAAAGAAGAACTGAACGCAACTAAACTTAAAGACTTAGTATTAGGAGACGGAAACATTTTTGAACAATACACGCAGGCTGGTGATATTAAGGCAGCTTTAAAGCTGGTCTCCTCAATAAGCTCAACACTCAGTTACATAGCAAAAGACACCACATCTACTAGTACAGACGACTATGCTAACCAGAAGAAAGCAGCCGAACAGGTACCACGTGTACTAGAGACCAAATTTTGCAGTAGACTAAGGAGCTATTTACATGAGCCCGGGCTGTCTTGGCTAACCGGGCTAATTCGTGTCACGAAATTCTTTCCCCGGTCGCAAGAGTAAGGACTTATTAACCGAGTGCGAGTCCACACGGGACAGTATTTGCCCGAGGTTTTCGTACAGACCGAGCGGTGAAGGAGCGAGGTTTGTGCGATAAAACGGAAGGCAAACACTAACCCGTACAAACCGAGAAAACGAGGTTAATAAGGAATTTATAATAGGGCTCTTGGTTCATTTTGTTTTAAAGTTTCGAGCGTTGTTTTCGTCTTCGGAGTATGATGTTTACCTTACCTGTTAACTTTTTCGTGTCGCTTCTTGGCCTCCTTGTTTGCACAAGTTCGGTATCTAAATAAAATATCAGGAAATATCAGGACAACAAACAGGAAATCTGGATTTCGGTTATAGAAGCACTGCCGCTCGGGAACCAATCAGCATGCGTCGTTTTGCGTATACGGATCGGAAATCAAACCCAGACATATAATAATTAAGAGATTTTAAGGGATTAAGAAATAGCTTAGTTTCCCTAAAAAAAGCGAAATACCAAACATGTCCAAATCATAATAGCGGCCGCTATTTTGAAATTTTTTCCCGTATGTATTATAATGTCTTCTCCGAATGTTTTCTCGAGAAATAAACCACTGCAGAAGCTATCAAATATACTGGAAGAAAGATAATTCATCTGGCTACAACATACGTACAGTTTATCTGACTAAATAGCTTAGTTTTCTTAAAAAAAAGCGAAATACCAAACATGTCCAACACGAACTAGAGATTCTTAGGTATCGGTCAGCGACCTTCACCATTAGCAAAAGGACCCATAAATGCCGCCATTTTGAAAACGATTTTGGGGACACTTTTCCTAACTCAAAGGTAATAGGAGCACGCAGTCCAGTTATATATATAGGTCAGTGGGCTCCGCCCTCGAAACGTCAGTTTTTCGTTCTAAAAATCTCAGCAGTTTACCACATTTTCACTTTGCTCTGTTCAAAACAGCTATGGTTGAAGGTCGATTAAAAAATTCAAATAAAAGACTTTTAGGCCTTACTTGCCTTATTTTAGATGTAAACGAATTCTAACGATGATTAAACTGCACGTATGTTATAGCAAGGTGAATTATCTTTCTGCCAATATATTTTATAACTTCTACAGTGGATTATTTCTTGACAATACGTTCGGAGTAGACAGACAGTCACGGACTAGGCAAACTTTGTCGAATTTTCTGTCAGAATTTTTGCCAAGTCAGCATAATATCGTCCTGGTCTCGAGTTTGTGTAAAAAAAATATTTGTTGAGCGGCCCGGGATATTTTCATGATAAGAGTCTTATTGTAGTTCTGAACTACAGTAATAATAATCCTAGACAATTACTGTTGTAGCTTTCTAGCAGTCTGAATTAAAGACATGCCGGCCGGCGGTATCGCACGAACACTTGGCAATAAAATAAACAAGACTGTCAATACACATGGTCATGGAAATCTACAAACATTTCGTTTTGTGAAGTCGCCAGCTCTATAAAGAACCGCTGAAGATCACGAGAAAATCGTAAAGAAGCGAGGCGTACCGAGTTCTTCTTAGGGGCTGTTTACATGGGAGGCGATATTCCTATTTGGTCAGACAAATAATCCAGCAGGCCTCTTGAGTCGTTCCACAAGAAATTAACAATGACCAACCTGCATGCATTAACTCTTTCCTGTCCGAATTTATTGGTTTTTACTCTTTAGTATTTTGTTCTGGCTAACGCAGTAACGCCAGACGATTTTATTCACCTCTGGGGAAACCCTCGCATAGGAACGATTTATTAATAAAGTAACGGAAAATCGCTTTGTATTTACATAAATATTCTTTTTTCCTACGATAAGTACATGTCAGTGGTCGCTACCATTAGCAGAAGGACCATAAATGCCGCCATTTTGAAAGTGAAAATGGGGACACATTTTTGGCCAGCACCCGCAGTCCAGTTACATATATAGGTCAGTGGCGGAGCCCTTCATCAGAGTAAATAAAATGTATGCTCGGCTCAAAACGTCAGTTTTCCTTACTAACAATCTCGACAGTTTACCACCTTTTCACTTTGCTCTGTATATTCACGACATATTATGCGTACAATTTAGTTTGTAAAGTTTTGCTAGTTCTTGCTGTATATACAAGCTGTCGTAGATGTTACTACTCAGAAAACACTGAGCTCTGGAAGGGACTCGAGAAAAGACTAATCATTTGAAAAATTTGGAGTTCCAGTCCTATCTGAAAACTGAACTGAAAACTTTATTTGCCCTCGGGTTAATAAGGCTGGCTAAGCCTTCAGCAATACATGCTAATATGCAGAGATACTAACTAACCAACCAACCAACCAACCAACCAACCAACCAACCAACCAACCAACCAACCAACCAACCAACCAACCAACCAACCAACCAACCAACCAACCAACCAACCAACCAACCAACCAACTAACTAAGTAACTAACTAACTAACTAACTAACTAACTAACTAACTAACTAACTAATTAACTAACTAATTAATGGTATCAAATTAAATCAATAATATATTATTTAATAATGTTTAAATATTGTCATTCATCAAATCTTAATTTGTCATCAGAGATCTTACAGAATCTGGTAATGAGTTCCAAGCAAAGAGTTGCAGCAGCATAACAGATTGATTTCGAGTCGTAACGGGTGGTATTAACTATCGGAATTACAATTTTGCTCACACCTCTGAGGTTCTTTATATTATCCCTTAGAATGAACATTTTCCTAAGATACGGTGGCACATAATTGTAAAGACATTTAGAGTTTTCTGGATATTAACATCCAATGAGAGCTAAACTAGGGAGTTTTCAATTGAAAAGTTAGGTATAGGTATATAACGTTAGGTATAGTTAACTTATAACTAGACAACTAGACAACTTGTTCATATTTCTTTCTATTTTTCTAGACTAAGTTAAAGATTCTTAGTTCCTTATCAAACATAGCTGTGAAAGACGTATCTTCATTGATGCAAATAGGTGACACAGCTCGCGTTTTGACAGAAAATACAGATGACCTATTGCCAGAAGCAAAGGTAAACCTAATATATATGTTGATTGCATCAACACGCACTGATAAGAATCTACATTTTACTAAACTGCTGGACTTTGGACTAGACACTGAACAGGACTTTGGATTGGGTTGCCTTGCATTGAATTGGACTTTAGGCTAAACTTTGGAGTGGACTTTGGAGTGGACTTTGGACTGGACTTTGGACTGGACTTTGGACTGGACATTCGACTGGACTTTCGACTAGACATTGGAATAGACTTTGGTCTGGTATAAATCCAGTCTAACGTCCAATCCACCGTCCTATCCACCGTCCTGTACAACATCCAGTCCGACGTCCAGTCGAACGTCCATGAGTTATACGTTCAACCAATGTCCAGTCCGATGTCCCGTCCAACGTCTAGTATAAAGTCCAGTCCAAAGTTCAGTCCATGTCAAGACATGTCAGATTTACGGGCAATTGAGATGTCAAACTAGCATATTAAAATTTTTATATAAGGTAATGCATCGTTTAAAATATCAGGCTTAAAATAATTTATATTAAGAGTTCTAAAGCGTTTGTTGTTGTCTTGTTTCAGGATGCAGCGCTTAACCTGTGCGAATATCTAGCAGATAATTTGAAACTATCAAATGACGATGACAACGGATTTCAAAATGTTAAGAATGGAGTTTCAAATCTACTTGGAGTAATTGGTGCTATGGCCAGTGACGATCCTGGACAGTCAAGTGGAGACATTGATAAACAGACCAGCGTACGTATTGAAAGTGTTTATGGACTTGCAGGCCCGCAAACATTTCACATGTAACAACAAACACTTCACATGTAGTAGCGAACACTTCACGTGTTACAACAAACACTTCACGTGTAACAACAAACACTTCATATGTGACAACAAACACTTCACATGTGATGTCAAACACTTCACATGTAACAACAAACACTTCACATGTGACAACAAACACTTCACATGTAACAACAAACACTTCACATGTGACAACAAACACTTCACATGTAACAACAAACACTTCACATGTAACAACAAACACTTCACATGTAACAACAAAGACTTCACATGTTACAATAAACACTTCACATGTGACAACAAACACTTCATATATGACAACAAACACTTCACATGTGATGACAAACACTTCACATGTGATGACAAACACTTCACATGTAACAACAAAGACTTCACATGTAACAACAAAGACTTCACATGTAACAACAAACATTTCACATGTAACAACAAACACTTCATATATGACAACATACACTTCACATGTGATGACAAACACTTCACATGTAACAACAAACACTTCACATGTGACAAAAAACACTTCACATGTGACGACAAACAATTTCACTTTACATGTGACAACAAACACTTTACATGTGACGACAAACACTTTACATGTGACGACAAACACTTCACATGTAACAACAAAACTTCACATGTGACAACAAACATTTCACATGTGACAACAAACATTTCACATGTTACAACAAACAATTTACATGTGTACTCTGACGAAGAGCACTTACTCTGACGAAGAGCACTATCGTCACATATTACAACATTGGCGGCCATTTTCTATTTTTATGAATTAACTCAGAACTTTTCTGTTATTTAGGCAAATATAGAACGTTCATTAAATTTAGTTGACAAAATGCAAAAAGTGCTTCTTGATAATTTGGTCACAGACGAAGATGCAGTAACCATTGAGACAGATCAGTTGTCTTTGCAAGTGGAAAAGATTTCAGTAAATAAATTCGGGAACAAACCAAGTAAATTGAAGAAATCTAGTTTTAAAGTTCCATCAGCTAATACTCTTGGTTTAGGATGGAGTAAGTTATTTGTCTTTGCTCAGCATTTTCCTTCCTTATCATATTTTTGTCTGTCTGTCTGTATGTCTGTCTGTCTCCGCTTGAAACGTTAGTATTTCGTTATCAAAACTAATCTCAGCTGTTTATCACGTTTTTCTTTGCTGTCTGTCTGTCTGTCTGTCTGCCTGCCTGCCTGTCTGTCTGTCTGTCTGTCTGCTCTACTCTACCTTAAATAATCATAACGTATACTGCAACGTAGCGATTCAAATTTCAAACACAACTTTAAATCTTCATTTTATTAATTGAATTTATTTCATTTTCAAGTTGTTTCAGATCCGAACAACACATTTCTTCAAATGCAACCTATAGACATTAAGGTATGATTTGTAGTCTTGTATTTTAAAAAAAACGTCCACCTTAAAAAATGTGATATAGTTTCCCGCCCCTACTTTGGAGCTACGAGAACTGGGCCCACGCCGTTCGTGCAACGAGTGACCGTGTTGCGAAAAGTAGTTCCTACATAGTGTAGGATTAGAATTAAGATTAGGATTCGAGTTCGTTAAGCTATTAAGATTAGGATTAAGTTAATCTTGTCAGGAATATTAAAGCCCAGCATACAATTTTAAAAAGACCCATATTAAAAGAGACATGAGTTATTTCAAATTTTTTATAATTATTTCCCTGTTTCTTTAACAGATTTTTCTATTCTAAGCTCTTCTTCTTCAAACTCCTTCTTAGAGAAAGTTTGCTTATTAATAAGTTAAACCCTTCACTCAACGCTAAAATCAGTTCTCTTCCTTTAACCTTATTTTGATTTATATACACGTTTTTCTTGATATTTATCTTCTTGTTTTGACACAATCTATCATACCTGTTACCTCACACTGTAATTTATTCACTGTCTCTTCTACCACTCTCTCAGTTACTCATTTCCTGTTATTGTAAATAGATTAGCATATAAGTCGAGAAAACCTTGTAAATAATTATTCACTCTGAAGATGTTGCAGGATTAGCAACGAAACGTTAGTTTTAATAAAAAAATTGAAATAACTCATGTCTCTTTTAATATGGGTCTTTTTAAAATTATATGCTGGGCTTTAATATTCCTGACAAGATTACGCTTTCCGCCTGGTTCGTCTATTGCTAGGATTACGTTAGTTAGATTATAATTAATATTGGAGTTTGACTTGAAATTAAAGCTAGGTTTAATAATGACATCTCTTTCTCAAACTCATTAATAATTCATGCGCTAATTAGCCAATCAAATAAAAATATTTGGTCATGTCCCTGAGTTTTGAAACCCGGTAAAGGTCGCGCAAACTGAATTCATAATTAAGAAATGAGATAATAAACGGCACAAACAAAAGACCGTTTATAATAACATTTCTTAATTATATATTCGACATGAGACCATTGCGTACTAATATACATCATTGTCTAATATAGTATGCACCAATATCCCTCGCGAATTCTACTATAATTGACGATTGAGAAGCTAATTCATAAACTCGTGTATACCGTGTTTTACCAGGGGTTACAAACACTCGAGAATAACAAAAATCACTCGGCTTATTACCTCGTAATTTTCAATGTTCTCCCGTTCGAGAACAATGAAAATTACTTCGTTAACGGCCTCGTGATTTTCATTGTGCTCTCGTGTTTGTAACCCCTGGTAAAACATTCCCACTCGTTTATGAAATATTACGTAAAGACCAGGAACAAAGACCATTAAGTTTGTTCTCAGGGCCTAGTGGAGTCAAAAACAGCTAATAAGTTCTTTTATACAGTTTTTGATTTCGTCCATTTGTTTATGTAACCAGGCTCTTTGCAATTTCCAGAAATGTCTAACAGGAAATTCAAAATAGCGATTTTTCGCAATATTTAAAAAGAAATATCTCCGAAACGAATGGACCAAATCAGAAACTGTTAAAGAACTAGTTAGCTAATTTTTCCTCGTCTACACAAAAGTGAAAATATTCCAGGGGTCATAAACACATTAAATCTTATGCCTTAAATCTCAATAAAAATAATTTAAACTTACGTGATGTGTTTCTGTATCTTTTGGGTATTTACAGACCAAGTTTGATGAAATATCCATAATTTCCTTTTTCTATTGATATTTATTTTTTACACTTCTCTTTTATCAGATGGGCGTTTTCAATAAGAATCCATTCACATGGGACAATTCCAGCAAGACCATCACTTCTAACGTTGTTGACATAGTTCTAAAGTCCAGTGCATTTACGTCTTCATCCAATCTTAGCGAGGAGATCGCCATTACTATCCCACGTGACTCGTCGAAGTTCCCCACGTCCAAAACGTTCTTTTTAAAACCTAACATAACAACAGGAGAGACAAAAGATTACTTAAAATTCCATTGCTTCACTCGACGAAGTAACTATACTTCAATGAACTTCGAGCTGCATCCTGAAGAACCTGGCATACAACTCAAGGTTTACCTCCAGAAAGGAAGGAAACCAGACATTACGAAGAACGATTTTCAATCTTCTTTTCAATTGCCGGATCTCAGTAGCTGCACTGTGAACAATGAAGATGTTTTTAATTCCAATCAGTCAGGGCATGATAATAGTGAGATAATTCACGTTGATCCGAAGAACTGTCTGAGGCATCCTTATACCGTGTTTCTTTCAAATGTTGATTTTAACGGCACTGGCAAGTACTGTTTTGGTGAGTGTCTCAAGAATAATTATTAAGTATAATAAAAGTAGCGTGCTGCGTAGGCAGTGTAGAAACAACAATCGAAATATACTAAGGTTAGATCATTGAACTCTAAGTAAACTGGAACGCTAACTCCATAAGTCAGGCCCTACGAATGGATGAAGCAAAAAATATTTCAATGTTAGTTTTTCTGAATTTTGAGCTGAAATATGAAACTGAAGCTATTGAAAAATGCTATTTGGTATAGAAACTTCAGGACTTTAGCTAAAAGGGAAATAATTAAAAAATAGAAAAACAACTGCCATTTTGTTCGCCGTAGATTTTGGTCGCGGTCATAAATCCTTTATCACATTCGTCACCATTGATCAACCTATTTTTCCAACCACGCATAAATCAAGTTAATTGCCCAGGGCTAATCTATATTAGCCCGGGGGGCATTAACTTGATTTATGCGTGGTTGGGAGTAATTATTATAAATAAACAACCGCGGTACATCAAAGAAAACGGAGGTGATCAAGAACTAATGGTAGTTAATTTTGTTAGTTCTCTCCTCCCTTCCTTCTCTCCTCCCTCCCTTTCGTTCCGTCCTTTCGTTCGTTCGTTCGTTCGTTCGTTCGTTCGTTCCTTCCTTCCCTCCTTCGTTCTCTCCCTCCTTCATCCCTTTCTCCATCCCTCCCTCCCTATCTAACACCCACCCATCCACTCTCCCTTCTTGTCATTTTAAATCTTTGAAAAAAGCTGTTTTAACAATTTCTATCATTCCTTATCATCTTTAGCCATTCAACACATACAACCCCAAAATATCTCACATACGGACACAGCTTCTGAATCGCGGCGAAGGCGTTCTGTTTCCTGTGAGGTTGGCAAGAGACGTTTCCGTCGTTCGTGTGTGTTTATCCTCCCTGCTCCTCCAAAACCAACCGAGCCCCCGGGCGTTATGAAGATCCTCGTAGCGGACAATCTTGGCTTTGATGGCAAGTTCTTTTATCCCAACCAAACTCCAAATTATAACTTGACAATGTTCGAATCAAGCTGCCTCTTTTGGAACGTTGTGAATGAAACGTGGATGGGAGAAGGTTGTAGAGTAAGGAAAACAATTTATTTCATAAACTTCAGTGTGAAAAACGACTATGTTATACGAGTATATTATATTTTCCTGCAATCTGAATGGTCCCCGAGACTGATATTCCGTTATCGTAAAAATAAATTCACCGCGACGAAAATTTTAATACCATAGTGTTTAAAGGACATTGGCAACAAAAATTAAGTTTGTCTAATTTGAAAGAACTCACTAAATTGTAATAGAAGATCCTTTCAAGATATTTCAATTTGTTTAATATGTAAATGAATGGTCTCTGACGTCATGAGCAGGGTACAGTATTTTCACACGTAGCAAAATCAGTTATATCTCTCAATTTGTTCAACGAAATCACTTGAAACTGTGCACATAAAACCGCCTTGTGACACTGAACATTTCATAAGTGATTTAATTTGCTTTGTGTAAAAATACTGCACCCTGCTCCTGACGTCAGAGCCCATCTCATTTACATATTAAACAAATTGAAATATTCAAATTATACAAACTTAATTTTTATTGCCAATGTCCTTTAAGGTAACTCAAAGTGTTTTCGTTAAAGGTCGGTGTTTGGTGCTTGTATTCTCGACTTTCAAATAAAACTAAAAAATGGCCATATAATAAAAACCTTATTAACCTCGCTTGGTTGGTCTTTACTGCAAAATTATCCTGCCCTTGGTCTTTTCGCACAAACCTCACTCCTCCGTCGCTCGGTCGGTACTGAAAAAAGCAAGATAATTTTTCCGTTAAAACCTCCTGCTCGATAAATAAGTTTTTAATAATGTACACAAACCATTTTTTAGGATAACTGAACTTACGGCATTACAGTGCCCACTCTTCGTATATTTGCCGGTTGTTTAAAAGCGCTTCGGTTGTCAACGTTACTTGAAAAAGTTTACTTAAAGCACTAAGAATATTCTTCTTATTCTGCAGACACTTTACTGGACAATATTGAAGGATAACTACAGTCGTTGGCACCTAAGCGTGTACACCGCCCGTCAAAACATGTTTTATGTCAACGTCAAAGTTAACTGTTTACCTTGGAAACGTATTAGGTTTTCATTGAACCAATGCATTATTGTCACATGAATGTGCCCTTACTTAGCCAATCACGTCTCGCCAATCCCACGGTGTTGATTTCAAAACGGTTAACTTTGGCTTAAATTTAGAACATGTTTTGACGGGCAGTGTACACGCTTAGGTGCCAACGACTGTAGCTGTAAATTTGCGCGAATTGTCCTCCACTACTACGAATCTTGGTCGCCATCTTTGTTTATTTTGTGCAGGAAAACACCATCCGTCAAAATCCGCGGTAGAACGGGATTGGTTCTTTTCAGTTTTTTAGGCCCAATTGCAGAAACGGCGATTTATTTAGACGGTGTTTAAGGATTAGACAGTAAGTAGGTAAACAAGATATAACCTTGGATTTAACCATCGTCGACCATAACATTACAAAACAAAGACAATAGTTATTACGGATGTCACCGAACTGTCGAAACGTGGAGAAAATCCCACGACGTCCACGCCTACAAACATTTGCTTCCCCGTCTACAAAATGGTCATTGGCAAGTACCCAAAACTTTTGAAAATAGATTTTAAAAACAAAGGCGGTGAATATCCCCAAGAAAATTACTGACAAACAAGTACAATGCGTAGATAGATGTTTGAAAGCAGTGTTAGGCATTTTTTACGGGTATTAATCATGTTTCTTTACAAAATATATTTCAAAGGTTCTGACGTAATTGCCAACGGCCGCTTTGCATTTGTGGGCGGGGACGCAAATGTTTGTAGGCGTAGACGTCATGTGATTTTTCCCACTTTTCGACGGTTCGGTGACATTCGTAACAATTGTCGATTAGTCAGGTTGACTCTACCAAACACCACAGGTTTCCTCCGGGTACTCCGGTTTCCTCCTGTAGAAACACTGGACCAATGAGGGTGGACCCTTACTGGACCTCTAGGGAGAACAGTTAGCTATTAACTGATAGAGCTATCCAGTATAAATAAGATTAGTTTAGTCTATTTTCTGTACTGTGTTTCTTTAAAACTGAACTGCTTTTGTTTCTCACAGGTTGGCTTTGGTACGAATAGAGATCAGATCTTGTGCTACTGTACTCATCTCACGTCGTTTGGAAGTGACCTTCTCGTTGCTCCTAATCCAATTGATTTTGATTCGGTTTTCGCAAATTTCGATAGCCTTGCTGAGAATGTAGCTGTGTTGGCGTTGATATCAACCATTCTTGGTTTGTACATTATTGGAGTTATCTGGGCCAGGCGAGCTGACAAGAGAGACTTGTTAATGGTATGTTGTACCGTGGGTAGTAGCCATTGAACTCTAAAAAGACTGGAACGATAACTCAGGGGGGGGGGGATTTTGAAGCCAGTGCCAGTCCCTTTGCAGGTAACTCCCGTGCTTCAAGTTATTAATTTTCATCCTGCCATATATTTTGTTTGGGACGATAACAAATTACTCCAAAACAACAAGCATTGGCAACATAGCATTGGCTTCAATTTGATGTATAGTATAAGTTTCCTCGTTATTTTAAACTTTTTAAAATGTAGTAAATGTTCGGCCATATGTCGCTGGGAAATAACACTAAGAAACTTGTTGTAGTTTTTCTGACTTTTGAGCTGAAATATACTTAACGCTGAACGTTGGGCTATATATGAAACTGAAGCTATTGGAAATTGCTATTTGGTATAGAAACTTCAAGACTTTAGCTAAAAGGGAAATAATTAAAAATTATAAAAACAACTGCCATTTCGTAACGTTCGGCAAACAAAATTTTTCAATAGCTTCAGTTTCATATACAGCCCAACGTTCAGCGTTAAGTATTTCAGCTCAAAACTCAGAAAAACTAACATTTAAAGATTTTTGGCTTCATTCATTCATAGGACCTGACTTATGGAGTTAGCGTTCCAGTTTACTTTAGAGTTCAATGGTAGTAGCCGGCTTAATACTCTGTCATAATAAAAGGGCTATGTCACCCTATTTTGAGCAATTCTTACAAAAGCAAACATTTTTTTACGGTTTTATATTATATAAAAACATAAAAGAGATACTAGAAACCTGCACGGAAGTACGGATGGTCAAAATTAAAGCGAGATTGAAAGGGATTTTAAATGTCACATCTTGATTTCTGTTTGCCCGGCAGAAATCAAGTTTAGGCCAATTTGTGTAAAAACCTAGCCATAAAAGTCCAAAAATCCTCCATAGATGTTACGTGACTCGTATTTCATAATCGAATTAATGTACAGCTTTAACTTTGAAGTTTGCAGCTCAGAATAGAGAGCTTAAGCAAATACAAGGCGAACGTCAAGGACAACGTCCTTAATACGATAGAATTTTCCTCACACAACACAAAGAAGATGAATAATTTTTAGTCCCGAGAGTAATCGTAACGCCGTCCCCGTTCTACATACAACGTTATTCAGATCATTTTCACGTCTTTAGGACAACGTTAACTCGTGGAACGGCGAATCCCGTAGTCGAGTTTGACTTCAAACTATGCAACGAAATCCTATTAGAACGAGCTCTATAAGGTTTTGGATGTCGAAAAACATAATTTAAGTATTCAATACTACGTGTACTAGTAAAGAAATACCAAATGGTTTTCCGTGTTTGAATACTCTGATCCAAACACGCGGGAAATTGCGAGACTGGAGAAAAGCGTAACAAAACAAAACACGAGCCGTAGGCGAGTGTTTTTAGCTTTTTGAAAGTCGAGCAATTTCCCAAGTGTTTGGATAAGAGTCTCCAAACACGGAAAAAAACCATTTGGTATTTCTTTTATAAAATAATCACAAGTGGATATGATATACTGTCCGACATTTTCAAAAAATCGTTTTGGCGGGAATTTTCCGTGTTTGGATACTCTGATCCAAATACAGCAATTGACCAATCAGGGCTCGCGTAGTATACATGTTATTTTAAAATAAATGATTCGTCGTTTCTGCTAGATACTGAACTTTACATTGCCGTCGTCGTCCTAGCTTACTTAAGCTCCCTAATATCAACATAAGACAACCGAGGCTAAAAATAGATTAAATAGTGTGACATAGCTCCTTCAGGACTTCTCACAGTCGATCTGCTTCCCTTATTTGACGTCATCACATGCGTTATATGAAGTGATCACATGCCTTATGACGTCATCACATGCTATATTTGACGTCTCGCATGTCTCATATGACGTCATTGCATGCCTTATTTGACGTCTCACATGCCTTATATGACGTCATCACATGCCTTATTTGACGTCATCACATGCCTTATATGACGTCATCACATGCCTTATTTGACGTCATCACATGCTTTATTTGACGTCATCACATGCCTTATATGACGTCCATAGCATATTACAAAAAAACAACTATAAAACTCATTAATAATTCATGAGATAATCAGTCAATTACAATGGTTCATTCAATCACCTGATTGAAGTTGGATACTCCAGTAAAGCCCAAGATATTAGATGAAAACCGGTGTTCATCTAATTCTTAAGATCTCAATTATCTATGCAAAATAAACTATTAAGTTGCTGTATGAATAAATTTTACACACACTCATGAATAAAATCTCATTGAAATCGCTCGATTGAGATGCCATATCAACAACTCGTTTATCGTGTTTCATTGGGGTAATCCAAATACTCGAAAACAATAAAACCACTCGGCCTTCGACCCTCGTGCTTTCATCATGTTTTCTCGTGTTTGGATCCCCTGATGAAACACTCAAACTCGTTGTTGATATATTACATCAACAACTTGAGAATAAAAATCGCTATCGTTGAACTTTCAACGCCATTGTTAATAACTTTAGAGATGCCTTCAATCAAAAGAAATCGATTTTTGGAGTCAGGGACACCTTAAGGTGGTTCCCTATAGTAATTCCAAGAAGGGACTGGTAACGAGTATGACGTCGGCACATGCGTAAATAGCAATCTTGTCGAGTTGATATTCTGTCACGTCAGCAGCCGTCTGAGCGATACAAATTCTTAAATATCACACATTTGCTTCGGTAAAATTCTTTAAAATTTTGTGCATAAACTTAAACAACATACTTATAACTAAAACTTTTTTTAATCCATTAAGTTTATAGCGAAAAATCTGTCTTGACAACCTTCCCTAATATTTAGCTGTAGTGTTCTATGTGGAAAAAAACTGACCAGATGACAATTTTTAGAAATTTTGACCGAAGAAGATTTGGAGATATGCGTCTAAATAGACGAAAATCGTGAATATTTGACAAATTTCAAACACCATTATTATATATCATGGTAACAGCAGATATTAGCACTATTCAACTAATACTTCATAAGCGTGGTTCTCCGTCTGCAGTTCAGTATACAGAATCGTTATGTAATAGTTATTTTATAGACAGCAATAACCATAGACTAAATGGTTGAACGTAACACGTCATGAGAAAACTAAAACTCTAGGGAGCCACCTTAAATCCATCGTGATTCGTTCTACATTTATCCTTTATTAGGTTGGTCCAACGATCCTGTCTGATCCCACGGGGTCCTACAATTACCTCATTGCCCTGCACACTGGCACGAGACAGCAAGCTGGTACTACAGCAAGAGTTGTCTTCAAGATGAATGGAGACCAAGGCGAGACGTTCGCCGTCAGGCTGCGCGATCGTGACCGACCATGTTTCGAACGAGGGCAGGACAACGCTTTCGTAGCTTCGTATCCCCAGGGAATTGGCGATCTTACTTATGTCCAAATATGGCATGATAACACTGGTATGATAGGCTCGACTTTTTCAACACTTCGTGCATGAACAGTAACTTCAGTTCCATGGCTGGGTTGCTTTTTTAGTTAAATTTTAGTTGCTACAGTAAGGGAATTTCAGTGGCACAACGAAAATTTCATATAAGACTTCATATACGATTTCATATATGAAATGTCAATTTCTTATATTAAGTTTGTAATTTCATATATGAAATTACACATTTCATATATGAATTACAAATTTCATATATGAAAATGTTCCAATTCGATATATGAAATTTCTTATACCATATATGAAATTTTTGTATGAAGATAAAAATTTCATATATGGAATAAGATGGAAATTTTTTTTATATGAAATTTGTAATTCATATATGAAATGTTTAATTTCATATATGAAATGTTTAATTTCATATATGAAATGTTTAATTTCATATATGAAATTGCAAATTTAATATATGAAATTGACATTTCATATATGAAATCGTATATGAAGTTTCATATGAAATTTTCGTACGGGTAATAGTTAGCGGCCGTGCCTTTCACCTCTGTGGCCCGAGTTCAATTTCTGCTCGATGTAGTTATCCGATTAAAATTTTATCTTGGTCGCATGTGAGAAGAGTACTTCCAGTTTGACTCTACTAAACACCACAAATTTACTCTGAGTTCTCTCTGTAGTAACACATCCAGTATACAGTTAGTTTAGTTTATTCTAGTTTCCTCCTGTAGTAACACTGGGCTAATAACGGATGGCTTCACTGGACCTCCAGAGAGAACAGTTTATATATGATTGATGATTGACAGGGTTATCCAAGAAAAATAGTTTACTCTGGTTTCCTCCTGTAGTAACAATAGACCAATGAGAGACGACCCTTACTTAACCTCTAGATAGAACAGTTTAGATATGATTGATAGGGCTTTCTACTATAAATAAAGTTAGTTTACTCTGGTTTTCTTCTGTACGTACTGTAGTAACACTAGACCAATGCGGAATGACCCTTACTTAACCTCTAGATAGAACAGTTTAGATATGATTAATAGGGCTTTCTACTATAAATAAAGTTAGTTTACTCTGGTTTTCTCCTGTACGTACTGTAGTAACACTAGATCAATGAGAGACGACCCTTACCTAACCTCTAGATAGAACAGTTTAGATATTATTGATAGGGTTATCTACTATAAATAAAGTTAGTTTAGTCTGGTTTTCTCCTGTACGTACTGTAGTAACACTAGACCAATGCGAGACAACCCTTACTTAACCTCTAGATAGAACAGTTTAGATATGATTGATAGGGTTATCTACTATAAATAAAGTTAGTTTACTCTGGTTTTCTCCTGTACGTACTGTAGTAACACTAGATCAATGAGAGACGACCCTTACCTAACCTCTAGATAGAACAGTTTAGATATTATTGATAGGGTTATCTACTATAAATAAAGTTAGTTTAGTCTGGTTTTCTCCTGTACGTACTGTAGTAACACTAGACCAATGCGAGACAACCCTTACTTAACCTCTAGATAGAACAGTTTAGATATGATTGATAGGGTTATCTACTATAAATAAAGTTAGTTTACTCTGGTTTTCTCCTGTACGTACTGTAGTAACACTAGACCAATGAGAGATGACCCTTACTTAACCTCTAGATAGAATAGTTTAGATATGATTGATAGGGTTATCTACTATAAATAAAGTTAGTTTACTCTGGTTTTCTCCTGTACGTACTGTAGTAACACTAGACCAATGCGGAATGACCCTTACTTAACCTCTACATAGAACAGTTTAGATATGATTGATGGGGCTTTCTACTATAAATAAAGTTAGTTTACTCTGGTTTTCTCCTGTACGTACTGTAGTAACCAATGAGAGATGACCCTCACTTAACCTCTAGATAGAACAGTTTAGATATCATTGATAGGGTTATCTAGTATAAATAAAGTTAGTTTACTCTGGTTTTCTCCTGTACGTACTGTAGTAACACTAGACCAATGCGGAATGACCCTTACTTAACCTCTAGATAGAACAGTTTAGATATGATTGATAGGGCTTTCTACTATAAATAAAGTTAGTTTACTCTGGTTTCCTCCTGTAGTAACACTAGACCAATGAGAGATGACCCTTACTTAACCTCTAGATAGAACAGTTTAGATATGATTAATAGGGCTTTCTACTATAAATAAAGTTAGTTTACTCTGGTTTTCTCCTGTACGTACTGTAGTTAGTTTGGTCTAATACCGGATCAATGAGGAATGGTCCTTATTGGACCTCCAGGAAGAACAGTTCAGATATAACCGATAAGGTTATCCAGTAAAAATGAAGGTAATTTCTTTTCGTTATAGGTTCTTCGCCATCCTGGTACCTCAGTCGATTGTCGGTCAAAGACCTTCAGACTGGTAAAACATGGCCCTTCGTTTGTGAAAATTGGTTAGCTGTAGAGTCCGAAGATGGTAAAGTGTGTCGGGTCCTTCCTGTAGCCAACGACGAAGAACTAACAAACTTCAGTCACCTGTTCACAGCGCTCGCCATAAAAGGTCTGGCAGATGGTCACATCTGGTTCTCAATCGTCTCCAGACCTCCAACCAGTAACTTCACACGCGTGCAGCGGCTCTCGTGTGCTCTTTGTCTGCTTTGCTGTACTATGATCACAAGCGCCATGTTTTACAACATGGGAGGTCAAGGTCCTAGTCCGTTTTCGGTAAATATCGGCTCCTTGGTGATCGACTTAAAACCGTTTGTTATCGGCTTGCAAAGCAGTATACTAATAGTGCCGGTAAATGTAGCCCTTGTACAGATTTTTCGTAATCTTAGACCGAAAAAGGAAAAAAAAAGCGACAAATCGACCAACGAAGAAGAGAAAAACGACAAAGATGAAGAAATTGAAATCGGGGAAGAAACACCGCAACCTCCAAAAGGAAAGCTTCCTTATTGTTTTATCTACTTTGCCTACGCTCTTTGTTATCTCGCGTCTGCCGCGTCTATATTCTTCACATTGCTCTACAGTATCCAGTGGGGAAAAGAGACGTCGACCGAATGGGTTATCGCCATGGTAACGTCGTTTTTGCAATCAGTGTTGCTCCTGCAGCCAATCAAAGTAGCGCTTGCTGCTGTTGTTTTTGCGTTGTTTATCCGTAAACCTTGTGACACTGAAGAAGAATCCAGCGATGTGCCTGTTGTTGAAAGGAAAGAGGATACCACAGATAAAGAAAATCCAGGAAAGAGGAAAACAAAGACTAGAAAAGCCGATCGTTACAGGTAATTACTTCACAAATTTAACTCAGATACCGGTTAGTAGTATAGTTCCCATGGTTTACCTAAAGCTGGATTCTGGTCAGAAAATGTTATGCGAGCTCGCAGTTCAATGATCCTAGGCTGGATGCGCTCACATCATTGAACTCTAAGTAAACTGGAACGCTAACTCCGTAAGTCAGGCCCTATGAATGGATGAAGCCAAAAATCTTCGAGTTTTGAGCTGAAATACTTAACGCTGAACGTTGGGCTGTATATGAAACTGAAGCTATTGAAAAATGCTATTTGGTATAGAAACTTCAAGACTTTAGCTAAAAGGGAAATAATTAAAAAATAGAAAAACAACTGCCATTTTGTTCGCCGTAGGTTACAAAATGGCAGTTGTTTTTATATTTTTTAGTTATTTCCCTTTTAGCTAAAGTCTTGAAGTTTCTATACCAAATAACATTTTTCAATAGCTTCAGTTTCATATACAGCCCAACGTTTAGCGTTAAGTATTTCAGCTCAAAACTCAGAAAAACTACAACAAGTTTCTTAGTGTTATTTCCCAGCGAAATATGGTCGAACATTTACTACATTTTAAAAAGTTTAAAATAACGAGGAAACTTATACAATACATCAAATTGAAGCCAATGCTATTTCTAAAAACATACGTGTAAAACAGTGTATTTCAATCCGTTGTTTTGGAGTAATTTGTTATCGTCCCAAACAAAATATATGGCAGGATGCAAATTAAGTAACTTGAAGCACGGGAGCTACCTGCAAAGGGACTGGCACTGGCTTCAAAATCCCCCCCTGAGTTATCGTTCCAGTCTTCTTATAGTTCAATGCTACCAACATCTACTCTAATCGTTCTTATTTTGTTTCAGACCTCCTAAAGCCGCAAAGTTACAGCGAGCTCGAGTAATACGTCTGAAAGAGATCAAGATGAATGAAGCTCTTAAAGAGATCTTCGCATTCTTCGTCTTTCTTATATTACTCATGGACGTAGCTCAGTACCATAGAGATCCAAACACTTACTTAATGACCAAGACCTTGACTGAAACATTTGAAGAAGTCGACTCGTATTCCATTAACCTTGCTGCGGTATGTTTTCTTGTTTGTATTAACCACTGATCTCTATATAAACTGGATAGGGCATTCCCTATGGCCAGCAGTCAAACATTTCATGCCAGTCGCCGCCATCTTACGTAGTGGAACATATGACGCATTGCGGCCTTAGAACTTGTTCCCAATCCTAAAGTTGACTGTCATAAGCAATCTTGACGTCAGCATGGTCAGATTATCCGGGGGGAGGAATGTTAAGTACCCTGTGCCGGGGGAGTCGGAAAAGTCGTAAAGCAAACAACAGGTGCCGGTTCGTTTAGTTTTCACTGTTTAAAAACAAATACAGTAAAAAGATGGCAAGTACACATTATAGTCTGTTCTTCAGTTTATTATCGTCGTGAAGTTTCTTCGTTGCCGGCACTGAAGAAAAACAACGGAATTTAAAGGTTTTGCAGCTCAGTAATAGAAACAAATGCAAGAAATTAGCGTCTTAAACCTTATTGAGTACTTCTTGTGTCCATACATTCGTTTAAATTTTCTTACAATAACTCTTTTTGTCTTTTCAATCTACGAAAGCTTATATGAACTTTAGTGGCGCCCATCTTAGGTACTGGTCACGTCATCATACAGCTAGTACGCTAAATTCGACCCCATGTCCTATCCAGTTTTATTGAGATCAGTGGTATCAACCATTTTGCGTTTGCTATAAGCATTTCCCCTCAAACAACTGGACTGGCCATGTGCTATTTTGCCACAGAACAATGAGTGAGTATTATAGGACAATGGTTGCCCATTGTCCCATTGGTTGCCCATTGTCCCATGGCACAATAGCCAGTCCAAGTCTGCCTTTTACCCTGCAAGCAAAGCCTTCTATAACATCCTTCGAAAATCGTGTTTGTTTGTTTTTATTTGAGCATGCGCGACGATTACTTGGATACAACTTTTAATATTTCCATCGCAGCCATTTTTGTGTCGGTCGTATTTCTCGGTCCTATGAAGGCTGGGTGGTAATCATCCTTACTTGCAGCAAGTGGCTGAACTGCGAAAGACGCAGATCAACGTAGCCGAGGCGTAGGCATATCAGAGGCGCTCCAGGCAGCAGACCATGGATCACAGCTAAGACGGAAGTGTTGGTT
Organism: Paragorgia papillata; assembly: GCA_035771165.1. Lineage (NCBI taxonomy): Eukaryota > Metazoa > Cnidaria > Anthozoa > Scleralcyonacea > Coralliidae > Paragorgia > Paragorgia papillata. The sequence continues at coordinate 139,704 of JAWNZC010000009.1, forward strand.
TTACGGAGGGAGGAAAACCGAAGAACCCGGCGAAAACCCCTCTAAGCACAAGAGAGATCAACTACAATTCTACTCACATGAGTTCCAAGCTCGAGAACGGGGTTATTCCCAGGCGGTCACCCATCCATACAAGTACTAACACCGTCCAACCTGGCTTAACTTTGGACTGCAGTAGTGAGAAGCAGCGCGCTACAGCACATGCTACGCACGTGCCTCCCTACCGAAATAAAAACGGCTGCAAAGGAGACTACCATCCCTTATATTTAATACAAAATAAGGCTCTGCTCGCAGTGTGTAAACCCTCATTCTCTAACTAAAGTAACTTATCCTGACAGATTTCTGATGAAGACTCATTGTGGATGTGGGCACGTGAAACGCTCGTCCCAGGACTTTACGCCGGTGATTGGTACAATGGTAAAAAGAGCGAGAAAGGTTATATCGCAAACATGGAGGTATACCTCGTGGGTGTCCCGCGTGTAAGATTACTTCGCGTCGAGGAAGGTAATACGTTGAACTATCCACATTATACCATGCTCAAAATAGGAATGCCTTTTTTACTTTTTTTTTCTTGTTACGGTGAATAACGTACTTGGGTGTTTTCGTTTCTGTTTGAATATGTTGTTATTTGATGTTGTAATAGCAAAGCATTATGTTCATATTACTAGAAATGTTGTAGTTTGACGTGAGCACTGTATAGTAAGTACTATCGTAGCAACATGACATATGACGTCTAAGTACTGCCATTCTAACGTACTAAGAAAATAAAAATAAGATATATATGTCCAAGTACTGCCGTACTAACGTACTAACGTACTAAGAAAATAAAAATAAGATATATATGTCCAAGTACTGCCGTACTAACGTACTAACGTACTAACGTACTAAGAAAATAAAAATAAGATATATATGTCCAAGTACTGCCGTACTAACGTACTAAGAAAATAAAAATAAGATATATATGTCTAACTACTGCCGTACTAACGTACTAACGTACTAAGAAAATAAAAATAAGATGTATATGTCCAAGTACTAACGTACTAACACTACGGTACATGATGATTGACATTGGGGTACATGATGATTGACACTGGGGACATGATGATTGACATTGGGATACATGATTAATATTGGGGTACATGATGATTGACATTGGGATACATGATGATTGACATTGGGGTACATGATGATCGACATTGGGATACATGATGATTGACATTGGGGTACATGATGATCGACATTGGGGTACATGATGATTGACATTGGGGTACATGATGATTGACACTGGGGACATGATGATTGACATTGGGATACATGATGATTAATATTGGGGTACATGATGATTGACATTGGGATACATGATGACATCCTCGTACCCAGGGTCTTACCTCCGCTCCCCCGCCCCCGCCCACCGCTGCGGAAAGACCCTGGTTTAGGCTGGTCACGTGTTTCGAGGGCAAAAATATAACTTACTGGGGGTGGGATATTTAGAAACGTGGCTAAACTGAATCACACAAAGACAATGTTTTTATGTGATTATTTTATTGTGACAAGACAAGGTGTGCGTTAATAATTCTCAAGAAAGCCAGACTGCATGCCTAAATCGATGTTTATTCACGTCGGTTTCCTCAGTGTTATGCGATAGTGTAAAACCGTGTGTACATGTAGAAACAGAATTCGCCGTCCTGAACTTGAAGGCCGCTTAAAAGTCTCGATTGGCTCTTTGGAATAGTAAAATAAGACGTAAATCTCTTCAGTTTATTAGCGCCTTCATACACCGTCAATTTTTCGTTAGCCGTTTTGTGTGATTTGTCATTTGTGTCCCGCCGCTTCGCCTTTGTTGTTTTTAATATTGTGCCAACTGTCAATGTTTTCAAGCGTTTCGTTGCGCGTTGTTTGTACGAAATGTTTGCCTAAAAAACAAAGAGTAGACAGTATCAGTAAGCTCTGAAGGAATACAGGAGCAAAGTAATATTTAAAGGTAATACAAATGTGCCTGAGCTGTTTATAAAGTCTCAAGAACGATGTTGACTGAAGCGAAATATAAACATATTTACTAAAATATACTAGTTGAACGGTGGTCATGCAATAATTTGGATCTTTCGAAATTTAACGTTCATAACGAAGTATTTTCCATAATTTAGGAAACATAGAACGGTAACATTCGCGCTGGTTGAGTGGTAAGTTCTGTTTGTATTATTAATACAGACATGAGTGACAAGAAAAACATTGAACAAGCAACAACGTTCATGCAGCGAGCGATATAATAATACTGCAAAATGTTAACACGTACGAGTAAGTAAAACGCGATACTGAATACTGATAGACAACTTTAATAAAACTGAGGCTAACAAATAACAGTTGATAACATGAACTTGCATGTGGCTCCTTTTGTGATGAATGTTATTAAAGGGTTAGCGTTTTAAAAATCAGCAATACAATTGAAATATAAGTGCCGGCTACTTTATACACCCGCCGCTGCACGAAACGGCACGAAACTGTTGCATTGATGCGATTTAGAATAGTAAATGTAATGAACAACTAACCTCTTGGAATTTCTAAAGTACAGAATAAGAATCTAAAGCTTTGTTGACAGCTGCAAGCAAAAGGTGTTAATTGAATCTGTATATGTATTCTCAGCGAGTGTTGGCCGTTGCAAGAGATGCAGTGAGATAATTTCCACTTTCTTTCGAATGGAGGTTCAAGCGATTGTTAACCAATATAATTTGTGAATTTCGCATAGTCTTGATAGTGAGGAAATTTAAACCCACGTACAGTAAAATTTGAAACTCTCTGTTCCATCTTCAGGCGGCTATAATTTATCAGATCACTGATGACTGTAGAAATGCGTTCGAAGAATAAAATCTCTTTAAATTTGCTGCTCGTCGGATTGAACGACGGAAGACTTTCGGTCGAAGTTCAGAATTGTTCCTTCACTAATACCAGATTGCAATTGTTCTCCGATCCATGGAGTGTTTAATTTTCGCAATGAGCTTTCCTCGATATTTTATTCTTGCCCCCAAGGTACTGCGACAATTTTCAAAATAACCACCCGACCCTGACAAGAAAAGTTTGTTAGCACCCAGATTCTGGGAGCCACGTGACCAGCTTTAACCAGGGTCTTTCCGCAGCGGTGGGCGGGGGCGGGGGAGCGGAGGTAAGACCCTGGGTACGAGGATGACATGATGATTGACATTGGGGTACATGATGATCGACATTGGGATACATGATGATTGACATTGGGGTACATGATGATTGACACTGGGGACATGATTGACATTGGGATACATGATGATTGACATTGGGGACATGATGATTGACACTGGGATACATGATGATTGTTGACACAGGGGTACACGATGATTGACATTGGGGTACATGATCATTGACACAGGGGTACATGATTGACACAGGGGTACATGATTGACACAGGGGTACATGATTGACACAGGGATACATGATGATTGACATAGTGTCAATCATCATGTACCCCTGTGTCAATCATCATGAACCCCAATGTCAATCATCATGTACCTCTGTGTCAATCATTATGTACCCCAATGTCAATCATCATGTATCCATATGTCAATCATCATGTACCCCTGTGTCAATCATCATGTACCCCAACGTCAATCATCAGAGTGGAACAGAAAGCACCAGAGTGGAACAGAAAGCACTAGAGTGGAACAGAAAGCACCAGAGTGGAACAGAAAGCACCAGAGTGGAACAGAAAGCACCAGAGTGGAACAGAAAGCACTAGAGTGGAACAGAAAGCACTAGAGTGGAACAGAAAGCACTAGAGTGGAACAGAAAGCACTAGAGTGGAACAGAAAGCACTAGAGTGGAACAGAAAGCACCAGAGTGAAACAGAAAGCACTAGAGTGGAACAGAAAGCACCAGAGTGGAACGGAAAGCACCAGAGTGGAACAGAAAGCACCAGAGTGGAACAGAAAGCACCAGAGTGGAACAGAAAGCACTAGAGTGGAACAGAAAGCACTAGAGTGGAACAGAAAGCACTAGAATGGAACAGAGAGCACCAGAGTGGAACGGAAAGCACCAGAGTGGAACAGAAAGCACCAGAGTGGAACAGAAAGCACCAGAGTGGAACGGAAAGCACCAGAGTGAAACAGAAAGCACCAGAGTGGAACAGAAAGCACTAGAGTGGAACAGAAAGCACCAGAGAGTGGAACAAAAAGCCCCAGAGTGGAACAGAAAGCACCAGAGCGGAACAGAAACCACCAGCGAGGTGAATATCGGTGAATAATAACCGATACGAAGTCGAGGTTGTTATTTACTAATATTGACTGAGTCTGAGGCATATAATTGTTTTAGTATAAATACACATTTCCATACTTTAGGACAACATTTTCTTTAAAATTGTTAATTCCCTTGTCTTTGGCATTGACAAATTGGCTGGCGGCCATTTTGAATAACGCTGTAGGTGATTATCGAGAACTAGTCTGAAGTATCTCGACCAATCAGCGCACGCGATTTTCTATAATCACCTGCGTATTTATACTAAATATATATATATATGTGTTGTTGAGCACTCTGTGAAGTTGCCGTGGGTACCTATTAGCGATAATGCAACGCTCACTACCCTTGTGGAAGTTTGAGCACTCTGGGCCCATGCGCACTTCACGCTATCTGAATGTACTTCACCGATGCTGTCCCACATGCGGTTGTCACCGACGATCGCATGTGTATAAGTAATTGATGAAATTCATTCAGATTGTTCCAAGCTACACTGATGAGCTGTTGTACAGCGAAACACCGTGTATGTAGATTGAAGTATGTATATATATATATATATATTAGTACGGCAGTATTTGGACACATGTATCTTATTATTTTCTTAGTACGTTAGTACGGCAGTACTTGGACATATATATCTTATTTTTAATTTCTTAGTACGTTAGTACTTGGACATATATATCTTATTTTTATTTTCTTAGTACGTTAGTACGGCAGTACTTGGAGATATATATCTTATTTTTATTTTGCTAGTACGCTAGTACAATTGGCAAAAAGCTATCTCATTTTTATTTTCTTAGTACCTTAGTATGTTCGTACGACAGTATACTTAGACATCATGCTCATCATAACCATCATGATCATCATGATTACAATGATCACCATCATCACCATCGTGATTATAATGACCACCACCATCATTATCATCACCTTCGTTATCCCCATCGCCATCACTATACTACCATCATTATGATCAACATCATTATCACCACCACCACCACCATCACCACGACCATATCACGACCACCACCACCACCACCACCATATCATCACCACCACCACCATCACCATATCACCACCACCATATCACCACCACCATCACCATATCACCACCACCACCATCACCACCACCACCATCACCATATCACCACCACCATATCACCACCATATCACGACCACCACATCACCATCATCATCAAGTCATGCCTAATCAATTTATTCTTTCTTGTCGTCATGACTTCAATAATCGAAGTGGTAACTTGTAATTCTCTTACTGTAGCTGATCCTCATAAACAGGCTTCTATAACCACATTCTTTCAACCAGTTAATCTTTTTTTCCTTAAATTTCCATGTAATGTAATGTCGATAAAACTTATAAAGATACAGGAATAATTATTACTCATACAAAAAATGGGTAACCAATAGACTGTTTTAAAACAACTTCTGCGAATCGAGTATTTTTTTCGGGTAAAATAATGTTTCTTGCGTTACTTTTCTTCTGTTCAACTTTAGACTCTTGCACTGTGCCGAGTTATTTCAAAGACAACATTCCACATTGTTACGGTGGTTACTCGGTCGCAAATGAAGAAGACGAGTCCTTTGACGTAAGCTGGGAACCACTGGGCAGCGGTACTTCGCGAAAGCGTCGAGACATACGTAGCATCAAAACCGAGAAAGAATGGCGGGAAATTATGGCGAATGAAAACAAGATGGATGGCAATGAAAACAAGATGGATGGCGATCAAACGCTCATCCGACAAAAAAGAGGGATAGATCCGCTTTTAAGCGGACGAAATCGCCGAAAGAAAAAGCGGCTTTTGAAAAGCGGGAAGCCCAAAGCGTATGTTATCAAAGACAGCGCTATTTTGCCACACGGGAAGATTGTGTCATGTCTTGATAGATGGCGTCACCAGACCATGATAGAATTACGAGGCTTTCCTTACTGGGGTACAATCGCTATGTACAGTGGCAGTGGTTATGTCGCTAATTTTGGCTACGACCCACAGTCTGCTTATACGGTTATCGCTGATTTACACTCGAATGGTTGGATCGACGCTCAAACGCGTGCCGTTTTCGTCGAATTCACCGTCTACAACGCAAACACCAACTTATTCGGTATCGTCTCCATTTTCATCGAATTCCCGCCTTCTGCAGCGGCCACAACTAGGGTCCAGTACCAAGCCGCGCGGTTCTACCTCCACTTAACCGCTGGCCAAACGCTGTCTCACGTCCTGGTTATATTCTTTATGCTGTACTTCCTCTACAGAGAGGGAAAACTCGTCTATAAACAACGCTGCGCTTACTTTAAAGGATTTTGGAATTGGGTCGAAGTAATTCTCGTTTTTTCTGAATTCGCTTCAATTGTCCTCTTTCTCGCCCGACTTTACGAAGTCGATCGGAATTTACTCCAGTTAGAAGAAAACCCAAATGACTACGTTGGGTTCCAGTATGCCGGCAACGCGGACGCTGTTCTTTGCTACGTCCTCGGTGTCTTAGTGTTCTTCTACATTCTACGGTTCCTACGTCTACTGAGATTCAATAAAAACTTCCTGGTCATTGGTAAAACGTTGTCGAGAATCAGCGCGCCGATTTTGAGTTTCTGTCTCCCATTCTTCTTTGGTTTCATCGCCTTTGGCCTGTTCGCCGTTTCGATATTCGGCTCAGAACTCGAAGACTACAGCTCTTTCATGAGGACAATGGTGACTCAATTCAGTATGATTTTGGGAGACTTTGACTTCGAGGCTTTGATAATGGTTAGCCCTGCTTTCGGATCCATTTATTTCTTCGCCTTCGTCGGATTAAACGTCATGGTACTAATGAACATATTTTTAGCCATTATCAACGACTCGTTCGCAGAAGTGCAAGAAGAAAATGCCGAAATCAAAAACGAACTCGAGATTATGGATTACGTGACGGGAAAACTCATCCCCGGTTTCTTTAATAAATTTCATCAAGGAAAAGTTCCCCAAAGAAAGAAGAAAAAGAAGAAACGGAAAAATAAAATTAAGAATAACCCAAAGCTCAAATCGACACGAAAATGCTTTGGTGAACTGGATTCCCGAGCCGTGGGATTGGAGAGTGTAACTAATATTTTAGACAGAAGTTTGAAAGAAGAGGCCGAGATTGAAGAAATGTTTTGTGCAGTTCCCCAAGACAAGCAGGATCGCTATTTCAGAGTCTTGTGCCTAATGCATTAAGTCTTCACGGCGCTTGAAGCAATTTAGAAATACGAGGACAGGAGTGGCGGGAAACTTGTAAAATAAGTGACTTTTATGGTTGTGCGCATGCGCAATCTGGTTCGCCTAGGATTCTTTAAAACCGGTTTTCCACTTGCGAATTTTTTCGCGCGAATCGATATATCTATTGTAAATATTGAATAGATTTCTAACTAGTTCCGGCCGAGAGCTCATAATACCAGAGAAAAATGTCGATTCACGCGAAAAAATTCGCAGGTGGAAAACCGGCTTTCCAGTCATCGCAAAAACCAGCTCGCAGCTCGCTAATTAAAAACAACTGGCAGTGCTTGTTTTCTCGTTGTGAGTTCTTTTTAATGAGATACAAGTACTCGCAGCAAGCTGCGAACTAGTTTCTGCGATGAGTGGAAAAGAGCCTTAACACTTTGTTAAACCCAATAGCGGGTAAAGTTATCTTCATAGCTGCATGGTATATAAGCTACACTGTAAACACTAGCTAGCGAGTTAGGTTAACCTATAAGCTAGACGGTAAACACTCGCTAGTGGGTCTGGTTAACGTATAAGCTAGAAGGTAAACTCGTTCGTGGGTCAAGTTAGCGTATAAGCTAGGCGGTAAACACTCAATAGTCGGTCAGGTTAGCGTATAAGCTAGGCAGTGGGTCAGATTAGTGTATAAGCTAGAAGGTAAACTCGTTCGTGGGTCAGGTTAGCGTATAAGCTAGGCGGTGAGCACGCTAGTTGGTCAGATTAGCCTATAAGCTAGGGAGTAAATCCACTTACTGATTACAGTTCAGCTTTTAAGCTTGCGCCGCGGACGTAACCGGGTTTGGACCGCAGACTAGGTCAGTTTACTCAGTTCGCAGTGGTTATTTATTTCGCTTGAGACTAGGATTCCTATGGTAGTCCTATTCTTAGGTTTCATTCACGCGACTTTTTGCTCGAGATTTCAATTCTGATTTCCAGATGGTGGTCAGGCAAAATAAAATTAGATCTATACAACTCTCGTAAACGTAAATAACTCGAGTATGAATATCATGTTAATGTTTTGAAGAAATTATCGACCTAGCCATTCGCCCCTGACCACCATCTGGACAGATAACACGAAAGTGACGTCACGTGAAAGTGAAGAATTGAAACTTTTCTACGCACTTCACAACACATGCACAAATGACTTTATAAGTATCACCAAGTTTCCAGGTATTGCGCGCGCATCATTTTGACAGGCTCTACTCGAAGCCAGCAATGGTGGATAGAAAAAGTTCACGGTTACTGTGATCAATCTATTGTAGTTCTTGTAGAGCTTTGGGAAGTTTATATGCTTGTAGCAGTGTTATTTTGCTGATTGTTTCTCGTTTGTCCGCCATTGCTGGTCTTGAGCTGAACCCGCTTAAATCATGCGTGCGCAACACCCGGAAACTCGCAAATTGACGCACGCTCTTCCGCGCAAAATATTAAGATGGCTCCCTAAGGTTTTACGACAGCGCGAGACCTGGTGCCTCATTTGGCAAAAGATTTAATAAATATTTAATACTTGTCTGGCTTGATTATATACTACATTCTTGTAAGCAGTTATTTGCAGAAAAGTGAAAGTGAAAGAAAACGAGAAAGAGAAGAGGAAAGAGAAAGAGAAAGGGAAAGGGAGAGAGAAAGGGAAAGAGAAAGAGAAGAGGGAAAGCAAAAGAGAAAAAGAAAGAGAAGAGGGAAAGGGAAAGAGAAAGAAAAAGAGAAAGAAAAGAGGGAAATGGAAAAGGAAAGGGAAAGGGAAAGAGAAAGAGAAAGAAAAGAGGGAAAGGGAAAAGGAAAGGGAAAGAGAAGAGAAAAAGAAAGGGAAAGAGAAGAGAAAAAGAAAGAGAAAGGGAACGAGAAAGAGAAAGAGAAAGAGAAAGAGAAAGAGAAAGAAAAGAGGGAAAGGGAAAAGGAAAGGGAAAGAGAAGAGAAAAAGAAAGGGAAAGAGAAAGAGAAGAGAAGAGAAAAGGAAAGAGAAAGGGAAAGGGAAAGAGAAAGGGAAAGAGAAGAGGAAAGAGAAAGGGAAAGGGAAAGAGAAGAGAAAAGGAAAGAGGGAAAGAGAAAGAGAAGAGAAAAGGAAAGAGAAAGGGAAAGAGAAAGGGAAAGAGAAAGAGAAAGAAAAGAGGGAAAGGGAAAAGGAAAGGGAAAGAGAAGAGAAAAAGAAAGGGAAAGAGAAAGAGAAGAGAAAAGGAAAGAGAAAGGGAAAGAGAAAGAGAAAGAAAAGAGGGAAAGGGAAAAGGAAAGGGAAAGAGAAGAGAAAAAGAAAAGGAAAGAGAAAGAGGGAAAAAGCGATGTCTCCACATTACCGTACGTGTACAAATAGCGCAATGGTTTGTGCGTCTCACCCAAAATTAGAAGATTCGTTCGTGCGATGAATCGGATTCTTTTCCGAGTATCATAACTTAATAATTTTCAAATGTATATGTAAACCGTTGTCGGTAGTCGGTACGGTGAGTCCCTTCAAGCTGGCTGAGTACCTCTTTACTTATACGTATGACTCGTAATTTTCCCCGTGTTAGACGGGTGACTTTGTAGACCTTGGGATGGAGAAGGTTCCGTTGGTTCAGAGGTGTACCCTGCCTGCAAATGTTGAATCCTGGCTCGTCGTGGCAGGGTACCCGACCTCGTTCCCGCCGTGGAGGCACGATGCCCTGGGGAACGAGGTCATACTGACTCCATCCCACTGATCCGCATTCCGCCACAGTACGTTAGTGAATTATGTCTGAGCCTGTAGTTAGCCGACGTGGGAGGGTTTACGAAGGTTGAACACCTAGCGAACAGTTAACATATGTTTTTTACATAAACAACAACAAAATATCGTTTTATTTTATAGCAAAAATCGTATCTCGAGCAGAAAATAATTGATCATACGACACTCTAATTTGCAAGTGCAAGAAAAACCAATTGATCACAATTAACCGTTTAAAAAAATTACGCAGTAGTATTAAGGCGTAATTATCAGCGCTGTTTTAAAACCTCGTACTATATATAATACGATACAAGTATAAAAGAAGTTACCATATATAGCCTCGGCTTGTTATGGCGGTACCTTCTTATTGGCCAGTCGTCGCTTAATACCAGATCCTTCAACGTCGATATTAAAGTGATTTGGATGTCCTCCTCCGCCTTGCATGTTGCCCAAAGGGGTTCTTATATCGCAATGGTCTTCTACAGTTGTCATAGGCTTCCACACAAATTCTTCTGTTAGTCGTCAAAGAAAGAAAACATACGAACTGTAATCAGGCGCGGATAAACTTTCCAAAAATTATGGGTCATCAAAGTCGGATGATTAAGACGTTTTCCTCTTTATTTGTTTGTTACCGTAGTATTCCGAAAGTAACGGGGGCGTTACTTTCGGATTTAGCAGCCCCTGGGGGCCGCTATACTTTCGGGGGGCCGCTACTTTCGGGGGGCCGCTACTTTCGGGGGACCGCTACTTTCGGGGGACCGCTACTTTCGGGGGTCCGCTACTTTCGGGGGTCCGCTACTTTCGGGGGTCCGCTACTTTCGGGGGTCCGCTACTTTCGGGGGGCCGCTACTTTCGGGGGTCCGCTACTTTCGGGGGGCCGCTACTTTCGGGGGGCGCTACTTTCGGGGGGGGCGCTACTTTCGGGGAGCCGCTACTTTCGGGGGTCCGCTACTTTCGGGGGGCCGCTACTTTCGGGGGGCCGCTACTTTCGGGGGTCCGCTACTTTCGGGGGGCCGCTACTTTCGGGGGTCCGCTACTTTCGGGGGGCCGCTACTTTCGGGGGGCCGCTACTTTCGGGGGGGGCGCTACTTTCGGGGAGCCGCTAATTTCGGGGAGCCGCTACTTTCGGGGGGGCGCTACTTTCGGGGAGCCGCTACTTTCGGGGGGCCGCTACTTTCGGATGGTTGAAATACGTTAGGAAGAAATATCAAAAGTCTCCGCTCATCAGTAACTATTTATTAACATCGGCGGCGATGGCGGCAACTTATAAAGAGAGAACATGTTGTAAATATTGAAAAATTAAAGACGAACACGTGCTTTCATCGAACAGAAATGTCGATAATCGAAAAAACATATATTACTAGCTTTAATGATAAACATGTATTTGAAAGGGGCCGCTACTTTAGCGGGGGGGGGGGGGGGGGGGGGGGGGGGACGCTACTTTCGGGAAATTTTAGAAGTGTCACAAATTCAACGTTACTTTTGGGTAGCCGTTACTTTCGGGGGGCCGTTACATTTGGGGGCCCGTTACTTTTGGGGGGCCCGTTACTTTCGGAATTCTACGGTATTTTCTTTTCGTGGTACATGTGCTACTTGGTGTAATGCGACACTTGTTTGATAGGCGTTTGGCAAGGATCGAATCTGCAAGATGACCACCTAAACTCTCGAACCAATGAGCTACTGAAGCTCGGATGGAAAGCTATAAGGTTACAAATTCTTAGTCTTATGTACATCTAAGCGGTAAGGTTTTCATAGTAATTTTATTCGAGTATGTATATTCAGTGCTTGGAACGTGTAATAAGTCATCAGGCAGGTTCAATCCCTGTCTGGGGCTCAGAAACGTTTTTTGAACAATGATATATTAGGTGCTATACTCGGAGTGACGAACCATATACCGGGTAAGTAGAGGAAAACTCTACTCGACCGCGGCTGGGACTCAAACCCGCAACCTTCGGTTTACTAGTCTGACCATCTACCGACTGAGCTACATGCATGGTCAAGTTGGGAGCAGGTCGTGGAATGATGGTACTTATATTTGATATTTCAAAACTGAAATCTAGTTTCTTCAATAATGAGAGACTTAACTTTTCATCTTATGTTGTTGAAATAATTATTGTGCGACAGCGAGCTCAGGTGGAGAATAATGATATTAGGTGCTACTCCGAGTGACGAACCATAGCGGGAGAGTAGAGAGAACTCTATTCTATCAAACGGACTACAAAGGGGTTAGTAGTTGAATGGGTGACCGCTTGGGAATGACAGAGTTGGAAAAAAGCTGCGGGTATGCGGGTACCACCCGGAGGAAGGTTTACTTTAGTGAGGAAGGTTTAAAGTGAAAACACGTGAAACAACACATTCGGTAATCTGAGAAAGTTACAATTGATCAAGCAAGGTGTCGAGAAGAAATGCGATTTGCAGCAAAACATTGGCTAACCAACAATTATGCAGCACTGGCAGTGGCAGCAGTTACATGTGCGAGACATGTACGCTGATGTCTGCTGTGATGTCTGTATCTTCGCAGCAATCGAGGGTAGTTGGCAGGCTATCAGTCAGCAGTGGTCAGTTATTAGTAGCTATTGTAGTATGCCAAAGCTTACCTAGGAAAACATAGAAAACCAAGGTACTGCAAAAGTCACACAGTATTTATGAACGTTGCAAAACACAAAATTCTCGCTATATATTTTGAGGAAGGTAATCTAAAATTAAAAACCCATGCGGAGGAAGGTTGAATACTTTTTCCAACTCTGGGGAATGACCCCGTTGTCGAGCTTTGAACTCATCTGAGTAAAGTTGTAGTTGATCTCTCCTGTGCTTCGAACATTTTTCGCCGGATTATTCGGTTTTCCGAACCCTCCGATCAACTAAAATCAAATACGCGTAATGAATAAATCTAACAAATGTATCCTCCAATTCCGAAGCTACTCACTTTCTGGTATATTCATCATTGGATTTATTCCAATACGTGTCAGATCAACTAGACTGCTGGAATGGCCATTCCGATTCAAAAAATCTGTGAAAAGAAAATTCGCAAGTGTTAGTATAAGCAATTCAACGCGTTCACAAGCAGAATTAAGATTACTTGTTCCAATCCCAGAGCATTTTGACTTTACATGTGGTGTGTGCATCATCATAAGTACTTGTTGGGCTACAAGTCGCATTGTGTCAGTTAATTTTTAGTTAAAGGGTATTGGCAATAAACATTAAGTTTGTCACATTTGAAAGACCTCGCCAAATGGTATAAGAAGACCTTTTGTAATTTTTCTGTATCTTTCTTGTGTTTTGAAATATTTCGACCAAAGACAGCGTGCTGTCCACCATCTTGTTGTAATATTGGGTCTAATTAACTAGGAAATTGGTGACGTCACAAGCAAGGTAAACCTGATGAAACTACTCCGTGGGTGCCCAAATTTCCACGAAAGCTTTTTAAATGCTGTGGGTCAATTTAAAATGGAAATAGCGCAACAAAAAAATCGAGTTTCTAGCTCATAATGTCATAAGGTTGGCGAGATAAAAATTTCACTTTACTCTGCTTATGTGGTCACATGCATAATTTTGCATATCGAAAATAATTCCAAGATGGCGGACAGCACGCTGCGTTTGGTCGAAATATTTCCAAAACCAAAACAGATACGGAAAAATTGTAAAAGGTCTTCTTATACCATTTGACGAGTTCTTTCAAATGAGATAAACTTAATTTTTATTGCCAATACCCTTTAAATATTTTTCTACGTTAGTGTAGTGTTTTCAGCTTGGAGTTGGTAATACTGAGAAAACTTTGATCTCTAAAGCCCTAATCAAACGAGAACGCAAGTCATCGCAAGTTGGCAGTCACGCTATGTCAGCCAGCCGCTCTGAATAATTTCCCGAAAATATTATGTACCGTGACAAAGTTAAAACTTGTTTAAAACACTCATGAAGCCTTTATTTTGCTAATTTGGGTGTTCGAACGACCGCCACAGAAATTTGTGACTGTCAACTTGCGAAGACTTGCGTTCTCGTTTGATTAGGGCTTAAGGGACTCTACCCCACATTGACAACCTTCCAAATACTAGTCGGACCCTCTAACCATTTAGCTACTAGAATTCAGAAGGCAGACCAAGGTTGTTTACGATATTTATACATGGGAACGAGTTGGACTGTATTTGGTACAAGGAACCAACAAAACATTACAAACTCCACGCTTTAAGTACCTTACTAACGTACAATGTCCTGTATATTCTTCATAACCAAGAAGTTTATAACTAACGGTAGAATAAAAATACATAAGAAAACAATTTCCTATACCTGCTGCTGTTCCCAATGTTAAGTCAAACGAAGTCTTCATTCTTCCTATATCCGATCCATTTTGCTCTCGAAAATTAAACACAGAATGGTTGATTGATTTCCTAAAAATAATTTAAATGCATGTTTGTTACAATAGATATATTAATATTATAAGCTGTACGTGGTACGTTTGCGAGCTTGGTGTAATGTACCCAAGGCTCAAAATAAATCTTGGAAATCTGCCGGTCATTGTGACCAGTAAGAAATGAAATTTGCCGGTCACGGAGGATTGTTACCGGCCATATTTGTTTTTTCACTTATTGTCACTGATCTCAAATAATATACTCATATTATTTGAGATCAGTGCTTATTGTCTATTAACGTTTAAGTGCAACGTGCACTTGTGTAGCCGGTATAAGTTAGTTTACTTATTGAACAATATGACAAACCTCAAGGAAAAGGAAAAAGACGATCAAAGAACAAGAACCAAATAATGAACAAAATCAACTGCGTGTCACGATCGAAACTGTGATAACATTGTATAATAGATAACAAGTAAATGTATCTTTTGCATAATAGTAAGACATTCATTAAAAGTTCTGATTCTGTCCTGGGAATCTGGGATAGAATAGAACCCATATATTTTCTCAGAGCACAAGGTCAATCGTTTTATTGTGCCAGTTGTTTTGGAGTTGGACTGCTGCTATGTGCGGTGAAGTATCGTCTGAAATGCAGGTGTTATATTTGCATGAATATGCGTAGTGCTTTCGGTTAGTGCAGTTTTAAGGTGTAGTCTGAGACATCCGCACTACAACTTAAAACTGAACGTCTGCAACGATTATAAGAGCAACATTTTCCGAAACAAAAAAAAAATCGATTGCACTCAAAACTTTAACGCTCATGCATGACCGGTATAAGCAACGATATTTACCGGACAAACTGGCACTAATTTCGAGGCTTGAATGTGCCAAACGTTTGATAGACGTTCGTCGAGCTTATATATTTCGAAAATGTTTCTGAGCCCCAAGCCGTCGGTGTGTATCATTATATGTATGTATACGTCTGTTTAGAAAATTAGAATCATGTGTATACTAATAAACAGTTTACCTTCTCAGTGTGTCGTACATTACCTAATAAGATAAAAGAATAATAGAAAGTTAGAACTGAATACAACAAATGGGAAATGTTAAAAGGTTGGTGTCATTGCTCGTCAGGTTTGTGTATTAGTGTACAGTAGTGGTGGTGTTAGTAGTAGTGCATGGTGGTCGGGTGGTGTTGATTGGGGAGAAAATTGTAGTGGTGGTGATGGTAGTGGTAATGGTGGTGGTAGCGGTCGCAATAGTGGTGGTAGTGGTGGTGGTGGTAGTAGTATTACTAGGAGCAGTAGTGGTGAAAGTAAAGGTAGTGATGGTGGTTGTAGTGCGGTGGTAGGTGTGGTGGTGCCGGTAATAGCAATAATGGAAGTGATGGTAGTGGTAATCGTGGTAGTGGGTAATGGTGGTAGTAATTGTGATGCTGGTAGCGGTAATAGTAATGGTAGTGACCAGTGACGGTGGTAGTAATAGAAGATTTTACGATAGCGGCCGCCATTTTGCAAGTACGACAAACACAATGATAAATATTTATTGGTTATACCCACAGGATGTAAAGTCACATAGCAAGCACAATTATTGCCCTACTTGAAAAATGGTGGCCGCTATCGTGAAAACTTCTGTAATGGCGCATGGCAATGGCAGTTTGACGGCCTCAGCGACCGAAATCTCTTGAGATGAGAATAATCGCTGTTTTATGATGACCACCGCTGAGGCCGTCAAAAGGTCAGTCAATAGTTATGAACGATGTAAACAGGATATGAACAAAACCTGAAGCTTGTGGTGCTGTCTGCTTCTTTCTTGTAACTTCTCAGAAGCTTCGTGCAGTCTTTTCTTCGTATCTTCTAGTTCCTTTCCTTTCGCTTTTCGTTTAAAGAAGAAAATAAGTTTCAACAGCAAGTAAAACAAAATATCTTAAAATGCAAATCAGCTTCATAATACTTACAAGATATTTCCGATTTCAAAGCTGTGTTCCAAACAGTAAAGAGACATGTAGTCAAGAAGCAATAACAGTTAACCAAAAACGTTTATATTTATTATGGGAAAGGCACTGTATACATCCGCCAGCGAGTTTATATTACTTTAGAAATGTTTAAAGAGAAGCGAGCCATCCCGCTAACAAGGATAGCTCACCAGACCAAAGGCGGATTTCCAGTCCTCCCTGCACGAAGCAACTCGCCTGCCTCCTCCGCAGGCCCTCATTGCATCATGGACAGGTCACACTTGAGAGGGCCTGCCAGATCCTGTAAACAAAATGGGGACTGACCCATTATGCACAGCGAGAGGCGATAGTTTTGAGAGGGCCTGCAATTTTTTTCCGGCCGTTGTTCGACAAACGTACGTCCAAGTTCTTTTAACACTGTGACCCACCAGGAAATTCGGTCTAAACTTTCTTACAGATCATGACAATGAAGAAACCAGTATGTTTTAGAATTACCGATCTCCTGCCAATAATATTTTTAGCGACAAAAAAGAATTGAAGGAAAAATTATCTGCCGAACAAAAGCAAATTCGACGGTCAGGAAAGTACAGGTTTTTCTTGTTTTTTGCTTTATTTAGCTATCAAAGACTGTCAACTGACCAAGAGTTAATGAGATTTAATTTTGTTAAATTGTAGGCTATAGTGTAGCGTAATTCAAGTTTCAGTTGTTGTGGAAACCGAAAAAGTATAAACCCAAGAGTCTCTGGGTAGACTAAAGTGCATTTTAGTTGATTATTCCGGCCGAAAGTTGACAAAGTTCAACCGTAATTGCTTTTTTCAACAATTCCTTCATTTTAAAGCTAGGATTCAAATGTCGTAAGTCTTCAATGTCCTTCAAAATCTTCGGAAATAGCCATGGCTATTAACAATGGTAGTTAATTATGCAAATTTATTCCGTGCCAAGTTTTACCAAATTTTTTACAGGATCTTGCAGGCCCTAAATTCGGCATGTGTGACCTGTCCATGATGCAACGATGACCTGTCCATGATGCAACGATGGCCTGCGGAGGAGGCACTCGCAAGCTCGCTGCAAGTATTTTAGCGCTCGTGGCAGATAGTTGGAAATTTTGAACTGTTTTTTACTCGTGGCAAGTACTCGCGGTAAATAAACCAATCAAAACGAATTATGTCAACATTTCAAACTCGTTAGCAATTCATGAGGAAAACTGTACAAAGGAAATCATAACCGTGTCGATGGTTAATTTGCATGGATATTGAAGGACGAAATTACATAAATTAATCGAACTTTCACCTCGATTTTCTCTTAAAATACCGATTTGTTTGAGATGCTATATCAAACACTCAGAAGAATGCTTCATCAGGATATCCAAACACCTCGAAGTTTGTTCGAAAAGCTCGGCTATCGGTTCATGTTCAGCCGCGAGTTATCGCAACGAGCTGCGTTTGATGTAAATACAGTGGAAACCGTGCGAGGACTGGAAATCCGCCATAACACACGTGTACGATTAAAATGCTTGATTTAATTCTCAAAAAATTATGCAAAAAGAATACATGTCCCTTGGTCTATTCTATAAACAATGGAACTGTCAAGTCCATTGTTATTTGTTAATTCAACTAGTTTGTAAATATCAAACATTTGCATAATTAAAAACGTATTGACCGAGCGAGCTAGAGGTTTTTGCTATGGACGTTTTATCATGCCCGAGGTTTTTCAGTACAGACCGAGCGACGAAGAAGCGAGGTTTGTGCAAAACGACCAAGGGCGGGATAATTTTACTGTAAAGACCGACCAAGCGAGGTTAATAAGGCTTTTATTAATTTATGTGGCCAATGTTTCAGTTGAATGTCGAGAGTATAAGCAGCAAAGACCGAAGTAACCGACTTTCAACAAAAACTGTAAACAAATAACTTAACAACAAAAAAAACACTTCCAGTCACCGTAAACACTGTTGTATTTAAACTTTTTAAAGGGTATTGGCAATAAAAATTAAGTTTGTCTCATTTGAAAGAACTCGTCAAATGGTATAAGAAGACCTTTTACAATTTTTCTGTTTTGGTTTTGGAAATATTTCGACCAAAGACAGCGTGCTGTCCGCCATCTTGGAATTATTTTCGATATGCATGTGACATCATAAGCAGGGTAAAGTGAAATTTTTATCTTGCCAACCTTATGACATTATGAGCTAGAAACTCGATTTTGTTGCGCTATTTCCATTTTAAATTGACCCACAACATTTAAAAAGCCTTCCGTGGAAATTTGGTCACCCACGGAGTAGTTTCATCAGGTTTACCCTGGTTGTGACGTCACCAATTTCACAAATAAATAAAAGGTTTTACAATTTTTCTCCATCTTTCTTATGTTTTGAAATATTTCGACCAAAGACAGCGTGCTGTCCGCCATCTAATTGTTGTAACATCGGGTCTAATTAACGAAGAAATTGATGACGTCACAAGCAGGGTAAACCTGATGAAACTACTTCGTGGGTGACCAAATTTCCACGGAAGGCTTTTTAAATGTTGTGGGTCAATTTAAAATGGAAATAGCGCAACAAAATCGAGTTTCTAGCTCATAATGTCATAAGGTTGGCAAGATAAAAATTTCACTTCACCCCGCTTATGATGTCACATGCATATCGAAAATAATTCCAAGATGGCGGACAGCACGCTGTCTTTGGTCGAAATATTTCCAAAACCAAAACAGAAAAATTGTAAAAGGTCTTCTTATACCATTTGACGAGTTCTTTCAAAAGAGACAAACTTAATTTTTATTGCTAATACCCTTTAACGGTGAATTGATTTTCACGATATTTGAACACTATTTTAGCATGACTTGCTTAATGTTCTGATTTTGTTTTTCATTTTTCGTAATGACAGGTCTTCACCGGTTTTTAAAGACCGCTCAAGATCCAATCAAGTTGCAAGAAAATCGTGTTAAGACCGCTCACGTGACACAGCCATATAAGGATAATAAGCGCAATCAAGCATTTCTTTATTCATTTCCAATTCTTCTACACGGACTAATCTTAGAAACAGATTTTTATGAAATTCTTATTCAATTTTCAACTAAATTCAACCAAAATTTAATTGGTTGGTCGTTCTTTGTCTATGGCAAACCATTCCACTAAGTTACATCAAAATCGGTTCAATACTTTTTAAGATATCCTAGTGAGAGACTAGCTAACAAACGGACAAACAAATAAACAAAATTGTACAAACAGATGCGCATAAGAGCGCATGCGTCATATCAGGTAGATATGCAATCTATTTTTGAAAGGCACAATTTAACTCATTCCAACCTCGTACCCAGGGCATTTTGCCTCCACGTTGCGAGGTCGGCGAAAATGGCCCTGGCATCGGCTGGTCACGTGACACCCAGAATTTTGGGGTGTTATGGCAAGAAAATTTATGCGGTCTTTGTGTTTTGTTTTTGTATAATACGTATACATGAATAATAAATGAGAAATATTTAACGCTCTGCCGACTCACTCATGTGAACCTTTATCATAAAAGCAACTGGCTAGCGTTATTCTTCATACTCCCACGATTATCCAGGATACATGTAAATGTCATGAACAAACATATATCTAATGTTGTTCTTGACTTTAACCAAAGCTATCGTTAATCGTTTCCATTCTTTGGGTAAACTTCGCAGAGTCGGTCTATCACAATTCAAATTTTCATAAATAAATTACACTCTATCTGAATTAATCGAGTTCTTAAACCGGCCAATCAGATTATAGAATCGACCAGCCGATGCCAGGGCCATTTTCGCCGACCTCCCGGCGTGGAGGCAAAATGCCCTGGGTACGAGGTTGAACTCATTCCTGTTTGAGGGCTTCCCCAGGGGGGAAAACAACTTTTGGCCTTAGCCAGAATAAAACACTAAAGACCAATTTGGACAGGAGAATCGAAATAGTTACAGACGACTAAAGCGCGCGAGAGGGTGCATGCGCACACAAGCTAGATGCGCAATCTATTTTTGGAAAACACAATTTAAATGCGCGAGTTTTGGGGAACTTTCCCAATCGTTGCACAAGAGCGAATTTGTGCAAGTTTATAAACTTTCATTCCTTTAACGTCTCCATGATTAACACATGTCACCGATTCGTTTATTCCATAGTCAATCGAGATATGGTCTGGAAACTCAGCTAAAGTCTTTGGTCTATCTTTTTGTTCGCCTTTATGCATTTTTGTGCACGGTGCACGGTCACTGAACACATTGTATTTTAGTATAATGAACGAATTATCCAATAGCAACGTTTCAGTTCAATCACTCAACCGTGCTATTTAAGTATTAATAAACCTAAAACAAAGGATGTGCACGGTGTAAGGTACGGTTCAACATAAAATCACAGCTCATTATAGGCGCTTTGAAGTTTGCCGAGTTTCCAGACCATATCTCTATTGACCATATATATGTTTATATTCCAACACGTGCATTAAAGGATACAAGAAATTTCTTGTTGTGTCTTTGCTATCAGTTGTTCATAATAATGCTCCAATTGCATATTTTTTTCCTTTGCTTTTGTAGACACGTAATCTTGGTACGTTCGTTCTTGATGCGCCTGTTTCAGAAATGATGTCTTAGTATATAATGCAGCACTAGCAGAGATGAACAAATATTTTACACTGTATGCCACATACAGAAACCCTTACGAAATTGAATACGCGCACAGACGACAAAGACCTATATAGAGCCAATTGCAGAAACGGTGATTTAGCTACACAATAATAATAATAATAATCAGTCTATTTTAATTCAAAAGATAAAAATACATATCTTAAGTTATAAAGATTAAGTTTATACAAAATTAAGAATTACATCATATAGATAAGTTATAGTTAAAAATAAGTCTATTTACAAACGACGACTTAAAACGTTCAGTGTTAATTTTGGGGTGGTGACTAGTCTTTCACTCTTTGTTCTTAAAAAGTGAGTGGTGGACTTCCTTTTAGGCAACAAGTCAAATAAAAGGGAACTCTGGTCTGAAGTGGCTTTAAAAATATTCCTGTCCTGTTTTTCTAAACAATGTTTAATATTTACAAGTTCTGATATATATTTACGCTTATAACATCGATCTAGAAAACATTGGACTGTACTTAATTCAGCTGAAGAGGAACCATAAACGGACAGGCCATAAGTAAAATTAGGAAGAACTAAAGTCTTAAATAAATAATCTATCTCACGCTGGTTATAACCCTCTACTCGGAGTGTTCTTATAACATACAAGCATTTCTTAGCTTTAACTAATTTTCCACGCACGTGACTAGTGAACCTACAGTTATCTTGAAAAAGAACACCTAAAATAGGAAGTTCTTTGCACTGGGGAATGTTATTTACACCATCGAGTTGATCATTGTAACCCTTCTTACGAATAGTAAGACCTATACAATAGGGCCGTTTATACGAGAGCCGATAAGACGCGGCCTACAAGACGCGAACTGACTCATTTATACGACGTTTTTGAACAAGCCATGCACGGCTTGTGTAAGACGCGAACATAACGTTTTGTACTTTTATGTAGGATAGACGTCTTAAGGTGGATTTCCACTTGCTACTTTTATCTCGCGATCTATTTTTTTCGATTGCTTGGCTGTTCTGAGCATGTGCATTGGTTCTCAACGAGAGATGAGCGGATCAAATCATGAATCGCGAGATCGTAATAAAAAGTTGAAAATGTTCCTACTTTTGTCGATTGCTCAATGGTCACAACGTGTCTTTGAACATCGAAGAACTGCATGCTGCCTGCGTACCAGCTCGAACAAAGTCAGAATGTCATACAAGAAAGACACGACAAAGATGCAGAAGGCGTGCAGGGTGCTATACATTATCGAGTACTAGAGATTGCTCCAGAAACTCGATCTTTTGAACAAACTATACTAGTTCAGTTCGATTTGGATATTTTCATTCAAAAAGGAACGAGACACTCTTTGCCTTTGGAAGCGACTGTCATTTCGTATTTTCCAGGAGCAGAATATCAAGACTAAGTGAGCGTTACTAACATCATCAATTTGAAGTTAAATATTGCACGTTTGAAATACGAATGGAAATCAAACTATAAAATCGCGAGATATATTAATTTTGATCAAGAAAAGTAGATTGAGAGATAAAAGTAGCGAATGGAAATCTACCTTAATTGTAAGCCTTATCAGCTCTCGTATAAACGGCCCTAGTGTTTAAGAATAAGACTATACCCTGCGAGCAGAACCTTCTTTTCCTTATATCTTCGCTAAGAGAGAGGAAGAAAAGTAGGCTCTGCTGTATTCGTGACTGGTTTCCATTGCGCATGCATGTCAGTTGCTTGGTTACAATCTCGAACCCAGTCCCAATCAGAGCAGAAAACAAAACGAGAACCGGTTAAACGGGTCTTAAACGGGTTACTTCGTCCTAAATCTTGGACGAAGCCAAACACGAATACAGCAGAGCCTACTTTTCTTCATCTCTCTCAGCGAAGAAATAAGGAAAAGAAGGCTCTGCTCGCAGGGTAGGATAAGACAGACGAAGAGATGACATGATTTCGAGTTGTTTAATATTTATATACGGTATCGACATTAAAATTAAAGAAATAAAAGTAGCGTGCTGCGTAGGCAGTGTTGAAACAACAATTGAAATATAGTAACTTAGGTTAGATATACTGCCGAAACAGAGAACGTAGGAATCTAACGTTTCGAGCAAAGGCCCTTTGTCAGAGAGAAACGTGGGCCTTCGCTCGAAACGTTAGATTCCTATACGTTCTCTGTTTCGGCAGTATATCTAACCTAAGTTACTATATTAAAGTTAAAGAGCTTTTTGCCCAGTAATACTCGTACCTGGTATGTCCAAAAAGACAATGCTCTCGAACAAATCTCCATAATAGTTTCTGGTCTTTGTCCAGCAAGAATCATCTATCCAGCACATAAAAATCAGATAAGAAAACGGTGTCCAAGAAAATTTATTACCGTGGCGGAAATTATGTTTATTAATGGAGAGAAACATTTCCCACGGTACTGATATTTTGGGTGTCCAAAAAGTTTCAAAGTTTGCAAAGCCACGAGTACTAACCGATACAGAGAAAAGTAGTTTAAAGAAAGGTTCAGCTATATTGAAGTGAAAATGCGGGGTATTAAGACGCCAAAATCTCAATTTTGATTTAATGAGATGGTCACCGCACATTACCAACATTACATCCAAGGCAAATAGAGTATTAGGACTTATTAAGTCTTGCAGTGCTGGAAAATGTCCGGCAGCGCCGCTGCCAGGAAATTTTTTGTAAAAGTTGTTCCCAGGAAATTGTTTGTATCTTGCAGGAAATATTTGTCAGTTTTTTAAATCCAAGTCAAAGCTTAAAGATAAATTTCCTATTCTTCAAAAAATCGAAAAGCGTCACGGTCACACAATCTTGATGGGCATCACTTTTGATCGAATATCAAGTTTCATATTCGATGACTCATCTTTCTATATTCTTGCCAAACCCAGCGGCGATTTGTAAACAATTCGAAAGTGTTTTGAAGGTTTATTACATGACCTTAACCTGTCTAAGTTTCGTATATCCTTGCGCAAATGACGCAACGATTTGTTCTAGAAGACAATGAAATATTTATCATTTCAGTATAGTGTTAGTGTTGCAGTTGCAGGCTGCAGGTGTCATTGTGCATTTGCAAGAATGCAAGCTGCCTTTATCTTATTCAACTGTTTCAGCATTTCGATTTTTGACGCTAGTACTTCAATTGAAAAAGTTCGCTATTTCAAAGTATGTATATAGATACCACATTCAGATAAATTATGGTTTTGAGATATAAACTTGCAAGTCTGGTGGTATCACAACTTATAAAATTGAAAAATTCTATCAGGCAAGAAATCATTAATTTAGTTTAGCAGGAAACATTTATTTTTGGATTTTGCTGCCAGGAAGAAAAATGCTTTATCTAGGACTGGACACTTGTGAGGCCAAAACTTCTATATGCCTGTACCGCACGGGATCCATATTATAAGAAACATATAGGAGATCTCGAAAGAGTACAAAGAAAAGGACTTCGATTCTGCACTGGTCAATACGTTCGAACAGCAAGCGTGACGAGTATGCTTCAAAGTTTAAAATGGGACTCTCTTGAAAAAATGCGAAAACGAGCAAGGCTCACGACCATGTATAAAATGTGCCATGGTTACTTGGAAGGACATTGGGAAGAATACCTAATTCCAAACAATGAACGGAGAACCCAGGGTAGCCACCAGTTTAAATTTCGAATTCCTAGGGCAACCAAAGACATTTTTAAGTGCTCGTTTTTTCCAAGGACAATTAGTGAATGGAACCAACTTCCAGCAGAAACTGTTAATGCCAAATCTATTGACTCTTTTAAAAATAGCCTGTTTTAACTTAATGTATTTACTTTATTTTTATTTCTCTTTTTTTTAAAATACTTTTTAGGTTTTAACCTAGTATATTTTTATTATAGTAGTTGGCGTGGTATCTTAATAGGACTTTGCCGACTTTTAACAATGTAAATGTAAATTTAGAAGTATTTTTAAATAGAGAAGAATAGCCTCTCCTCTTGTCCAATTTCTCATCTCGTTCCAAAGATATTTTGCTTTTAAAAAAATGCAAATAAGATACCTTATGACATCATCTACTCCACTAATTCCGTAAAGAAGGAATATCTACGGAAATAATTAGTAGATTGTATGGAAGTTGTTCTAATACGAATGGTACAGTACATTGCAATGAACACAGTTATTGCTTGATATATTCCTCATTTGGGGAAGTTTGTTTGATCTGTGTGAATTAGATGACATCATAAGGCATCTCATTTGCATGTTACAAAAACCTGAATATCTCTGGAACATGATGAGATATTGATTTAATAAGAACGCTATACTTTCTTATACGGAAAGTACTTCTAGATAAAATCAAAATTGAATAGAAGATATTTCATTATAGTCAACTTGAACCAGAGACGCTATCTGGAAAAAGTTCGTATGCGATTATTTCGTGCAAATGTTACATAAAAATCGGATCAATACTTTATCATCGTAAACTGCCGAGATTAGTTTTGATAGCGAAATACTGACGTTTCGAGCGTAGCCTTTCATCAGAGTTAACACTGCCTACGCAGTGGCGTCGTGGGAGCTGTTCAACAGGGGGGCTCAAGTCCAAAATATTCCGACAGGTGTATTTTTTCTTAATTTTTCAAAAAATAAATTATAGCAATTTCATCACAAAGTTTTCTGACCTAAAAAACTACAGTATACAGTAGGTTAACAGTCTACAGGTTTGAATCACTTTCCGTGTCCACGCAGAATAAGATATATAGCATTAAGTACTAAGAGTCCAGGACAAGTTTGAATCACTTTAATATAGATGTTACGTTTCCACACTTAATATTTACAACTACAAGACTCCATGTATGCCTATTATTTTGTCATGAAGTATACACAGGCTTAAAAAAGCGGCCGACAAGAACGTGAAGTTATCCAGCGAAATTTCCCTTGTTCTGTTGTTCACGCGCTAACTTATTTTATAATGAAATAGGTAGCATTACTATGAGTTATGACAAATGCCTGGGAGGATAATGTGAGTTCACTGTGGCTGACAACATGAACAAACTGGCCGAAATAAGCCGATCTAGTAAGTCATTACATTATTGTAAACAATCTATTGTCAACTGATGATCAAGTTTTTCGACAACCACAAAATTTTGAAAATTTCCGACAAATATCAAATAGTAGGGGGGGGGGCTGTAGCCCCCCCGGCCACGACGCCACTGCCTACGCAGCACTCTACATTTTTACAATTTTTGAGATATCCTGGTGGCAGACCAACAAACAACAAATTTATTTCAATAGTAGTGTATTGTCCATTTAAAAGAGGTCTTACCGTCATTTGCACCTAAGTGGAAACATCGCCGTCAAAATATGTTCAAAAGTTAACCGTTTCGAAATTGACACCGAGGGATTAGCAAGACGTGATTGGCTAAGATCACAAACATGTACGTATCGAAGGGAAACATAATGTTTCCAAGGAAACCTTTTATGTTTGACGTTGACATAGAACATGTTTTGATGCGTGGTGTTTCCACTTAGGTGCAAGCGACTGTAATTGACCTTACCGAAAATGATTGCGACTTGTACATTTAACCACAATGCTTTGCGCATAGTAACTATTGTTTATAATAATAATAATAGATGGTTTATTTAAAATACTTTCGCACTTAACGTGAATTGCCGTACTTTTACAATGGTAAAACAATAAAAGTAATAATTTAAAAAGATTCGAGGAACTGGTATTACAATATTAAATAGATAAATTACAATAACTAATTTAGCTATAATACAAAGGGAAAACTATTTACAAAAGCTATGCTAAAAATATTAAGTCAATCAGAATTATTTACAGTTCGATGAACACATTGATGGGAAGAAACTCTTCTTGAACCTGTCGGTTTTTCATCTAAAGAGGCAATCTCGTTCCCAGAGCCCACGTTCCCCACCCGGGAAACGAGAGACTCTGGGATAATCCGTTTCACATCGATATTTCATTGGCTGATGAACATGATTACTCTTCTTCCGGATAACAAGAATCCTGTGATGGCCTGAACGGATTATCCCAGAGTCTCTCGTTTCCCTGGTGGGGAACGTGGGCTCTGGGAACGAGATTCAGTGCTAAAGAGGCTATAATGACTGGTGTATCGCAACACTCTACCATGTGACGCGGCCCGGGTCGGAGGTGGGAGATGGTTGAGGCGCGAGGATGGTACAGAAATTTAGTTCAGGATTTTCATGAAAAGAACGTCACGGCGATCAGACAGGCGAGGAAGAGCAGAGGTTTTAAGGGCAGCGGAGTAAGACAGATACGGATAGAGAATACGTAAAGCACGACGCTGTATCTTTTCTAGCTTGTCTGAGAGGTAAAGAGGGATGGAAGTACTCCAGACCGCGCAACAATATTCAAGAATAGATCTAATATGTGAAGTGTATATAGTTATGAGGTCTTGAGCTGGAACGCCGGAGTTGCATAACACACGCAAGATATGAAGTCACTTGGCAGCTTTGAGGGTGATCGAGTCAACGTGGGCGTTCCATTTTAGGTCTTCCTGTAGGATCACTCCCAGCACTTTATAGCAGTTGACCCTCTCCAGAGGCCGAGTGTTGATATACAGAGAGGTGGAGAAGTCCTTACACTTCTTGGGGTTTAGTTTCATGTTGTTAGCAGCGGACCAGCAAGAGATTGTGTCAAGGTCGTCTTGTATGGATGGAGGAGAGTTTCGGTGAATAGATTGAGAGATTGTCAGGTCGTCAACGTACATCCAATTACTTGACATCAAAGAAGAATGGCTTACTACGTCGTTAACCATAATAAAAAATAGGACGGGCCCAAGTTTGGTACCTTGCGGGACACCAGCAGTGACAGGGGCCCAGTTAGAAGTGAACTGACCAACCCTAACAGACTGCATTCGACCGGACAGGAAGCAACAGATCCAAGGGATCAGAGACCTGCGCACACCAACGTTGACGAGCTTCGTGATGACGATGTTATGGTCAATCCGGTCGAACGCTTTACTGAAATCTAAGGGCGCTTTCCAATTGACAAGGTTAGACCGGTCAGTCCGGCCAGAATGGACTTGCTTTTGATTAGGACCAAATTTTTCAGTCAGACCATCCCAGGCCTCAAACGAATCGTGTTCCATTTAACCGGACTGACCAGTCTAACCGTGTAAATGGAAAGCCCCCTAGGAAGCTGACACGAAGGTACTTCCCAGGGTTGTCTGAAAGATGTTTTAGCCAATTATGAGTCAAATTATGAAGATAGGTCTTTAAAAAGGTAAACTTTGGTAGGAATGAAGTTCTTGCTTACTTAATCCATGTTAACATGATAAACAATGTTTAGTTGTTATTTGAGCTGATTTAAGGTCGCAAAGCATTGTGGTTAAATGTACCGCCGCCGTCTTTTTCGGTACCGTCAGTTATTTGAATTAGCATCTTAATTCGGCAAATATATGATGTGCATATAGTGAGGTAGCGAATGACAGCTTCAACCTTAATATTTTTAATTATTCAGAAAGCATGTTACAACTACTTTTGTCCACTCAACTGTAGAAGAAACTACCAATGAGCTTTCTTACCGATTTATATTGGTCAGTAGGATGAAGATCAATCCGTACAATATCAAATTTACCAGAGAGATTTGTTTCACCTTTAAAGAAAACATTGGACAAACATGAAAAGAAATGAGTTCTCTCTTGATGGTGTAACATGTTATCTATTTTATTTTATGTAAGTCATACAATTAACTTGTAATTTATGTCAATCAACAACCCAACAAACCAAACAAGAAAACTGCCCATCCGCATAACCCGCTATCCAATCAACTAACTAACCAGCCACCTGCCCATCCAACCAACCAACCAACATATCAACCAACCAACCAACCAACATATCAACCAACCAACCAACCAATATATCAACCAACCAACCAACCAACCAACATATCAACCAACCAACCAAAATATCAACCAACCAACCAACACATATCAACCAACATATCAACCAACCAACAAACCAACCAACCAACATATCAACCAACCAAAAATATCAACCAACCAACCAGACAAACACACAAGCAACCACTAGCAAACCACCTGAGCCAACTTAGAATCAATCACCCAACTAGTCAACCAACCAGCAAATCACCCAGCCACGTATACCCAATCGACCTATCAAGCAAGCAATCACCCAGCCAGCCAACCATTCAGCCCCCAACCAACCTATTAACCAACCAGCAAATCACCCAGCCAGTGAGCCAAGCAACCCATCAATCAACCAACCAACCAGTAGCCAACCTATCAACCAACCAACCAGCAGGCAACTTATCAAGCAACCAATCAGCAGTCAACCTAGATCAACCAACCAACCAGCAGGCAACTTATCAATCAACCAATCAGCAGCCATGCTATCAATCAACCAACCAACCAGCAGGCAACTTATCAATCAACCAACCAGCAGCCATGCTATCAATCAATCAATCAATCAACCAACCAACCAGCAAACAACTTATCAATCAACCAACCAACCAGCAGCCAACCTATTAATCAACCAACCAACCAACCAACCAGCAGGCAACTTATCAATCAACCAATCAGCAGCCATGCTATCAACCAACCAACCAACCAACCAACCAACCAGCAGGCAACTTATCAATCAACCAACCAGCAGCCAACCTATCAATCAACCAACCAGCAGGCAACTTATCAATCAACCAATCAGCAGCCATGCTATCAATCAATCAATCAACCAACCAACCAGCAAACAACTTATCAATCAACCAACCAACCAGCAGCCAACCTATTAACCAACCAACCAACCAACCAACCAGCAGGCAACTTATCAATCAACCAATCAGCAGCCATGCTATCAATCAACCAACAAACCAGCAGGCAACTTATCAATCAATCAACCAGCAGCCATGCTATCAATCAATCAATCAACCAACCAACCAACAAACAACTTATCAATCAACCAACCAACCAGCAGCCAACCTATTAACCAACCAACCAATCAGCAGCCATGCTATCAATCAACCAACCAGCAGGCAACTTATCAATCAACCAACCAGCAGCCATGCTATCAATCAATCAATCAATCAATGAATCAACCAACCAACCAGCAAGCAACTTATCAATCAACCAACCAGCAGCCAACCTATCAACCAACCAACCAGCAGGCAACTTATCAATCAACCAATCAGCAGCCATGCTATCAATCAACCAACCAGCAGCCAACCTATCAACCAACCAACCAGCAGGCAACTTATCAATCAACCAATCAGCAGCCAACCTATCAACCAACCAGCAAGCAACTTATCAAAGCAGCCAACCTATATACAGATATCTGTTAAGCTATAATTTAAAGTATAAAAAATTATATAATTGACCTATAAATTCACTTACAAGCAGGACAGACATATGCTTTATTAAATTCTCTTGTACCATCTTCATCACAAAATATATCTGAGATGTTCTTGTTAAAGGCAAAACCATAGTGATTATATCAAGTTGTCTGTCTCAATTCAACTCAACTCAAGCCATCAACTTGACTCAACTCAATCTGGGTCTTCGACTCGACCAGACACTTAAATGACTTGACTTGTGACTCAACAACCTAGTGCCTCGACTTGTGACTAATGGCTGAGATTACCAAATAGAGTTCAGATAGGTGACTTTTATGCAGTTGAGTTACCAGTTTTCTCCAGTGTCTCATTGATCTGATGACTAAACAGGAAAGGACATATGGCCAACTTATTTTATGCAGCTACCAAGTGAGGGGAATTCAAATGTACACCAAAAAACCAGAGTGTGAAGGCAAGAGAAGCATGCAATCTTAAGCACAAGTTTCTGTCCATCAACTTATCTGTCTGTCCATCTGTTGGTCAGTCTGTTTGTCTGTCTGTCTATCGGCTTGTTTTGACAATTACACCAAGGTTTTCCTTGGGCTTTCATCAACATCATAATGTTAAAAAGAAAAGACCTTATCAGTATGAAAAATGCTGTCATATGTTACCCTCAATTAGTAAAATAAATTTAAAAAAAATAAAGTCAGCAAAATAAGTTAAAAAAAATAAAGTCACCTTATATAAATGTTTTTATCCATTTAGATTTTGAGTTCAATATATTTATACAAATATAGTGTTTAAAAAATATTAAAATAGATTTAGAAGTAAAACTGCGAAATATAGAAATCCTGTTTGTATATTGTACCACACGTAGTCTATAAAATAACTATATAAACAAAAATACTTGAACATAAACAATAATTATTTAATACTACGAAATAAGGCAACGTCTGTGACAAGCAATGGGGCTAAAAAGAAAGCTTAAACATGCAATAAACAAAAAAGATTGAAAAGGATACGAGAACATGACGTTACCTAAATAAAATCCAAATTTATAACAAAATTGTTTGAATTATTAAAAGCTTGTTTTTAGTAATATACTCTCAAGAAAAACGTCAAATACAGGTTAAAGAACACTTTATAATATTTACCCAAGAAAATGTGCTCAACCGTTTCCTACATTTCCTAAAATTGCAGAGAAGATCGTTGTCCATATTTCACTTTGACTTAAATTGTAAATCCCATCTAAGAAGAAATGGAAAAGTTCGAGTCCTTCGTGTCAAAATAAGTATTGGATTACAAAGAAAATACAATTCTTAAGCTTTAGAATAGCTTATCTGTACCTTTTGTCTTGAATTCGGCGTTATCCTTGGCTAAATACAATATATTTTCAACTTTTCAAGCTGGGATTTAAAAATTTCAATTTTTTGTGTCCTTGAATTTTAAATCTTCCCGCCATGCAATCCGAGCGCCAATGACACGCGAACACTGCACGCGAGAAACACACGCGGACACCGCGCGGGCTTGGGCTGAGTTCATTAGGCTTATTCACGGAATTTACCGATTTTTTAAGTCCTCTTTTAACCAGCGATAAAAACGTTTTACATTGTATCGGATAGCTCCGCTCCAAAATGCTTTCGGTGCAAATGTGAACAGTTTTTGTCAGCAAAGCGCGGGACATGTCAGTTTGAATTGAATTTGTTTGAATTTGAATTTAATATATTTGTCGCAAATAAAACATATATACATAAATAGGCCAAATATAAAAAACAGGAAACAGAAACGCGACAGGCGGAAATAAAAAAAACTGAACGTCCCAATTGAGATCTACCTCCTTTTGTTGTAAAAACAGACTTTTTCTGCAAGATTCCATTTTGAATGACGATTCGCTGTTTTTTGGACATTATAATTGGACGTCGCAATTTTTGGGCCGTTTATTTTTAGATTTCCCCATGTAACCAGCCAACCAGATCATCAACCATTCAAGACTAATTCAAGGTTTAATGTCTTCGATCCTGACAGTATTTACACCTGGAAAACGATTTGCCCTAAATGTTGCGCGTCTCGCGATATTTCTTTGATCTCTCCGTCTTGCTACTATTGACTTTATATGATATTTAACTTTTAAAATTTTTAGTATTTTAAAAGATTTATCACGTTTTGAATTCTATACATGCCTAACCTCAAGAAGTTCTCACAGTCATACATTATTTACGTTTCTCTCTCTGACGAAGGGCCTTCGCTCGAAACGTTAGACTCCTACGTTCTCTGTTTTTTTTGGGGTTTTTTGGGTTTTTTTTTTTTTTTTTATTTAAACAAATATTTGAGTCTTACATTTGCCCCAAGAGCTCATCGTGGGGGCTCACGTAAAAAAACTGTTTTGGCCAGTATATCTAACCTTACTATAATCGAAATATAGTAAGGTTAGATATACTGCCGAAACAGAGAACGTAGGAGGCTAACGTTTCGAGCGAAGGCCCTTCGTCAGAGAGAAACGTAAAAGGTGTAAACAAACGAGCTTATATAAGGATAACCATGTGACCAAAAATAAGCCAATCAGATAAAAATAACAATAACAAATTAATTATTAAAAACAAAATGTTTTTGTTTAGCAAGGGCGGACATAGACAGTGTTTTCACTTAAGGTGGCCCGATAGGAATAAATTATAAAAAATCATATTTTTCCCTCTAAAACGTTTTGCAGTGTATATTTGTGCCTCATTCTAGTTCCTTGCATACGGCCCTAGTGTTACGGTAGGAATAACAAATATCTTTCGCACCTCATTATTGATTTGTTATTGTTATTTTTATCTGATTGGCTTATTTTTCGTCACATGATTATCCTTCTTATATAAGCTCGTTGTTTGTTCACACTCTTTACCTTTCTCTCTGACGAAGGGCCTTCTACGTTCTCTGTTTCGGCAGTATATCTAACCTTACTATATTAAAATTTTTAGACATCTATTTATATAATACATCTTCATGATGTACCCTTTTTTTAATTAAAGGGCGTTTGAGTTTGAGCCGGGCTCTGTTGTGCTGTCTCGCACCATGTATTTCCTTTTTTATGAAATTATGGTGGAAGTTATGTAAATTAAATTAAGATGCATGGTTGACTGAGAAATTATCTTTTATTGTCAATTAACCCCAACAAAAACCCTTAAGCCCTAATCAAACGAGAACGCAAGTCATCGCAAGTTTATAGCTTAGGATGACTTGCGATGCCACCAGTTAAACGTCGGCACAAGTCGTCGCAAGTTCTGCACTTCCGTTAGTTCCCACGCCTTTTCGCTAGTTCTCATGGTAGTTCCTGTGGCGACGGAGCACGAAAGACTTGCATTGACTTGTGTTTTGTGTTCAAGTTGAAGAAAACTTGCGATGAAATTTGAACAAGATCAAATTAGTCGCAAGCTAACGCAAGTCATCGCAAGCTGGTGGTCAAACGAGACACAAGCCAGCACAAGCTAAAACTTGCGATGACTTGCGTTCTCGTTTGATTAGGGCTTTAACACTAACCACAGAATAAAGATATTGTGCCCTAATCCTAGTTAAAAAGAGGGCCACCTCACTTGTAAGGGGTTAAGCCAATTTTTGGTTCTTGGCCCAACCCTTTCCAAATGGCCCTGCAGGTTGCATTGTTAAAGGGCAATAGCACTAAAAATTAAGTTTGTCTAATTTGAAAGAACTCATAAAATTGCAATAGAACATCCTTTACAACTTTTTCGTATCTCTCTTCGTTTTCAAGATATTTCAATTTGTTTGATATGTAAATGAGATGGCCTCTCAGGTGTGGGATAAAATATTTTCACATGTGGCAAAACCAGTTATATCTCTAAGTTTGTTCAGCGAAATCATTTGAAACTGTGCACATAAAAACTCCCTGCGACGCTGAACATTTCATGTTAGATATGTAAGTGATTTTACTCTTTAAATGAAAATATTTTACCCCACTCCTGACGTCAGAGACCATCTCATTTACATATCAAACAAATTGAAATATCTTGAAAACGCAGAAAGATACGAAAAAGTTGTAAAGGATCTTCTGTTACAATTTTATGAGTTCTTTCAAATTAGACAAACTTAATTTTTAATGCCAATCCCCTTTAATACATAAACATATCAAATAAACTTTCTAAAACATTTATTGTGTGATCTACCTTCCTTTATGTTTTTATTGTATAAAATTTTGACTAGTTTATGCAAATGACCCTCACACACTATCCATACCGATATGTATATAGTGTATTATGGCTATAATGTTATAGGTATATATGCATATATTATATACTTTCAACAAGTCAATAACTGCGACAATACTTGTTAAAAATATTAATCAGTGACAAGTACATTTTCCAAAGTTTTTAAAAGTTTATCCAAATCTTTGATTATAATAGGCGAGTTTCAGGGTATTGCGCGCGCATCATTTTTCAAAAAACCTGGCAAGATCCACTCAAAGTTAACATACTGTTTAAAATCAACAAAGTATAGATACAGTTTCTGGATGTTTAACACTGTTATTCTGCTGTTGTTGGCTCGCTAGCAAGTCTGTTTGCCATTGCTTACTTTGTCCGCAGCCCGCCAAGCGCCCGCCAATTCCTTTGCAAAATGATGCGCGCGCAATGCCCGGCAATTCGCCTATTGGCCAGGGAATTCTCAAATCTCAATAGCTGCACTTTTAGTCGTATTTGCCGCTGTTATTGCATGTCAGATTCCATAGAGCCCGCAATGTTATTATCTGTAGTTTCTGGAGGTATTATATGTAGAAAAAAGGACTTATCATGCATGTGCTGACGTGAACCTGTCCAGCTAGGCAAAGCGAAGAAAAGCGCGGGAAAGAAGCAACTGTTTTTGAAGTCCTTTAATTGAATTGCGTTTTTGGAAACGTTATTGGTTCTTCCGAGCGGGAGTCATTTTCCTTACATTTTCAACTGAATGTGTATATAATAAAACAATTATTAAATTCCAATTTTTTTGATACCAAGAATTATCAAGGTTTCAGGACTGCAGTCTATCAGCCTCAGCCTTCTATACGTTTATATGTAATTCTTAATACCAAAAAGTCTTATCCAATATTTGTTTATTACATGTAATTGTCAATTTAGTCACAATTATTACCTGGCATATACCTAATCTTTCTGTACGCGTATACGATAACTCCAGCGAAACGAAATGGGCGTGCCATTAAAGCACATGTTGTGGTATTTTTCAGACCTTATGACTTACCGACACCGTGTCCGAATCAGAACTGTGACATCAGGATGTGTATCGATCAGCTTCACACGTAAAAATCACACACGTTGTTAAAAAGATGTGTTCGCAACAAGCCTACCAAGCCCGTTAACAAGTTATCTTCTTATTAAGCTGACACAAGCTTGTCGTTGCTAACCTTGCAGCAACTTATTAAGTGCAGAGCAATGAACTCGATTTTCATAACTGGAACGCTAACTCCGGGGCAGAAAGTAAAGTCAGGTAAATTACATTGCCCCCCCCCCCCCCTACAAACTGTTCCCTACACAGTCAAAAGGTAATGATGTACGAAAATCCTGACTTCACTTTTGAACCTAGTTGCTAATGACTGAAGTAATATATCCAACACAAGTCAGTGTTCTTCCTCTGATTTCTAAATACAGCCAAGCAGGTTGAAAATACGAGTTTTTTTTAACCAGCTTGGCTGTATTTAGACATCGGAGGATGAACACTGACGAGTGTTGGACATAGCTTCTCAAACGAATCAATATTTTAAGAGAAAATCGACTTCAAAGTTTGCTAAACTCGACTGTAATCTTCCTCAGGTCTGTAAATACTGATTAAATATTGATTTCTGTTGAATTTTTGAGACGTTCGATTACCAGATGTAGAGAATAGAGTTCACTGGTGCAGAGCAGTAACAGGTTGTTGGAACAACTTGTCACAAGTTTGTTGGAGTCATCAACCTCGTTACAAGACGCCAACAACTTGCTACAGACTTGTTAATAAACTGGGAACAGCCAGTGCGAATGCATCCCGGCGACGGCTTGTTGTAACAGTCTTGTAACAACTTACTCGCAGGTATCGAACAAACCGGGCCTTTTTGCTGCAATGCTTCAAACAAGCCTTACACTAGGCAACCACGACCAAAATAGCGTGCCCGTTTTCCCGTGGTCGTTAGAATGTCGCCCTGACGAATCATTATAACTCTGATCTAATGTAATTCCCCCAATCGATTAAAACTAGAAAGAGTCATAGTCGGCCCCAGTCCCACCTGTTTCCTTCTTTTCTCGACTCTTACTGTGTTTATGTCGGTGTTTCTTCTTTGATCTACTTTTCTTCTCACTAGATTCGACGTCACTGTCTTTTGATTTCCTTGATTTCGTTTTCCTCTCGCCTGATTCCTCTTCATCACTGTCTTTTGTTTTGGACTTTTTCTTGTGTTTATGCTTCGATCGATGCTTGTGTCTACCCTGTTCAATAAAGAGACGGACTTTAAATAATGGCGAGGGTAACAGTTAGGTGGGAGTGAATGTGGAGGTATAAGTGAAGGTGGGGTAGGTAGGGAGTGAGATATAGGGTAACTAGATATACACGCGTAAAAATCTCGCAAGTTGTTACAGCATTGTTGCCTGAACAATGCTGTAACAACTTGTTGACATATGTGAACAACATTGATAAATGAACAACATTGTTCATCATTGTTTCAACAAGTTGTTACAGCTTTATGAAACAACAACCGTTGTTCACGCATGTTGTAACAACCGAAGAATGTGTTGATACATCAACCATGTTCACCATTGTTGTGACATTGTTGTTCATCGTTGTTATTTCGTCATGCTGTAACAACATGTTGTATCATGTGCGAACAACGTTGTTGGCTATAAAAAATGTGCTGTTGGAACAACTTGTTCATGACTGTTGATTTATCCGTGAACAAGTTGTTCGAACCATAAGTGAACAACTTGTTGACAACTTGTTCACGGCGAGCAGCACAACATTGTTCACGGATGGCAGCACAACATTGTTCACGCCTGTTGACAACCGTGAACAAGTTGTGCGTTTTTACGCGTGTTTTAGGGATTGAAGTAAAAGTAAAAGTAAGGGTAGGAGTGAAGGTGGAGGTGGTAGTTAGGATGAAGAAGACGGTGAGGGTGGTAAAGATGAGAATGAGGATGGGAATGAAGGGTAAGGTAGGAGTGAAAGTGGAGGTGAGAGTGAAGGTGGGGGTGAAGGTGGGTAGGAAGCAAAGATAGGCATATATAGGTGGAAGTAAAAGTGAAGGTGGGAAAGGTAGAAGTAGGAGTGAGGACGAAGCGGGAGTGAGACTGATAGGGGTGGGGGTAGGGGCGACGGTGTTGGTGGGAGTAAGGGTGGAAATAAGGGTGGAAGTAAGGGTATGAGTAAGGGAGGGAAGAAGGGTGGAGATAGGAATATGAGGGTAAGAGTTAGGGCGATGGTAAGGATAAAAGAGACAGTGGAAGTGAGGGTGAAGGTGGGAGTAAGGATCAGAATATGTGAGAAGGCAAGGGTGGAGGTAAACGTGAAAGTAAAGGTAAGGGTGATGGGAGAGGCAACAAAATTTAAAGAGAAAAGCTTGTACACAAGCGACAACCCGCTCAACCACAACGACTTTCTCCCGACGGAACGAAGTAGTAAACTTCATCCGACTGAGATTTTCTTTGGACCTCAGCAGATAACTGGCACACGCAGTAACTGGCACACGCTGTTGCGGTTACCCTTGCCACTTCTCTTAAATTCTAGTTTGTACTATATACGTGCATGTTTGTCTGTCGTTTAATTATGTATATATTTATTTGTGTGTAGGTATAAATATTCTTTATACACTGTTGGCAAAACCATAAATAAATAAATAAATAAATAAATAAATAAATAAATAAATAAATAAATAAATAAATAAATAAATAAATAAATAAATAAATAAATAAATAAATAGATGGCATGCCCCGAGCGTCCTTTAAGGACGTATAATTTTAATCCGAACAAAACTTGTTTCGTATTTTTCCTTACCTCTTCTCCTTCTTTATTTCTTTTCTCAGAATGTCTCTTTTTCTTCTCTTCTAAGACAAGAGATATATTGTTATTATAATCTATACGCTGTAGCTAAAATCTATTCGCGTAATTTAAGCAAAACCACTACAGTATATTCTATTTAATTACTACATGTAAACAAGTACCATTAGGATCGCCTGAGCTGTTGTCCTCTTCACCATTTACTGAAAAAAGAAAACAAACTTTACTAACGCCAGTAACGACTAAAAGTCGAATCCCGGGTCACGAGTCGAGTCACGAGTCGAGATACGAGTCACGAGTCGAGTCACGAGTTGAGTTACGAGTCGAGTCACGAGTCGAGTCACGAGTCGAGTCACGAGTCGAGTTACGAGTCGAGATACGAGTCGAGTCACGAGTCGAGTCACGAGTCGAGTTACGAGTCGAGATACGAGTCACGAGTCGAGTCACGAGTTGAGTTACGAGTCGAGTCACGAGTCGAGTCACGAGTCGAGATACGAGTCGAGTCACGAGTCGAGTCACGAGTCGAGTCACGAGTCGAGTCACGAGTCGAGTCACGAGTCGAGTCACGAGTCGAGTCACGAGTCGAGTTACGAGTCGAGTCGCGAGTCGAGTGATTTAAATGACTGGTTGAGTCACAAATCAAGTCACGAATCGAATCACGAGTCGAAGAATTTAAGTGTCTGCAGTGGAGTCGAGCCATTTAAGTGTGTCAGAAGTGGTCACCTCAGGAAAAGAAATATAGTTTTAATTACCTGTCTTTTTGGAAGAATTATTTGGGTTCAGTTGACTCGCTTCAAACGCATCGAGGTTATGACCTCCAAACAAATTCGTAGTTTTGGCATCCGACCTAGAAATCAAACAAAAAGTTTTTTACGTCACTAATAATATACCTTCCTTGGTGTCAACATAAGTAAAAATTCATAGTCACGTGGGGTGCATTGAACCCTTTGATTGGTTGAACTGCGTTCAATTAGTTTGACCTTTAAAAATCAAAGCTTACCGTGATTTTTTAGCACTTTTTTTCAGATCCTGAAAATATTCAAAAAGATGATTATAATATAGATCAGTTTTGTGGAAACACCACGTAAAATATTTATTTGCTAAAATAAATTCATCAGAGCAATAACAATAAGCTGTTGGCTCACGTCATTTATAAACCAAGCAACTGAAGAAAATGAATGAACAAATAAAAATCCGGATTTCTAAAATATATCAGGATAACATATCAGAGCTTAGAGATGGTCTGTAAGCTCAGCAAAAGTTTTTGTTCTGTCTTTTTGTTCAAGTTTATGCAAACTTGTGCGTGGTGAAGACAATGTATTTTTGGTATAACCATGGATAGTAAAAAGACTGGATTGGAAACTTGATGGCGTGAGCATAACAACCTGGTTGCAATTGACAAGCTTAAAAACCCCGAGTATATTCAAAGTTTGGGATTAAACAGCCTAAAATGATAATCGAATTGTCTGTAAATACGACAAAGCCACAATACGACAAAATGCCCGTCTATTCTTACTCATTTTAAAAGAAGATATCAAGGTTTACTAGTTAAAATATGCATCCCAAATTCCGAGCAAACAAAGCACAATTTGGGGACGCCAGTTTCTTCAAAACAACACAGGAATCATCAAAACAAAGATCAACAACGCTTACCCCGAACGCTCGATTGTGGCTTAGGCAGGTTTGTAAGGCGATAAAATCATTTGAAACGTCAACATAGTCATCTGAATGTGAGGATATGAAGAATTTGAAGAAAAGTTCACTAAAAACCTCAGTAAAACAAGCGTACTCACGCCATTCGTGACATCACAATTTGCAACTAGGTTTCAACATCTCTCGAGCAAAGAAAAACGCTTTTCAGCCAATCGGCGGCCTGGAAACACCTCACGTGACTATTAGTTTCCAATCCACTCATTTTACTATCCATGGTATAACGAAGCAATCATCCAATATCAGCGTTTAGGTTGAATCGCTCAACCGTGTTATTCAAATATTAATAAGCGAAAAACAAAAGGTTTGTGCACGGTGAACACAGTCTTAACATAAAATTACAGCTCATTATAGGCGCTTTAAAATTTGCTGAGTTTTCAGACCATTACTTGCATGATTGACTATGAATATCATCATCGAGATACAAAGAGGGTGAGTGACATCTATACTAGAGATGGATGAACAGCGGCAGAAAGTTTGAGGCCTGTACGGGAAAGTAATTGCCTGAGGTTTTCGTGCAGACTATAAGCAACAATTAAAATAGTGAGGTTTGTGCGATAAAGTTTTCCTTGACAATTTAGTTATATTTTTTCGTGTGTACGACACAAATGACAAGATTTTCCTTGATGCTGGTCATGCCAGCTTTTGAACAAGGAAAATTGTTCGTGTGTATCCGCAGTACATCACTGCGCACTCATCTCCGAAGCTCCAAGCCGACATCGTCCATATTTTGAAATGACACTTTTATGCACCGACATTATGTTGGAAGCGTATTTGCCGTCAAGGAAAATTTGTCCAATTGTACACACGAGCAACTAGAGGGCAGTCAGAGACTGCATATACCTCTCAGCCAGCGGGTTATTAGAGATGTTTAATAATTTAGCATCCCGAAAACCAGCTAACTCACGAGACCAACACATGTATGTAATATATCATACACGAGGAGGAGTGTTTCATCAGGATATCCAAACACCGAGACGTTTGTTGAAAACCGGGGCGAAGCCGAGGTTTTTGAACAAACTTCGAGGTGTTTGGATATCCTGATGAGACACTCCTCCTAGTGTATGATATAGCATCTCAAACAAATCATTATTTTAAGAGAAATTCAGACAGACAGACAGACAGACAGACAGACAGGGGTAAAAACATAGCCTCCTGGCGAAGGTAATTATTTAACAATTATTCGCCGAAGGCGAGGTGAATATCGGTGTATAATAACCGAGACGAAGTCGAGGTTATTATTCACCGATATTCACTGAGCCTGAGGTGAATAATTGTTTTAGTATAAATACACATTTTCATACTTTTAGGAACAGCGTTTTCTTTAAAATTGTTAATTTCCTCTTCTGTCATTGACACACCGGCTGGCGGCCATTTTGAATAAACGCTGTAGGTGATTATCGAGAATTAATCCGAGGTAGCTCGACCAATCATCGCACGAGATTTTCTATAATCACCTGTGTATTTATACTAAAACAATTATCGTACATGCGAGCAAGGAAAGCAGGAATTTGTCAAGGAGAATTTGGTCGTCACCTGGGTGAAACTAATAAACTATAAAAAACTACGTAACTTACAGGAGGATTTGTGTTTGGAGAGTCAAGCCAGGCGTCCATAAAACTCCTATCCTCTTTATTCAAAATGACATCACTTTTGGTTTCCAACGTCTGTTTTAAAAAAATAATTATAGAATAATATATGAGCTTATGTGAGTATTTCAAAAATGCATTAATAATTCACGAGAAAAAAACAAAAGAAATCCAGGTTTAACTGCAGTGTCTTTAATGTGATACAAAAACTCATTAACAATTCATAAGAAAAACACAGTCGGGTTTGATTTTCTCGGCCTAAACAACGATGTTTTTCAAAATTACTACGTCAATGGTATTACCAAATGGGTCGTTTTTGAAGCTATTCAAAACATTCACAGTACGTGTTTTTGATATTACTAAAGACACGCTTGCCGTTTTTGATATATTTCTTGCTGGATTTTATGTTTCTCACAAAATAAGGCCGTTTCTACGAAAGCCGATAAGACGCGGCCTCAAAGGACGCGATCTGATCCATTTATAAGCCATTTTATTAAGCCATTAATAAAATAAAGTTAATGAGGAAACGTTCTTATCAAGGCGTGTCTTGGGTTTTGGCAAAACAGATGTTTTTCAGGTGGTTTAAGCTATCAACATGTCAGATATACGCCAGATCGGCTCTAAAGTCCATTTACTTTTGCTCATCCAGCTTGCCAGTGCACGTGAATAACAAATGACTAGTTCCTGGCGCGAAAAAGTAACCAATAGCATTTCAAAAGAGTCACATATAAGCAAAACGCGCGCTAAACCCTTTCACTTGGTACATGAGCTCTATACAAAGATATAGCACGCACAATCAAAACGCGTAAAGCTCTAAAAGAAAATATTTTCCGCCCACCCACCAGAATAGCACTTTAATACGTGCTTTCACAGGCCGCGGCGTATATGGCTTCAAATAAGCATACATAAAAATTAGATATATAATATATATTAGATATTAAATGATGACATATACGTGCGAACATCCGCTCATATTTCGAGTGGCTACTAGTTTATACTTAGTTTCCTGTTATGTTGGGTTTGACATCGCTCATAGACATTGGATAATTTGGAAATCCAGAGACGATCTTATGTCAACGAACTGGCTTGTTAATGTTAGTTAAATTAATCAATGTAATCCTTGTTATATTTGTGTTGTTTTGAAAGAAATACAAGTTTGGGTTTGGGGATGAAGCGCTCCTGATTGTCACGTTCAAGCCCATAGACTCAGGCTATTTATTGTAATTATAGATCAGTCGAATCGTAAGGACTGTCCAACTGTGTGTACGGTTGGTCAGGTTGATGTCTTAGAGGCTAGCTACCTATTTGGCAGTATATGCGCGTGAGCGCATTAGCAGAGTCCTAATGGGGATTATAACCCCTGGACAACAATCTAAGGCCATGTAAAAATGAGTCTGTGGGATGATGCTTGACCATAATTTTACACTAAGAAGTGCTTCCCCCCAAACCCCTTCTCCCACAAAACTGCTGTGTGTGTGTTTATTTGCTCGACATTGCTGTGTTCAAT
This sequence comes from Paragorgia papillata, assembly GCA_035771165.1. NCBI lineage: Eukaryota > Metazoa > Cnidaria > Anthozoa > Scleralcyonacea > Coralliidae > Paragorgia > Paragorgia papillata. Next base: position 182,810 of record JAWNZC010000009.1, read on the forward strand.
AAAGAACAGCTTTAATCATTAACGGTAAGTCTTTGCAACTTTTATACGAACGTTTCGCGTCTTATGTAAAGCACGTCCTGTCCTGCATGTGTAAGCCGCGTCTTACGAGCTCTCGTATAAACGGCCTTAAAATGCCTATGAAATGAAAATTAAGTTTGTCTTATTTGAAAGAACACTTAAAAATATAGAGCAACATCTTTTGAAGTTTTTCGTTTCCTTGCTTTGTTCTTGAGATATTTTACTTTATTTGATACGTAAATTAAACATTTTGACGTCGTAGGTGCATAATGAGCTATCGGAGAAGGTTAGATATTAACCTGAGTATCAGGCATTATTCTCGTCTGGTGAGTAGTGGGGGCGAGGCAGGCGGGCGGGCGAGAAGACGAGAAATGAAGCCTGATACAATTCTTTACCTGGCCGCTTTCCGCCCCCAAATGAATTTTCTGAATTTCCTATCGACGAAGCTTTAATCGCACAATCCAGCCGTTCCAAATAGTGCGAACGCACCCAGATTCAGGCTTGTTGACGACAAGTTGTAACCAGGCAGGGTGCAGACCTGTTACAACTTGTGTGTTTTTGGCCATGTAGACAAAATCCTACTGTATAATAAACACCAACCTGAGGCCTTGTAGTCACAGGCGTATTCAATTCATCCTCACTGTCTTTCACTTCGGGGACCTGGGCTACAGGCGACACAACTACTTCTTCTTCTTCCGATTCATCGGACGTGATTTCAATATCTACGTCGACATTAACACTTGTCTCTTGGACTAGAGGACTTTGAGGTTCCTCCATCATATCTTCTTCAGTTGAACTAATGTCTTGAAAACCAGACACCATTGGATTACCCTCGTCCTCACTGCAATTGAAATAATAATACGGTACACTATTAACTGCCTAATAAAATTCCCGACTGTTTGAACCACTGATCTCAATAAAACTGGATGGGGCATGAGGCCGGATTTAGCGTGCCAGTTGTATGATGACGTGACCACTACCCAAGATGGCTGACACTAAAGTTCATAAGCTTTCGTAGATTGAAAACAGACAAAAAGAATTATTTTAAGAACACTTAAACGAATGTAAGGACACAAGAAATACTTAATAAGGTTTAAGACGCTAATTTCTTGCATTTGTTTCTGTTATTGAGCTGTAAAACCTTTAAATGTCGTTGTTTTTCTTCAGTGCCGAGTCTGCCGAAAACGAAGAAACTTCACGATAATATAAACTGAAAAACAGACTATAAAATCCACGAAGAATTCAATTCCAAGTCTTAAATTGTACCTTTTATAGTAATCTTAATGCCTTAACAATATCTTGTGTTGTGTACTTGCCATCTTTTGACTGTATTTGTTGTTAAACATTGAAAACTAAATGAACCGGCATCTGTTGTTTGCTTTACGGCTTTTCCGACTCCCCCGGCACAAAGTAATTAATATTCCTCCCCCCAGATAATCTGACCGTGCTGACGTCAAGATTGCTCATGCTAGTCAACTTTAGGATTGGGAACAAGTTCTAAGGCCGCAATGCGTCATATGTTCCACAACGTCGCCCGCAACGTCGATGGCGGCCACTGGCACGAAATGTTTGACTGCTGGCCATAGGGAATGGCCTATCCAGTTTATATAGAGATCAGTGGTTGACCCCACCGGCGGCCATGTTGGTTCACCCAAAAGAACAACATGAACTAAATAAAATTAATTTGCTTCGATCGAAGACTGCAATATTCCACCAGGTTGGTCCAGATAGCTAGCACGAGTTTCAAAGTTGGTTTTGCAATGATTATGCAATTTTTGGTGCTTAAAATCCTGGCTGAATTCGAGATTTCGGCCATTTCACTCCCCCAACTCCTGACCCTGGCGTCCATCTTGTATTAAGACAATATTATATTTATAATATGCATGACAAAATTACTGCATTTTGATTGGTTGAGAGGATCTTTTGGGTGTACCAACATGGCTACCGGTGTGGTCAAACCTCGCAAGGCGATTTGTTCTAGACCGCCCATCCAGTTAGTTTAGAGATCAGTGACCAATTCAGTTGAGAAATAGGTCAGCGGTGACTACTATAAGGCAAAGGACCTATAAACAGCCATGGCCTTGACCAGCCATGACCTATAAACAGCCATGGCCAAGGGCCTTCGCTCGAAACGTTAGATTCCTACGTTCTCTGTTTCGGCAGTATATCTAACCTTACTATATTTCGATTCATCTTGAATCCGGTCACCCTCTGTCAATATAGGGCACTCACTGACCTCTATAACGAATTTTTCACTTCATCGACACACTTTGAACTTTCGTTACTATTACATGTAGACCTTCCTCACTGTTCGTCCCGCATATTTTTCTAACTCTGTTGGGCAGAGGAGTAACCTGGAGAGAGGCCCAGTGGCGTAACTCCTATAGGCGCTGCCCAGCAAGAGCCGGGGGCCCCCTGTCACAGGGGGGCCCTGAGCCAGGATGTCGGATGTCCTTTATGAGGATTCAGACATTCCGTCATTTTCACGTATTTATTGGGAAATCGTCAGTCGTCGTTAAACTGGATATAGCTGTCCATCATTTAAATATTGGTACGAAGTTTCAAACAGTTTCATAAAAAATACAGAACGTTGCAACAGGTTAACGAACGAGATTGGTACGAAAATGGATTTCTATTCTGCTGCTTGTCCCAGGCCTTTTGCTCACGGTCAAATTACCGTTTTTGCGCATACCCAGTGCATCGTGAAGTTTTCTCTATCAAACGGCGGGATATAAACTATAAAGTTGAAGTGTATTGTCAAAAGACCTGTATTATCTCAGGTATAGCAGTTAGACGAACCATTTTTGTGTTCACCCAAATCATAAAAACAAAATGTTTTATTTTTGCTTTTAATGCAGCAGTGTAAGAGCCAGGTTAGTTTGTTTTGTTTGTAAATAAATCTGTGTTTATATTGTAAAGTGAGTTTTCAACGATGTAGTTACGTGATTACGGTATTTTTGTCAGTGACTATATATATTCTTGATAAATATTCGTATAATCCAACAAACGTTTGATATAATGATGAATTTCCCCTTGTTGTACCGATTAATTTTTTTGGGAAATCCCTCGCAGAAATCGCAGAAAATGCACTTCTGGGGCATGTGAAATTCAATTCGGGGGGCTTCGCGCCCTAGGTCCCCCGGGGCCGGGGGGGCTTTTCAGTTTGGGCCAGGGGCACCCTAGGCCAAAGTTACGCCACTGACCAGGCCCTTGTTCCTCCCTAGAAGTGGAATTGCCTACTTTCCCCTAAAAATTAAGTCTGAATTCGCCAGTAACTGCGTGAATGATAAAACACGCGTCATTACCTTTCACTGTCCTCACTGCTATCTATAGAATTAGCAGACTTCTTGTCAGCTCCTTTGTCTGTCTCGTCAAGAAATCCAGAAGCAATAGTCTCGTTCGGTACAAAATCATCAATACTTTTGGTTGACCTACTGGCTTTCTTGGACGATCCTGTTGATAAGAAAAGAAAACGATACAAGAACATTACATATTACATGTTACGCAGAATATTACACTGTTGCAGCAACAACCCTGCCACCATCAGCACCATTTTCACGACTACCACCACTACTACCACTGACATCACCACCAACATCAGTACATCACAACTACTACCACTAACATGGCCATTTCCACTGCCATTACCACCACCATTATCACCAACACGACTACTACCATCAACAGTACAAACTATCACTACTAGTACCATCACTACTACTAGTACCACCACCAGTATTACCACCATCACAACCACTGCCACCAACATCTTTACTACCCCTACAATTACCACTATTACAAACACCACTACTACTACCAACACTACCATTTCCACTAGCACCAGCACCACTACGACTAACACCATAACCACCAACACAACTACCACTACATGTACCAACACAACTACCACTACATGTACCAACACAACTACCACTACATGTACCAACACAACTACCACTACATGAACCAACACAACTACCACTACATGAACCAACACCACTACCACTACATGAGCCAACACAACTACCACTACATGAACCAACACCACTACCACTACATGAACCAACACAACTACATGTACCAACACAACTACCACTACATGAACCAACACAACTACCACTACATGAACCAACACAACTACCACTACATGTACCAACACAACTACCACTACATGAACCAACACAACTACCACTACATGAACCAACACAACTACCACTACATGAACCAACACAACTACCACTACATGAACCAACACAACTACCACTACATGAGCCAACACCACTACCACTACATGAGCCAACACCACTACCACTACATGAACCAACACAACTACCACTACATGAACCAACACAACTACCACTACATGAACCAACACAACTACCATTACATGAACCAACACAACTACCACTACATGAACCAACACAACTACCACCACATGAACCAACACAACTACCACTACATGAACCAACACAACTACCACCACATGAACCAACACAACTACCACTATATGAACCAACACAACTACCACTACATGTACCAACACAACTACCACTACATGAACCAACACAACTACCACTACATGTACCAACACAACTACCACTACATGAACCAACACAACTACCACTACATGAACCAACACAACTACCACTACATGAACCAACACAACTACCACTAGATGTACCAACACAACTACCACTAGATGAACCAACACAACTACCACTACATGAACCAACACAACTACCACTACATGTACCAACACAACTACCACTACATGAACCAACACAACTACCACTACATGTACCAACACAACTACCACTACATGAACCAACACAACTACCACTATATGAACCAACACAACTACCACTACATGAACCAACACAACTACCACTACATGAACCAACACAACTACCACTACATGTACCAACACAACTACCACTACATGTACCAACACAACTACCACTATATGCACCAACACAACTACCACTATATGAACCAACACAACTACCACTACATGAACCAACACAACTACCACTAGATGTACCAACACAACTACCACTAGATGAACCAACACAACTACCACTACATGAACCAACACAACTACCACTACATGTACCAACACAACTACCACTACATGAACCAACACAACTACCACTACATGTACCAACACAACTACCACTACATGAACCAACACAACTACCACTATATGAACCAACACAACTACCACTACATGAACCAACACAACTACCACTACATGAACCAACACAACTACCACTACATGTACCAACACAACTACCACTACATGTACCAACACAACTACCACTATATGCACCAACACAACTACCACTATATGTACCAACACAACTACCACCACATGCACTAACACAACTACCACTATATGTACCAACACAACTACCACTACATGAACCAACACAACTACCACTATATGTACCAACACAACTACCACTATATGTACCAACACAACTACCACTATATGTACCAACACAACTACCACTACATGAACCAACACAACTACCACTACATGTACCAACACAACTACCACCACATGTACCAACACAACTACCACCACATGAACCAACACAACTACCACTATATGTACCAACACAACTACCACTACATGAACCAACAGCACAACAACCACTGAGAAAATTTTTCATGATTTCTTACACTGCTAAATTCAACCGAAAAATTTCGGCTGACTCGAGCGGGATTTGAATCGGACTGGAATCCCGAAGGTGTGAGTTCAAATCTCGCTCGTGTCAGCCGAAATTTTTCGGTTGAATTTAGCAGTGTAAGAAATCATGAAAAATTTGCTCATGTTTCTCTGAGGATGATTCTGTAATACAACCAGCACTGTTACCACAAATATCACCGCTACCACCACCATCACCACCAACATCACATGCACCAACACAACTACCACTACCACTACCAACAGCACAATCACCACTGTTACTACAAACATCACCTCTACCACCACCATCACCACACTTTTTCTTCAATATAACTTTGATATACTGTATATACTCCAAATTGTTTTCTTGACGTTCTACTCGAAACTCACCAGCCTTCTCGTTCGGCACTGAAGGACTTTTTAACGAAGTACTTGATGCATTTGGAGTAGAGGACGGCGAAGATTTTTGACTATTTCCTAAAAAAGATTACAACATGATATTTAGACAAACTAGAACTCACAAAAGTACAAGCATGGACAGTAAAACGAGTCTCGGTCTCTCCATCATCTGTGTACAACCTGAATATACACCTGTAATAAGCCATTTGCACGATGACGTGAGATGGCGTTGGGTGACTACAACTACCAGAATGCTTTGCCAGTGTTCTAGGGTTTCGGCTAAAAGGGATGACTCAAAAGGACCCGTCCAGTCCTTTAGCGGCTTTTCCAAAATATGTCGTCAAATTTGGGTTTTTTCCAAATTTGTCGTCAAGTTTCAGTGAGTTTCAAGATTTTAGCAATCTTTTTGATACCCAAACAACCTAAACCCGAAACAGAAATCTGGTTTCCCCCCTAGCTTTTTGGAAAAACATATTTGACGACATATTTTGGAAAAGCCGCGAAAGGACTGGACGTGTCCTTTTGAGGCATCCCTTTTAGCCGAAACTCTAGAATACTGGCAAAGCATTCTGGTAGTTGTAGTCACCCAACGTCATCTCACGCCATCGTACAAATGGCTTATTCCGTCTGTGAAAACTCGCGCGATAGCTTGTCGACCCCCCGCTGAGTTTCTCAGATACGAGAAGTAGCAACCTCGTACCCAGGGCCATTTGTAGGGAACTGGGCCAAGATGGCGGGAACAAATGGCCCTGGTGGAGGCTAGGCTATCTCAGCCTCTGATTGGTCAAGACCTTATGGCGTAAGTCAGACGGTTTGATTTTGTTTTGGGTTTTTTTTAAATTGTATTTTGACCTTGTCGGTTGTTCCTGCACACGGCAAGGGAAATTATATTTTAAACCATGCAATAATTAGGTGTAATTAGGTATAATTACTGTGTAAAGAACTGAGTTCTAGTTAATAAAATGCGCAATATACTGCGCATTTTGAGCTAGCCTCCACCAGGGCCATTTGTTCCCGCCATTTTGTTTTATTCGCCATCTTGGCCCAGTTCCCTACAAATGGCCCTGGGTACGAGGTTGGAGACGTAGATTCTGAGTGCTTTAATACTCATAGAGAACCAATTGTAACTGGAAGAAGACAGGGCTTGTGATTTGGACAAAACTACTTCTCAGATTTCAGAAGCTCAGTAGGGGGTAGACAAACTATCGTGCGAGTTTTCACAGACTAACTTACAGGTGTATATTTATCCAGGCTGCACACAGGCTACTCTATCACTGTACTCGGTTTTTCGCAGTTTTTGCTTCTCTCTTCCTCACTTTCCCTCGCATGGCTAACAATGCTTTCTATTTTTTATATATCCATCATCTCACTACCACCCCGCTCCTCAAAAACATCCTCCACGTCCATGTTTCAACAAGAGCTTACGACAGACACGCGTTTGAAAAGTTTAAATATCGTCACGCAAAATCATGTTTTGACGTGACGTCACAATTTTCAACTAGATTAACTTGGTGACGTCACTTAGTTTCCTATCCAGTCGTTTTACTACCCATGGTACAACGTACAACGAAACAAAACGTATTCTGATTCTTACCCAACGCTTGTGGAGATGTTGGTTTCTTTTTCTCGTTTGCTTTCTTTTCCATGTACGCGATAAACCTAAAAGCAGAAAAAGAACTAGGACTAAGAGAGACGTTGAGAACACTGGGGATATTGGGAACACTGGGGATATTGGGAACACTTGAGATATTGGGAACACTGGGGATATTGGGAACACTGGGGATATTGGAAATACTGGGGATATTGGCAACACTGGATATATTGGGAACAATGGGGATATTGGGAACACTGGAGATATTGGGAACACTGGGGATATTGGGAACACTGGAGATATTGGGAACACTGGGGATATTGGGAACACTGGATATATTGGGAACACTGGGGATATTGGGAACACTGGGGTTATTGGGAACACTGGGGATATTGGGAACACTGGGATATTGGGAACACTGGGGTTATTGGGAACACTCGGGATATTGGGAACACAGGGAATACCAAAGACAATAGAGAAGAAACACTGACTTTTAAACATCGACGTTTTACTCTCGACAGTTTACCCTTTTCGCGTTGCCATACCCTGACCAAAAGTGTTAGAACAATTTTCTGTTTTTTGAGGGTATGTACTTGATGTCCCAAGTATATTTCGCCCGCTCTAAAGATATGGCTACCGTGTGTCATTGCTTACAGTCATAATGGAAATACCTTCCCAGTTCTGCTTCTGCAGTTTGTTGTGTAATACTGTATTTCTGTAGCCGCTACAGAAACGTGAGAAAAATCTAGCGATAAAAGTCGCTTATTCCTGATTTATATTTGTTTGTTGGTATCGATTTAGGAGAAACATTCGTTATAGTTATGATTAAATTCAATGAAAGCTAAATTATACTTTTTATTCACATTTGTCGACAAAAACATTTCATACGCTTCAGTAGCGACTACAAAAATACAGTAATACACAACAAACTACAGAAGAAGAAGTGGGAAGGTATTTCCATTTTGACTGTAAATTTTATTTCAAATGAAGCTTCAAACGACTTATATGACATACTGTTCGTAATCTTGTTCTTCGGAGTTTCGATGAAATGATAATTCTTCCAGAGTGGCCTATTAACAAAAACAAATTATACTTATTATGGTGCAAGGACAAGAAAGATAAAATCAACAATCCTACAGTACCTGCATGTCTTCTTGATTAGTTTGTAATTGTTTCTCAAGTGTTTCTCGCTGAAATAATAAGTACAAACGATATGACAAACATAACGTCATACATCATGTAACGTAATGTAACGTAACATGACGTAACGTAACGTAACATGACGTAATGTAACGTAACATGACGTAACGTAACATGACGTAATGTAACATGACGTAATTACGTAACATAACATAACATGACGTAACATGACCTGGCGTAACATCGCATGACCTGATGTAACATAACATGACGTGACATAACATAACATGACGTGACATAACATAACATAACATAACATGACGTGACATAACATAACATAACGTGACGTGACATGACCTGACCTAACATAACATGACCTGACGTAACATAACATAACATGACGTGACATGACCTGAGGTAACATAACATGACGTAACATAACATAACATAACATGACGTGACATGACCTGACGTAACATAACATGACGTAACATAACATAACATGACATGACCTGACGTAACATAACATGACGTGCGTGACGTAACGTGACATGACGTAACAAACGTGGAGGTAATGTAACGTAACATGACATACATGAAATGTCGTGATATAACAAGACATGCGACGTGTGACATGACGTGTCATGACGTAACGTAACATGGTGCGTTACATGTTTTAATCTGTTAATTTTTATCTGTAAGTGATTTAAGATGCTATGTCGTGCAATGCAATGCAATGCAATGCAATGCAATGTAATGCAATGTAAAGTAATGTAATGTAATGTAATGTAATGTAATGTAATGCAATGTAATGTAAAGTAATGTAATGTAATGTAATGTAATGTAAAGTAAAGTAATGTAATGTAAAGTAAAGTAAAGTAATGTAATGCAATGTAAAGTAATGTAATGCAATGTAATGTAATGTAATGTAATGTAATGTAATGTAATGTAATGTAATGTAATGTAAAGTAAAGTAATGTAATGTAATATGTAATGTAAGGCCTGCGCTAAACGTCGCACAATCGACGAATTTAATTCAGACGAATTTAATTGTTTGAATTTTATTCGACGAAACTGCGACGTATAACTCGATTAAATTCGACTCACGAATTAAATTCGTCTGGGCAATTAAATTCGTCTGAGTCAGACGGAAAATGCGACGGTAATGCGTGTTCGAGTTACACGACGAATTATCGTCGCGTCGAATTAAATGTTTCTCTTCTATCTGTGACAATTCGCCACCACGTTTTCAAGAAATTGTTTTCAGGCTCCACGGGTCCAAGTAAAAACCATTAAATTGGACTGAAATTCGACGTTTAACTCGACGTCGCATTTACGTCGCATTACCGACGAAGTTAATTCGAATTAAATTCGTCTATTGTGCGACGTTTATCGCAGGCCTAATGTAATGCAGTGTAATATAATGTATAGTGGAGTGGAGTGAAGTGAAGTGGAGTGAAGTGAAGTGAAGTGAAGTGAAGTGAAGTAAAATAAAATAAAGTGAAGTGAAGTAAAATAAAGTGAAGTGAAGTGAAGTGAAGTAAAATAAAGTGAAGTGAAGTGAAGTAAAGTGAAGTGAAGTGAAGTGAAGTAAAATAAAGTAAAGTGAAGTGAAGTAAAATAAAGTGAAGTGAAGTAAAGTAAAGTGAAGTGAAGTGAAGTGAAGTAAAATAAAGTGAAGTGAAGTGAAGTAAAATAAAGTAAAATAAAGTGAAGTGAAGTAAAGTAAAATAAAGTGAAGTGAAGTGAAGTGAAGTGAAGTGAAGTAAAATAAAGTGAAGTGAAGTAAAGTAAAATAAAGTGAAGTGAAGTGAAGTGAAGTAAAGTAAAATAAAGTGAAGTGAAGTGAAGTGAAGTAAAATAAAGGAAGTGAAGTAAAATAAAGTGAAGTGAAGTGAAGTAAAATAAAGTGAAGTGAAGTGAAGTGAAGTAAAATAAAGTGAAGTGAAGTGAAGTGAAGTAAAATAAAGTGAAGTGAAGTGAAGTAAAATAAAGTGAAGTGAAGTGAAGTAAAGTAAAGTGAAGTGAAGTGAAGTAAAATAAAGTGAAGTGAAATGAAGTGAAGTAAAATAAAGTGAAGTGAAGTGAAGTAAAATAAAGTGAAGTGAAGTGAAGTGAAGTAAAATAAAGTGAAGTGAAGTGAAGTGAAGTGAAGTGAAGTGAAATGAAGTGAAGTGAAGTGCAGTGAAGTGAAGTGAAGTGAAGTGAAGTGAAGTGAAGTGAAGTGCAGTGAAGTGCAGTGAAGTGAAGTAAAATAAAGTAAAATAAAGTGAAGTGAAGTAAAGTAAAATAAAGTGAAGTGAAGTGAAGTGAAGTGAAGTAAAATAAAGTGAAGTGAAGTAAAGTAAAATAAAGTGAAGTGAAGTGAAGTGAAGTGAAGTAAAATAAAGGAAGTGAAGTAAAATAAAGTGAAGTGAAGTGAAGTGAAGTAAAATAAAGTGAAGTGAAGTAAAATAAAGTGAAGTGAAGTGAAGTAAAATAAAGTGAAGTGAAGTGAAGTAAAGTAAAGTGAAGTGAAGTGAAGTAAAATAAAGTGAAGTGAAATGAAGTGAAGTAAAATAAAGTGAAGTGAAGTGAAGTAAAATAAAGTGAAGTGAAGTGAAGTGAAGTAAAATAAAGTGAAGTGAAGTGAAGTGAAGTGAAGTGAAGTGAAATGAAGTGAAGTGAAGTGAAGTGCAGTGAAGTGAAGTGAAGTGAAGTGAAGTGAAGTGAAGTGAAGTGAAGTGAAGTGAAGTGAAGTGAAGTGAAGTGAAGTGAAGTGAAGTGAAGTGCAGTGAAGTGCAGTGAAGTGCAGTGAAGTGCAGTATAGTGGAGTGAAGTGAAATGGAAATAGAATGAAATGAAGCGAAGTAAAATGAAACGAAGTAAAGATAATTATATACTAGAAACAACCAAAGTTTACCTGAAGTCTTAGAAACGGTATATTAAAAAACTTGTGAATAAACTTTAAACCAAAACTGTTTTTCATGCAGCATTCACCATATTCTATAACTGCTGCATCCTTTGGTCTGTTTAAATGTTTTATAAATTCAATAACTTCATCGAGATGGACAACCCGGTGTTCATTCATGTCGAGAAAATTGGCCTAAAATGCAAACAGTACCTAAATGCAGAGCAATACAAAATTTCCCCCAGACATCCACACCACTGATCTCAATAAAACTGGATAGGACATGGGGCCGAATTTAAGGTGCCAGTTGTATGATGACGTGACCACTACCTAAGATGGTCGCCACTAAAGTTCATAAGCTTTCGTAGATTGAAAACAGACAAAACTAGAGGGCAGTCAGGGACTGCATATACCTCCACCAGCGGGTTATTAGAGATGTTTAAAAAGAGAACGAGCATCCCGCTAACCAGGCTAGCTCACGAGACCAGCACAAGCATGTATGAATAAAATGCTTGATTGCACTCGTACCAAAATTATGCGAAAATATTTGCATAAAATAAAGATAATGAGCGCAATCCAGCATTTCTCATACACGGAGAATCTTGCGGTCAGATTTTTATTAATTTCTCATCCAAAGTTTGACTAAATTCAACCAAAATTTAATGTTTTGGTCGGTGGTCTCTGGCCAACGCTTCTGCAAACTTTCATGAAAATCGGTGCAATAGTTTTGGAGATATCCTGGCGACAGACAGACAAAGAAACAAACCAACCAACAGACAAACAAACAAACAAACAAACAAACAAACAAACAAACAAACAAACAAACAAACAAACAAACAAACAAACAGACAGACAGACAGACAGACAGACAGACAGACAGACAGACAGACAGACAGACAGACAGACAGACAGACAGACAGACAGACAGACAGACAGACAGACAGACAGACAGACAGACAGACAGACAGACAGACAGACAGACAGACAGACAGACAGACAGAGACAGAAAGGGGTAAAAACATAACCGCCTGTTAAACAAATGTAACAAAACAAGAAATACTCAGTGAGGTTTAAAACGCCAATTTCCTGTATTTGTTTGTATTACTGAGTTGGAAAACTTTTAAATTTCGTTGTTTTTCTTCAGTGCCGATAACGAAGAAATTTCACGGTTCAAAAACTGGAAGTTTAATTGTAATTATTTTAATGCCTCAACAATATCTCGTGTTGTGTACTTGCCATCTTTTGACTGTATTCGTTGTTAAACAGTGAAAACTAAACGAACCGGCATCTGTTGTTTGCTTTACGGCTTTTCCGACTCCCCCACACTTAGTATTCTGTCCCTTGGTTAATCTGACCGTGCTGACGTCAAGATTACGTTTGCCAGTCAACTTTGGGATTGGGAACAAGTTCTAAGGCTGCAATGCGTCATATGTTCCACTACGTAAGATGGCGACGACTGGCACGAAATGTTTGACTGCTGGCCGCAGGGAATGCCGTATCCAGTTTATATAGAGATCAGTGGTAGAGACCTCTGCCAGCAGGGAAATTTGGGGCACTACCAGCACAAGTGTAATTACATGGTCACCTCGGAATCCTTTGTTTCAAGAGGGACGATTAATGTCGTATTTCCCTCATCAATACTGGATGAGAGACGTTTCGTTCTAAACATCTCTCATCCAGGGCTGCAAATAAATCTTTTTTCTTGACAGGACATGTGTCTGATCCATTTCCAATTTTGGTCAGACATTATTAAAATTTGTTCGGACATAAAACCGTTATCATTACATAATTATTCAGAATACAGTCCTGAGTTCATGATATAAAGCCGGTTTCCGTGGCGGTCGTCTGACTCGTCTGTTTAGCGTTGCGCGCGTGTGTTATACTTATACATTGTTTTAATTAACTCCTTGGTGCCAGAGTAATTAAATACTATCAGTTTCTCTCAGAAGACCGATTCAGTTACGGAAGATTTAAAATTCAAACATGCTCAATCTAGTCGATAGAATTACGAAAGGAAATCGGTATTTTTCTCTCAAAAAGAGAAGTTTCTCTTCCAATAGCATAAAGCCGGATTTCTTGATCGATCAGACAATATGTTTTATTTGCACGGACACTATGTCCGATGACAATTTGGTTTTGTTCTGACATTTGCCAAATTTGGTCGGACATTGTCCGATGTCCGACAGTAATTTGCAGCCCTGCTCATCCAGTATTCATGAAGGACAATTAGACAAAACGTCCCTCATTACTATTGAGGAAATCGTCCCACATAATAATCAGTGGGGCGATGTAAACACTGTTAACAGAACGGAATTTCTCTCCTATTGACTGTGGTCTGAACAACCCTGTCAAGATTATTTAATATTCTTTTAGCCTCCAAACATTATGGGATAATACAATTTGTCTTTGCGCATTTATACTCTGGAAGGTTTGCAGAAGTCCCTCGGACCTACGGTCCTCCCTCATGACATCCAGAAACCATCTCTCGACTTTCGGGGACATTTAATCACGAATAACCCTCAATGTCATGCATTTAGTAAGAACTTACCAAAACTAGAACGGGAATGTGATCGGGAATTTTCGGAAGTTCTCTTTCGATGTACTTAAATGTCCTAGAAAAATATTGGAGCTTGTTAAGAGACGAAGACACTTTCAGTTTTAGAATAGGATGCTTTAATTAAATCTTTGATTATAATTGGTCAGAAATTCTCGATATCTGTGCACATTTTTAGTCCTATTTGCCGCTGTGATTGTCAGATTTTGAGTCCACAATGCTATTATCTGTAGTTTCTGGAGGTATTATCTGTAGGAAAAGGGACTTATCGTTCATGTGCTGACGTGAACCTGTCCAGCTAGCCAAACCGAAGAAAAGCGCGGGAAAGAAGCAACTGTCTTTGAATTGCGATTTTTTGAACGTTTTTTGTTCTGAGCGGGTGATAATAAAACAAAGTATAATAAAACAATTCTTGAATTCGACTTTTTTAATATCAAGAATTATCAAGGTCTCAGACTGCATTTACTCTATATCAGCCTTCGGAGTTGGCAAATAACACAGACTTCTGCCTTGATAAGTCTTGATATCAAAAAATCTCATCCAATAACTGTTTATTATATCTGTAGTTTCTGGAGGTATTATCTGTAGAAAACAAGCAAGGCTAATTGCGTTTTTTTTAAACGTTTTTTTGTCCTGAGGTAGTGATTTTTTGACATTTTGAACAGAAAATGTATAATAAAACAATTATTGAATTCGACCAGAACAAAATGGATTCTTTTAGGGAGCACGTGGGGGAGCACGGGTGGCGTGTTAGCGCGCTGCCTCTCACCAAGAAGTTAAGTCTGGTTATACGGGGTTAGTACTTGGATGGGTGACCGCTTGGGAATGACCCCGTTGTCGAGCTTGGACTCATGTGAGTAGAGATTTAGGTAATCTCTCCCGTGCTTCGAGGGTTTTTCGCCGGGTTCTCTGGTTTTCCTCCCTCCATAAAATCAACACCTAACATCTTAGCTGTGATCCGTGGTCTGAACTGTGTCGTACGACGGCTGCCTGGAGCGCCTTTGATACAGGGCCTCTTTTAGCTATATAATTGGGGGGCCAAGGCCCCCCAGTCTCCCCTTGAGCCCCCCCCCCCACGAATTGACCCCCCCCCCCAGTAAAAGTCCCTTTTTGGTCCAGGATAAAATATATGTGGATAAGCAAGTCAGTTGAATAGTTTCAGTTGCTACAAATGTATAGATAAATCTTTACATTAGTTAAATAGTTTTCATTTTGATAAGATGTATGTGGTGACGAAAAATCGTTTTATCGTTTTCACAACATTTTCCATATTATATTTGAAAGTGAACATGCTGATGAGTTCGTACACGAAGCGAAACAGTCAGAAATGTGTTGTATTTTAACTAGTTTTTTTATGACATTTTATGACCTTCAGTGTTCTTAAAAATCACCCTCAGAATGCAGGAAATGGGAGACTCTAAATTTCAAAAATTTGCCACCGGACCCCCCTAGAAGAGTTCCTTTTTGTGAACGCCCCCCCGGAAAAATCCTTAAAAGAGGCGCTCCTTTGGTATGCCTATTTCGACACGGCCACGTTGATCTGCGTCCTTCGCAATTCAGCCGCTGGCTGCAAGTAAGGATGATTACCCCCACCCCCCACCCCCCTCCTCCCCAATCCTTTATTCTGTTTCTTGTTACCACATCAACCATGCAAAACAAGTATACATGTTGGGAAATTAGGCTGAAAGAATGATTGAATAGAAATCTTAGCGTTACAATACCATTGTTTCGTGATATCCAGCATCATGATACAACCGTGTGTTCCTTTGTAAACATCAAGAAATTCAGCATCAAGAACACCAGGGATTTGCTCCTGAGAATGTCAGAAAAGCAGACAACATTTGTTAACTTGTTTTTATTTTTATGTCAATGTTGATGTCGTTGTTGTCAATGTTGTTGTTGTTGATGATGTTGCTGCTGCTGTTGTCGTTGTTGTCACCGTTGTTGCTGTTACTGCATTGATACCGTTGCTGCCAGTGCTGATGTTGTTATGTTGCTTATACTGCTGTTGTTGCTGCTGTTGCTGCTACTGTTATTGCCATTGTTGCTGCTGTTGCAGTTAATGTTGTTGTGATGCTGTTGTTGTTGTTGTTGTTGCTGCTGCTGCTGTTGCTGTGCTATTATTATTGCCATTGTTGCATGCTGCTGTTGCAGTTAATGCTGTTGCTACTGCTGTTGTTGCTGCTACTGTTATTGCCATTGTTGCTGCTGTTGCAGTTAATTCTGTTGCTGCTGTTATTGCCATTGTTGCTGCTGTTGCAGTTAATGCTGTTGTTGCTGTTGTTGCTGCTGTTATTGCCATTGTTGCTGCTGTTGCAGTTAATGCTGTTGTTGCTACTGTTATTGCCATTGTTGCTGCTGTTGCAGTTAATGCTGTTGTTGCTGCTGTTATTGCCATTGTTGCTGCTGTTGCAGTTAATGATGTTGCTGCTGTTATTTGCCATTGTTGCTGCTGTTGTTTGCCATTGTTGCTACTGTTGCAATTAATGCTGTTGGGATGTTGTTGTCACTGCTGTTGTTGTTGTTGCTGCTTCTGTTGTTTTTGCTGGTGAATGGTTGTTGCTGTTGGTGCTGCTGCTGTTGTTGTTGCTGCTGCTGCTGCTGTTGTCGTTGCTACTGTTTTTTCACAATATGTGGCTTTTCCACAATATGTCGTCAAATATGTTTTTCTAAAAAGCTAGGGTGTAAACCAGATTTCTGATTAGGATTAGGGTTTTTGTTGTGGTTAGGGTATCAAAAAGATTGCTAAAATCTTGAGACTCGCTGAAGCTCAATGACAAATTTAGAAAACAAAAACAAATTTGACGGCGTATTTTGGAAAAACCGTGAAAGGACTGGACGGGTCCTTTTGAGTCATCCCTTTTAGCCTCGACTCTGATAAATCAGATACAGCTCGGCTGCTCATGCTGTATCTATTACTTGTTGTATCTATTACTTGTTGCATCTGTTGCTGCTACTGTTATTGCCATTGTTGCTGCTGTTGCAGCTGTTGCAGTCAATGTTGTTGTGATGCTGTTGTTGTCGTTGCTGCTGCTGTTCCTGCTGCTATTATGATTGCCATTGTTGCATGCTGGTGTTGCAGTTAATGCTGCTGCTGCTGCTGCTGCTGCTGCTGCTGTTGTTGCTGCTACTGTTATTGCCATGTTGCTGCTGTTGTTATTGCCATTGTTGCTGCTGTTATTGCCATTGTTGCTGCTGTTATTTGCCATTGTTGCTGATGTTGCAGTTAATACTGTTGGGATGCTGTTGTTGCTCCTGTTGTTGTTGCTGCTGCTGCTGCTGTTGTTTTTGCTGGTGAATGGTTGTTGCTGTTCGTGCTGCTGTTGTTGCTGCTGCTGTTGTTGCTGCTGCTGTTGTTGCTGCTGCTGTTGTTGTTGCTGCTGCTGTTTGCTGCTGTTTGCTGCTGTTTGCTGCTGCTGCTGTTGTTGTTGCTACTATTTTTTCACAATATGCGGCTTTTCCACAATATGTCGTCAATATGTTTTTCTAAAAAGCTAGGGTGTAAACCAGATTTCTGATTAGGGTTTTTGTTGTGTTTAGGGTATCAAAAAGATTGCTAAAATCTTGAGACTCGCTGAAGCTCAATGACAAATTTAGAAGAAGAAAAAATATTTGACGGCGTATTTTGGAAAAACCGCGAAAGGACTGGACGGTTCCTTTTCAGTCATCCCTTTTAACCTCGATCCTGATAAAGGTCTGCAGTCGAACAACAGTATTTCACTGCTAAAAACCTTAGTATTAAGCAGTTCATCAATTTCGCTTTGTTATATCAAAATCACTGTCACAGTCCAATTTCTTAACCTACTGTTGTAATGTATATTGTTGTACAGTAAGATACTAAAAGAAATAAAAAAGAGGAAAAAAATTCTCACTTCAGTAGAAGATAAATCATTAGCTAGCTTCAGTCCATCACTTGCTGACTTCTTCTTTCCTATGTTAAAAGAATACTAAGATTGGATATGAACTAAAATGAAAAATGTCTCTAATTTACATTGTTACAAGTAAAGTACCGCAAAACATGTAATGGGGGAAGATAGCATGCACTGCACTGCACTACACTACACTACACTACACTACACTACACTACACTACACTACACTACACTACACTACACTACACTACACTACACTACACTACACTACACTACACTACACTACACTACACTACACTACACTACACTACACTACACTACACTACACTACACTACACTACACTACACTACACTACACTATTGATTTTTATTACAATTTAAAATTTACAGGTGATGGGTCTTGATTAAGTCCTTCGAGATAACAATAAGTGCCATTAATGGTCATACAATATAAATAATTGTATACATGAAGTACTTTATACAATAAATTAATAGGTTTAGAGAAGTTCAAAAAAAAATTAAAGTTTCTAATATAACGAAATTAATGAAAGTCAATATAAACAGTTTATTCAGGATCAACTTCTACTTCCAAGTTGTCCTCAGTTAAGCCAAGGTGTTCACGGTAAATATTTGTTGAGTCTTGAATTCCGTCCGTGCAACAAAGTTTCCTGAACAATGAACGATATCTTTTCGACATTCCAAAGTGCCGCAAGACATTTTCATTTGCTGGATGCCAAGAGCCAAGAGCACCAACCACAAAACCAAAGACATCGCATTGCTTTCCTTGACCAATGGAAAATTGCTTCAGCCCTTCGTATTTAGTGATTTTGCGATGTTCAGCATCACGAAGGGCTTCAGCGTTATTGTTACATCAATAATTAGAACTTTATTGCCCTCCTCAACAATGATGTCAGGACGTAAATGAGAGTTGGCAGCACGAACTTGTTTGTCGGTAGTAATGGTACCATGTTGAACGGCGTTGGTGATACGGTCTACTATGGTGTTGTGTCTGCGAAGAATACTAGGCATGTTAGGAAGGCAGTGACACAAGACATGAGGAAGGGTCTCATCCGAAGTACAACGGCGACATTTTGGGCTGGCATTAGACCACCGACTCTTGACATTAAGTGGAAGGCAATTGAGTCGAGCAGGATGGATAAAACGCCAGTCTCTAAAACGGATGTTGAGGCCATTGTATTGCCAAGTAGATCCATCGGCGAAGGTGTCAGTGGTAAGCGCACGAGCAACTTTCCCTTGATCAGGAAGAGCAAATAGTGTAGAAGCGAATCGATCTTGGACATGAAAATGAAAAAAACGACTGGCTTCTTTAGCAAGAACAGTACCGGAGTTTTGCGACGAAACGACAGGAAGACCATTGTCATTGAATCTAATTTCAATACCAAGGTTGCGAGTGGATTTGCGGACTCTGGTCCACAACGATTGAATGCGGTAGTGTTTGTTGTTTAAACGATCATCAGGAAGGCTGGACAGATAGTTGGATTTCAGAGCAGAAGTAGGATTAGATGGGGAGGCACGGCACTACACTACACTACACTACACTGCCCTGCCCTGCCCTGCCCTGCCCTGCCCTGCCCTGCCCTGCCTTGCCCTACCCTACCCTACCCTACCCTACCCTACCCTACCCTACCCTACCCTACCCTACCCTACCCTACCCTACCCTACCCTACCCTACCCTACCCTACCCTACCCTACCCTACCCTACCCTACCCCTACCCTACCCTACCCTACCCTACCCTACCCTACCCTACCCTACCCTACCCTACCCTACACCCTACCCTACCCTACCCTACCCTACCCTACCCTACCCTACCCTACCCTACCCTACCCTACCCTACCCTACCCTACCCTACCCTACCCTACCCTACCCTACCCTACCCTACCCTGCACTACACCTACTGTATACAACACTTTTTATAAGGACTGCACCTTTATCAACAACATCCCAAACTTCAACTTTAACAACATCATCAGCAACTAAAAAAAATCACATACATTGACTTAAACAAGGGTTTCATTATTGTCAATTTCAGCTCACTTATTAACAACATATTCTCCAAAAGAAATCGTATCAAACGGAAGTCTGCTGGACAGAAGTTTTTTCGTAAAGGTGAACTTCGAATCGAACATTTGAACATCAAATCGAACGAAAGAAACGTAATTTGAAACTTGGTAACAAACTTCCGAACCGTGTGTTGAAAAGTGAGCCGAAACTGACAGTAATTTTCAAAGTAACAGGTTGGTTTAGGTTACGAACAAGTAAACTTAAAAAATAACATCCCCTTAAAGTAGTGGCTCCCAAAAGTAAATTTTCCATTGCGTGGTTAGAAACGAAGCTTGGAAAAGAAGGATTTGAACTTAAAGAGCGTAAGTTATTGTAGACCATGCACTGGTTCGACAGTAACGGAATTTATTTCAGACTCTTTTCTGTCATCGCCTTTTTCAAAACAAAGTAAAACGTCTTGTATTCAATGGTGGCCGTTAAATAGGGGGGAAAAAACTTATCGGGACGGCCGTAAGGTGGCCGCGGTCGCTTAATAGAGGTGGCCGCTCAATAGGGATTTTATTTACAGTATTACACTGGGAAAAAATTCGGGACTTTGACAACTGGCCGCCTAAAAGGGAGTGGCCGCTTAAGGTGGCTCCATACAGTTTCTAGAAAAATGGAAAATACAAGTTTGAGAGTCCGAACCACATGCATAAACAATTCAGAAAAACAATAAAACTAAATGTTACGCATAGTTAAACATTCTGACAATCAAAAACTGTTACCAAATAAATAGCAACAGTTGTTGAACAATGACGTTTCAAAATGACTGCCAATTCCCTTTCAAACTAATTTAATTCGAAAAAAACTTTGGTGGCCCCCAATTTTTTTTTCTTGAAGTATGAGTAATCAATAGGCCGATTTTTAAAAAATTCTGTAGAAGGAATAATTTTTTAAAATCGGCCTATTGATTACTCATACTTCAAGAAAAGTTTTAATGAAAAAAAAAATTGGGGGTCACCAAAGTTTTTTTAGAATTAAATTAGTTTGAAAGGTAATTGGCAGCCATTTTGAAACGTCATTGTTGCCATAGCAACAACTGTTGCTACTTATTTGGTAACATTTTTTTATTGTCATAATGTTTAACTATGCATAACATTTAGTTTTATTGTTTTTTCGAATTGTTTATGCACGTGTTTTGGACTCTCAAACTTGTATTTTCCATTTTTCAAGAAACTGTATGGAGCCACCTTAAAACAGCAAAGAACAGTGTACCTACGCTGCAACATCGACGAAACTGTGCGCAAGAGAAAAAAACTCTTCTCCGCAGAGGCTTCTGTATAATTATTCTGGTTAGTCGCAGGTGCGCAAGTTAGTGAAATTTCAGGTCAATTTTTAAAAGACCTTGAAGAAAGCTATTTTCTGGCATTAGATTGAGCCATTAGGATTAAATAGGATTATATTGTAATTCGTTGTCCTAGTTTGAGTAAGCCACTTCTATGTGATTAGAGCCTTCAAATAACTTATAATTTTCACACAACTCTTTCAGAGTTTCAGCTGCTTCACCCCCCCCCCCCCCCCCCCCCAATATTTTGTGAAGTGTCCACCACTGCATGTATATGCTGTAACTGTACTGTACCTCTAGCCTAGTTTCTAAGCCGCCATTAGCTTGGCCGCGGGGTTGGTTTGGGTTCTTGGAAGTCTGGAGAGGCTGGAAACGAGAAGGCCTAGCAACATTTGTAAAAAGGTCCTGCCCAAAATCGTTCTGGCCCTTCGAGTGTTCCTGGGATCTAGCGTAGCGACAATATATTATATAAAAAGCATAAGGATGTCTGCGAAGATTTTACCAAAGATCTTGGCGATCGAAAGAAGGAAATTATGGAATATATTCCAATTGGAGCTCGAAATGAAAATTTAACTGTTTAACTTTCAACGTTTGGCGGTTGGAAATAGTAAGTGTCGGGAAACACTTAGGACGTCATAACATCACAATTCTTCCTCAATAAACAACTGAGCTGTAAAGTGAAAGTGTTTACGAATTTTGCTATAGGCCCAGCGGGTCCGTTCGGATCACTTCCGAAACGTGTCAACCGAGGAAGGCCTAGAAACTAAGCTACTGTACCTCGATAATTCCAGTTTATGCTGCAGACCTAAAGAAACAGAAGAAAATAAAAACAAACATATTAGAAATGAAAAACCAAAGAAAAAAGTACAATTCAATATTAATACTGCACCATAAATACATTACACAGTACAGTACATTACAGTAAATAAAAAGTAATAACTTTTCCCTTTACATTGCTACGCTTGAAGCCTCTGACACTCTATTAGTGGGAGCAGTGTTACACTGTCCAATTTTCCGGGCAACTTGTCTCACAAGGGCTAAATCTCTTGCATTGCAGTTGCACAAGCAAGGGTGTTACATTATACACTTGTTGACTGGCGCCGAGGGAAACATCGAGTTTTACGGACCCGAAGGCTTCAATGTCACCCGAGGGCTTTAGCCCAAGGGACCGTAAAACTCGATGTTTCTCGAGGCAAAAGTCAACAAGCGTTTTGTTATATACCAAAGACTTTACAAAATACCAAATACAAAATACCAAACTTCGAATCAGTTGTAAAAGTTGTAAAAATCAACTTGTAAAAGGCAAAAAGACTTAACAAAACACTTCGAAAGTTGTAAAAGGCAAAAAGACTTACCAAAACACTTTGACTTTGTCTTCGTATTTCAATTCAACTGAACAAATACACAAGACTCAACAAGTACAAAGAACACCTTTAAATTTATCCAGATTTTCTTCAGACCTTCTTTGAAGATATGTATAGATATTCTTTCCTTTGGAAAATGGACTATTTCGTACCAAACAACCTCGAAACAGCTCTTGTTTTCAAAATGTTCCGAAAAGTCCAAAGTTCTTGATCTGATGCAATAATCATTGTGTATTCACGTGAACAACGCATGATTAAAGCTGACGTCAGAGGGAAACATTGCACTGTTTCCTTCTTCATTGTTGACGTCAGAGGGAAACAGTGCAATGTTTCCCTCGGCAGAAAGAAACATTGAGTTTGATGAACAACACGTGACCATGATTTGACCAATAGGATTTCATCTTTGGCAAACGAAAGTCTTTGATATATAACAATATGCAATGTTTCTTGCAACTTGTCTTGTCTACATGTAATTGCAAAGGTGACTGAACTGAAAAGAACTGGAATGGCTTACAAAGCCTATTTTTATCAGCTGATCATGTAAATTG
The DNA here is from genome assembly GCA_035771165.1 of Paragorgia papillata. Lineage (NCBI taxonomy): Eukaryota > Metazoa > Cnidaria > Anthozoa > Scleralcyonacea > Coralliidae > Paragorgia > Paragorgia papillata. The sequence goes on from JAWNZC010000009.1 coordinate 206,227, forward strand.
TTGCAAGGTGCAAGAGGGGTGTTATACTGTGTAATACCATGATCGCCTCGGATTCTTTTGTTCTCCGAGGGAATGTAAACCTCATATTTCCCTCATTGCTCATGCAAGAGGGAAATTTATCCTTTGTCTTCTAATTTTCCCGTGCATGTTGATGAGGGAAAATTAGAAGACAAAGAAATCCTTTGTCTTCTTCTAATTTTACCGTGCATGTTGATGAGGGAAAATTAGAAGACAAAGAAATCTTTTGTCTTCTTCTAAATTTCCCGCTTGCATATATTTTCCCTCATCAACATGCACGGGAAAATTAGATGCAACTTCTTTGATCAACCGTGTAAATTTCCTGTCGGTAAGATTCTCAAAGTTTTCCTCGGCGATCATAATATTACAAACTAATAACATGACTTTTCGGGAAATTAGCGATTAAATTTCCCCTTTGCCTCGGGAAGATTTGTAAAAGACCTCGGCCTGCGGCCCTCGGACTTTCACAAACCTTCCCTCGGCGGCGGGGAAATTTAATCGCTAATTTCCCTCAAGTCATGTTATTACTTATAATAATGCATCACTACTACCATTTGCGTTGAAGCGTTTAGCGAATAACTAGTTGTTCTCGAGTTTTCAAACAAACGTTGTCCAATGATGACAGATCAAATCAATGACGAATAGGGGGTGTAACTTTCCGTTGTCAATACTTGTCATCGTTCTCAAAGGAAAATAATGGATCCGTTGAATAGGATACTAGGGATATTGTAGGATATTAAGCATTTGTTGACTTGAAATCAAATATGGCGGGAAAATTAGACGAAGAACAAGGTGCAAGTGTAAATGACTAAAATCTGTTGTTTGTAGGCCGTTTACTACTCCCAAAAGAGGTCGTGTTGGTTTTTTTTGGCAGATGTGTGTACCCAACTGACTTTTAAAACGGATTTTATAGTTCGAATCAGTCGTGGAAAGTATACTTGACGACTGACGAAGTGACAAGTTGACAATCACATAAAACAAACCCAATCAATTGATTGATTTTTTCTTTGTCTTGATTTTGTTTTTGGCTATATATGGACAGTTCACTTGTTCTTGTTTTGTGTGTGTGTGTTTTGAATTTAGTAAACTTCATCAAGCTCGGCCGACAACTCACTTGAGCCAGCACGCACGTGGCCTGCGAACTGCCCCATGAAAGTGGCCGATTTTCTATGCGATTCTCGATCGTGGTTGGGTTAGGATATCTAAACCAATCAAAATTAGCCTCCGTAGTATACTGTAGGTAGGTGATGACCCGAAACATTGGTTGAACTCTCTTTATTAGATCGACCAAATATTATCCACTGGTATGATCTGGAGGATGGTGCTTTTGTAACCAAACATTATTAAAAATGTCAATTACAGTGTATATAAATTTGGCAAAAATACAATAAAGCCAGGAACCAAGAACAGGGGAAAAAAACCAGTAACAGTGGCCAATGTAAGAAAAGGGTCGACGTAAAAAAAGGGTCGATGACCAGAAACAGAAAATTTATTTTTTCGGCCTTATTAAGTGTTCCAACTTCGTGCAAGTCACTTGTTGCAACACAAACATTGCGAGACTTGATGATTGCGGACTATATTACTCCATGAAATTTCTCTCAGTGGTAAACAAAATCCAAGCATACTGTACTTTACCGCTGTAGTGCTTTACTGTCAGTATTATCAGTCACTAACCTGTATCTCACTTGTGGGTAAGTACTCTTCTTTAAATGGCTGGCCCTGGAATCGACCAAGTAAAGTACTTTTACCTGAATTGCGATCACCTTTAATAATGATTTTCACTACACAATAAAAAATTGGGTAAAAATATGAAGATATAATAATGTATAGTATGTTAAAGCATAAAATAATGTTATAGATCCAGTATTTTTCGTTTGACGCGTGGGATCGTACGCGCACACACCGGCACATGCGCAAACTCAACTACGCGTGCTATTCGCACGCGTGAAAGGCCATGTTCAATCGTTCATTCACATTACAAGTGAAATTGTGTGAAAGTTTCAGTAATGTCACAACGTAAGATCTCACAACGTAACGCAAGCTCTCACAATGTAACGCAAGGTCTCACAATGTAACGTAAGGTCTCACAATGTAATGTAAGGTCTCACAATGTAACGTAAGGTCTCACAATGTAACGTAAGGTCTCACAATGTAATGTAAGGTCTCACAATGTAACGCAAGATCTCACAATGTAACGTAAGGTCTCACAATGTAACGTAAGGTCTCACAACGCAACGTAAGATCTCGCAGCGTAACGTAAGGTCTCACAATGTAACGTAAGGTCTCGCAACGCAACGTAAGATCTCACAGCGCAACGTAAGGTCTCACAATGTAACGCAAGATCTCACAACGTAATGTAAGGCCTCACAGCGTAACGTAAGGTCTCACAACGTAACGCAAGATCTCACAACGTAATGTAAGGCCTCATAGCGTAACGTAAGGTCTCACAACGTAGCGCAAGATCTCGCAACGTAACGTAAGGTTTCACAACGTGTAGGTCTTTCAATGTAACGTATATCGTCTTTAAGCGTAGGTTTCTGTAACAGTTTTCACAGCGTAGTAGGTTTTACGTTTTACAACTAAACTAATACGTTAAACCAAAAAATCACGTCTTACAATGAATATCAAGCAACACAACTTTCTTTTCCAGATGTGTAGTAGAATAGTTAATTATATATGTAACATTTTATAGATTATTAGATTATAATTAATAACATGCACGAGATTAAGAACTTGTCACGAACAATTGATTAGTTGTTATACAAAGAAACATTGTAAGCCAACCTAGACTCCGACACCGGAGTCTAAGGTTTGGCAGTTGGGTTTCAGACACGATAGTTGAAGGTTGTAAAGATAAATGAGAGAAGAGAAGTCCGGGAGGAGAATTAGAGAGAGTGACGCTAATCTGAACCGGCGCAGCGTAATCAACGCAGGTTACGCAACAAGGTGTGTATTCCAGAAAATATAAAAGTTACATGTATAGGTTGAAGGTTCATATTTCTGTGCCATAACTGATCAGCTTTAACCAGTGATTTTAACGCACGTGCGATTCGCACACGAAAAATTATTTATTTTTTAAATTACTTAAAAGGACTGTAGACCTTCACGTCAGGTGAAGAATCAGACATAGTTTATAACGCTACTCTGGCTTAAAAGTTTTTTAAACGTAGCATAAAAGTTACTGAACAATAACTCTTTAAGCTACGTTAAAAAAACTTTTAACACTTTAACTCCCACATGTCAGGAGGTCTTCCCTTGACGAGTAAAATCGTCTGGCGTTAGACAGAGTAAAAAATAAAAAGTGCAAAATGGCACCGATAGGAATGAAAGGCTTAAGCCAGATTATTATATGGCTGGGCTTGTTTTGGGGCTGATTGGTTGCTGAGAGGTCCGGAAAAAGCCGTAATGCCCTCTCGGCACTGAAGTTTTGGCGGGAACATTACATTACATGTTGATTTGAATGAAAATAAAAGCGAATTAGATATATTCGTTGGAAAATTTTGAACAATAATACGCCCTGAAACATCAGTGTTTCTTTTTATAAAAACTTCTTATTTAAAAGCGCGAAAAATAAAAGCCTAACAGGTGTAAACATGAAGCGAAACGAACAAGCTCAAAAGTAAGAACTAAGGTGAACAGCGACACCTGATCAAGACAAACGTAGAACTAAAAACAGATAAGAAAACAAACCAAAAGCCATATAATAAAAGGCTTATTAACCTCGTTTTCTCGGTCTGCATGCATGGGAAAGTATTTGCCCTCGGTTTCTCTTGCACAAACCTCGTTCCTTCGTCGCTCGGTCTGCACGAAAACCTCAGGCAAATACTTTCCCGTACAGACCTCGCACTCGGTTAATAAGCCTTTAGTAGCATTAAACTTATGTCTAATTAAGTTTGTCTCATTTTAAAGAACTCGTCAAATGGTATTAAGAAGACCTTTTACAATCTTTCCGTATCTGTTTTGGTTTTGGAAATATTTCGACCAAAGACAGCGTGCTGTCCGCCATCTTGTTGTACAGTAATATTGGGTCTAATTAACTAGGAAATTGGTGACGTCACAACCAGGGTAAACCTGATGAAACTACTCCGTGGGTGACCAAATTTCAACGGAAGGCTTTTTAAATGTTGTGGGTCAATTTAAAATGGAAATAGCGCAACAAAATCGAGTTTCTAGCTCATAATGTCATAAGGTTGGCAAGATAAAAATTTCACTTTATCCTGGTTATGATGTCACATGCATATCGAAAATAATTCCAAGATGGCGGACAGCAGGCTGTCTTTGGTCCAAATATTTCCAAAACCAAAACAGATACGGAAAAATTGTAAAAGGTCTTCTTATACCATTTGACGAGTTCTTTCAAATGAGACAATTGCCAATACCCTTTAATAGAGCAACTAGTTATTTGGTGAATATTATGTCTTTAGTGAGTACTCTCACTAGTACTGTAACTGCAGTAATTAAATAATAAAAAAAAATGTTATTAACTATTTTTGGTCAGTCCATACTGAAAAATACTTGACTTCAGTCTCAAGGGTGGCACCAGAAATTCCCAGACACAGGGGCTAAAGTCCCCATTAACAGAAGGGCTAAAATACATGTAGGGGGGTCTAGGAGAATGTTCCCTCAAAAAAATTTTCAATTCAAAGGTCAGAAATGGTTTTCCATTGCTATTGGTAGAAAACATATTTATTTATAGCTATAAAAACTTTTAAAAAATGCTTTGTTAACTAGCAAAGTTTCCTTTTATATTTTTCATTCTTTAAATCTTTTCCCCAGCCAACAGAGGGGCTAAGCATCACCCATGCCCCTTCTGGTGCCACATCTCTTGGCCTACAACCTCTAACAGTTTCTGAATCCTTGGGAAAGTATTTTCCAGTAGAGAACTCCCAATTAGTAAATAGCAAAATACTTATAAACAAACAAAACAGGTACATGTAGTTATACATATACACTATATTCACACATCATAGCGAGAACTTTACATCCGCTAAATCAAACACTGGCAAACACTCAATACTCGCGAGCAATGTGAGTCAGTATAACCTATCGGATCAGGGAAACTATGGAACATTTATATTAAAGAAATTATCAAAGCGATCAACTTTACGGCGTAATAAACTAAAACAACAAAGGCTTATACAAGCATTTCAAAACATTTCAGCATCCAATGATGTCCAATTTTGCAAGTATTTGCCAATGTTTGGTTTCGCTAGAAGTGTGAGTACTCGTGGTATAATCTACGTAATAATGATGAGACATTACTACGATCACCACCTGGTAAATCACTTGCAACATTAGGAGATAGCGTTTGCATTTGCAGCCCCGAAACTATGGAACTCATTACCTAGGGATATTAGAAACATTAATTCTTTATCAATTTTTAAGAGTGACATTAAGACCTTTCTTTTTAAACGTGCTTTCCATGTTCTATATACTTGTAACATTTTATGATGACTGTAATATTTTACTTTCATTAGTTTGTAATGCGCCTTTGATCATTTTTATGTAATTGGCGCAATACAAATTTCAATTAAATTGAATTAAATTATGATATATATATATATATAACTCATTAATAATTCATGAGGAAAATTCAAAAGAAATTAAGGTTTAATGTCTGTTTACCCCGGTACAGGACTGGTAAATGTGATACAAAACTGTTTAATAAAACATCAGTTCTGTATCACATTTACAGACACTGATATCAGTTCTGTAGCTAGTGTACAGACACTTCGCATTCAACTATCTTGAGTAAGGTACGCTAGTAGCGTCCTCATACAAGATGAAGATGCAAACAGTTGTTCAACAACATCATTTGTTGAATAACAAATGATGTTGTTGAACAACTGTTTGCATCTTCATCTTGTATGAGGACGCTACCAGAATGGCTATTTATAACACGTCACTTAGAATATAAAATGTGGGACTAATACTAAATCAAAGTGCATGCTCACATCACTAGTTTAATAATCGTAGCCTATTAAACCTTACCTCGAAGGTTTATCAGCTCTTAACATGATGTATTTTTAGCTAACTTAATAGACATTTTAGAAGTCATTTACAGAATTCGTGTCTGTTCTGTATCGGGATACTCGGCTTCACCTCATGTCTGTATACCCCGATACAGAATGGCCACTCATTCTGTGAATAATACATATTATATATATATATATATATATATATTGAAATATAGTAAGGTTATATATACTGCCGAAACAGAGAACATAGGAGTCTAATGTTTCGAGCGAAGGCCTAACGTTTCGAACAAAACATTTGACTCTGACAAAGGGCCTTCGCTTGAAACGTTAGACTCCTACGTTCTCTGTTTCGGCAGTATATCTAATCTTACTATATTTCAATTGTTGTTTCTACACTGCCTACGCAGCACGCTACTTTTATTTTATTATATTTATATTATATTATATATATATATATATATATATATATATATAATATATATATATATATATATATATATATATATATATATATATATATATATATATATATATATATATTGTAAATAGAATAAAAAGTAAGCATAAGTAATTAGTAATTATTCTGATATTGGCATACCACAAAATCAATGCGCACTGACAAGAGCCCAAAGCCCCTACCAGAATAATATACATACTGTATGCCAAATGCCCCATGGCATGCTTGAAGCAAATATTTAAGAGCAATACTCAAGGTTATGTCTTTATATTATATAAAATTAGTCACATATTTGATGCTGCATTCTTGTAGATTCCAACATACAAAAGACGAAGAAGCATTTTAATCATTATAAACAGAATCTAGTACATACTGTTATACTGGACACCACGACCAAACTTCCTTTGCAATGACTGACCCATTGAAGTGACACCAGAGGGCATTGTACTCCGTGATTTGGAGTCCTCATTCTTCCTAGCTAGCTTCTTTAAAGCAGAAATCATCTTTGGTCTTCCACGTACGTTTTCTATTAATGTTGGTCAAAAACGAAACATATTTTGGGTCTATAAATCCTTCTCAAACCCAAACTTTAAAACAACCTTCATCGTAGACGTCCTCCATTTTGATATTTTAGGCCCCAGACCCCAGTCGACCCAATGTCACGTTTTTGTCACGTTACCACACATTGCGCGCTAGCCTGGTACCCTGGCCCAATTTCAAAAGAAATATGGGCCAGGTAACCACTAATCTCATTCTCGCGTCATCAGGGCTAAATCCACTTATGACGATTGCAGTTTTACTCATAGCCACTAAAAACGCGCGAAATTTCAACCAATGGGAAAGCAGAAGTCTTTAGTGGTTACCTGGCCCATATTCTTTGATTGGGCCAGGGTACCAGGCTAATTGCTAGCCTGGTACCCTAGCTAATTGCGCGCCAGCTTGAAGTTGGAGGTGGAGTACTGCCGAAATTAGGGAGCTTAAGTTGGCTCCATACAGTTTCTAGAAAAACGGAAAATACAAAGTTTGAGAGTCCAAAATACGTGCATAAACAATTCGAAAAAAGAATAAAACTAAATGTTATTGCTATGGCAACAATGACGTTTCAAAATGGCTGCCAATTACCCTTCAAACTAATTTAATTCGGAAAAAATTGGGGGTCACCAAAGATTTTTTCCGAATTAAATTAGTTTGAAGGGTAATTGGCAGCCATTTTGAAACGTCATTATTGCCATAGGAACAACTGTTGCTATTTATTTGGTAACAGTTTTTGATTGTCAGACTGTTTAACTATGCATAACATTTAGTTTTATTCTTTTTCCGAATTGTTTATGCACGTGGTTTGGACTCTCAAACTTGTATTTTCCATTTTTCAAGAAACTATATGGAGCCACCTAATTAACGTAGTATGGAGTTCTAAAAGCATTTTATCGAATAGTTTGAAGTCAAACTCAAATAACAGGTTTCGCCGTTTCACGAGTTAACGTCGTCCTGAAGACGTGAGAATGATCTGAATAACGTTGTATGTAGGGGCAGCGTTACACTTACTCTTGGGACTAAAAATTATTTATTTTCTTTGTTATATGAGGAAAATTCTAATCTATTGTATCAATTAATCATTCAAATCTAAATGTCCAACCTGTAAAGCTAACACGCAGCATTACCTGCTTCTTATAGCATTCTATTTTTTATTAGTATCTTTAATAACTTTTTATATCTTTGGGTCCGCAGTAATTGGCGTTTACGCTGTTGCAGTAACCCTGCCTGCCGTAGCGGAGTTTATTAAAAATTATATTTTTGTTTAGTTCGGTAAGCAGGTAGATAATTGTTCTATGTTAGTAATGTTTTCAGCTTGAAGTCAGTGGTAAAGTAGTTTTTTCGTTTGTCAGTTTGCTGTACAAGCTGTCGTAAGTTAAACTCAAACATCCTTCAGAGTTTTTCTCTGAGTTTAACTTACGACAGTTTACCGCAGCAAAAACAAACTAAAAAACATGTACTTCTTGCTGTACCTATTCAGTCAGTTAATATATGGCAAAGAAAAGAAAATAAAACGGGCGAAAGCTAAGCAATAAACGTGCATGGTGTTTCCACAAATTCGCGCTGATGTATTTAATACAATTTGCCCCATGCCAGCAAAGTCGTAGTCGTTACCCCAGTTTCCCATAATTTTAATTTCACCTATTATATGGTGACCCCGTATAGCTCTTTTTACAGTCTACTTTACTGAAGACATATCCACCAGTGTTGCGGTAAATTTAGTTTAGAATAGGAAACTTCATTATACACCATGTTTTATATTATAAAATTAGAATGTTCACTGAGTATTCGTTAAATCATTAATTGCTGTGTTTTATAGGGGGTGTTTACATGAAGCCGGCCCACCAAACTCTACCCTGCGAGCAGAGCCTTCTTTTCCTTATTTCTTCGCTGAGAGAGAGCAAGAACAGTAGGCTCTGCTGTATTCGTGTTTGGCTTCGTCCAAGATTTAGGACGAAGTAACCCGTTTAAGACCCGTTTAACCGGTTCTCGTTTTGTTTTCTGCTCTGATTGGGACTGGTTTCGAGATTGTAACCAAGCAACTGACATGCATGCGCAATGGAAACCAGTCACGAATACAGCAGAGCCTACTTTTCTTCCTCTCTCTCAGCGAAGAAATAAGGAAAAGAAGGCTCTGCTCGCAGGGTAACCAAACTCAGGCTGGACTGATTTCGGGTCGTTTGTAGTGTTTTTACTGACTGACGGCTGCAGGTTAATTTTGACAAAAATTAAACTGATATATTAAATAGGGTTTCAGATATTATTGAATTTTTGAGAAAATAAAAAAAACAATTTTCTGTTTAGTCAATTTATTATAAAATAAATAAATAAAATTATTTACACAATTCAACTTTATTAAAATGAAAGCAATCTGAATATTGCGTGAATTAGAAACTTTAAATAATGATTAACGTCGTTAGAAATTGTCCCGTGTAACAAGTTACAACACCTTATATAACGTTTAAAAATTGTTAAAAAAGTAAAAATTGCAAATAAATTTACTTGTAAATCTTAAATAAGAAATGTTCCAAATAAGAATTGTGAGTTTGTCCACGGATAAATAACTATCCATATGGTATACCCACTTTTAGATGTTTAAAGTGCCTATGAAACGAAAATTAAGTTTGTCTTATTTGAAAGAACACTTAAAATGATAGAGTAACATCTTTTGAAGTTTTTCGTTTCCTTGCTTCGTTCTTGAGATATTTCAGTTTGTTTGATGTAAATGTCACATTTTGCGACGTCACACGTGCATAATGAGTTATCGAAAAACGTTATATATCTTTGCTATTGTCAAATATAATCACTTGAAAATATATATGTTTAGTGTTCTGGGCGAAACACACGCACATGCTTCTCTCGAATTATTTTGGTGTGATAATAGCAAAGATATCGATCAATAACTCATTATGCACAAATGTTTAATTTGCATATTTCAAACAAACTGAAATATCTCAAGAACGAAGCAAGGAAACGAAAAACTTACTCTATCATTTTAAGTGTTCTCTCAAATAAGACAGACTTAATTTTCGTTTCATAGGCACTTTAAAAGGTTTCTTTCTATAGTGTAGAATACGTAACATGTAAATTAAATTGTACACAATTTGTGGGTTTCACCATGTTTTATTTAAATTCTGAGCTTTCGGCTTGTATACTTCACACTTCTCTGAAGACGGCTCTAGTATACGAGCCGATCAAGAGCTCAGAATTTAAGTAAAACCTGGCGAAACCCACAAATTGTGTGCATTGTGGTGCCCTGGCGAGTAGTCACTGAGCGATTGACTCGTTAGGTAGCTTTATATTCTCGGACACAGAAACGAGGGCTTTGGGAACGACGGAATACAAGCGATGTTTTTGACGCCAAGGATTTTGGCGGCTTTTTGAGGACAACATGTTGGTGAAAAAAGCATTGAACATTCCACAGGTATATACAATTGTGGTGCCCTGACGTGCTAGCGGCTAGCTAGTCAGTAAGCTTTAGTAGCTAGTCAGTAAGTTTGCTTGTAAGGTTGTGCAGAATTGATAGCCACAGCCACACAAACGTCATGGGCCCTGACATTGTCCTATTGTGAATAGAAGCGATGCTTTTTGGCGGCTTTTTGACGATCTCCGCGTGAAGCGAAGCGTTCCCATGCAGGTAAACTTGCAAATTGCAATGCCCTGACAAGCTAGTTAGCGGCTAGATCGTCAGGCAGCTTTATATACTACGGTGTCCTAGGTAGCTTTATATTCTTGATGTTTGACGGCATCGTACGCTAGGCCGTGGCCGCATCCGTAAAGCCACGGACACAGAAACGTGCAGGGCTCTGGGAACAAGAATACAAGCGACGTTTTTGACGCCAAACAGGCACCGCTCTTTAGCACTTTGTCTGGTTTAATTTATTACAGCTGATTTCATTACTTTACCGCCGTGTGTTGCGAAGTTCGTTGGGAATTCAGAACTTCGGAATTACGTTGCCGGCCAAGGTTGACAAATTATCCAATCATAATGAGCTTTGATCCAAAACTCGCAATTTGATTGCATAATTTGTCGAATGTAATCGTCAAGCAAATCTTCAAACAATATATGTAAGATGAGTTCTCAAATTATGATAATATTCTATAATGCTTCCCCACAATGCTCACGCACATTATTTAATGAGGTAAGGTTTCTCTCCAGTGTGTACTCGTAAATGTGTTTTCAAAGCACCATCTTGTTTAAATGCTTTCCCACAATGTTCACATTGATAAGGTTTCTCTCCAGTGTGTACTCGTAAATGGTTTTTCAAAGTACTACAATCTGAAAATGCTTTCCCACAATGTTCACATTGATAAGGTTTCTCTCCAGTGTGTACTCGTAAATGTCTTTTCAAAGCACTACTAACTGTAAATGCTTTCCCACAATGTTCACATTGATAAGGTTTCTCTCCAGTGTGTACTCGTAAATGTGTTTTCAAATTACTACAATCTGAAAATGCTTTCCCACAATGTTCACATTGATAAGGTTTCTCTCCAGTGTGTACTCGTAAATGTTTTTCCAAATCACTACTCCACGCAAATGCTTTCCCACAATGTTGACAACAATGCGTCTTCCCAGAACGTTTCCTTTCACTATGTTTTAAACTACCATTCTTCTTACCATCATTCTTCATGTGCATATTAAGATACTCTTCAGTACTGTACTTTCTGCTGCAGTATTTACATTCCCATAACTTGTCACTTGCCAGCACTGGACATCTTTTTAAATGAACGTCAAGGTAATGCTCGTACATGTACATTCTACCACAATGCTTACAAGTATGTTCGCCTGTGGGTAAAAAATGGTAAAAAAGGGGAAATATAAATTTACTCTTTTTACCACTTTGTACAATCTGTTTAACTAGAAACTGCGGTTCAAAAATTGTTGTTCTTTCTTTCTCGTTATATTAAAATTTTTCCGTTACTTTATATTAGGATTTTCAACATTTTACCATATTTTTTCGTATGTTTTTGGTGTACAAGCTGTCATAAGTTAAATTCAGAAAAAAACTCAGAACTCCAGACGGGACTCGAACCCACAACCTTCCGAATGGCACCCGGACGCTCTCACCATTGAGCCACTGGAACCGAGGTTGTTTTCGATATTTATACGCCTGGGAACTAATCAATCCGTATGTGTGTCACCAGGACTTGTTGGGTCAGCATTGTGTCAGTTTACTTTCAGTAAATGTCTTTTGTACGTTATTAGTGTTTTCAGCTGAGTTCGTAAATTTTTTCCGTATGCTTTTGCTGTACAACTGTCGTATATAAAGCTAAACTCAGAGAGAAAAAAATTTACCAACTCAAGCTGAAAACACTAATAACGTACATTTTACCATTTCCTATGCACATTTTGACTCCAAATCAGTTTTGTAAAACTTGACGTTGAATTTTGCATTTGAAAAGTGGGTTTGTAAAGTTCTATATAAACGTAACCTAGTCGTTACCTATTCTGCGTCAAAATCCTTTCACTAGATTTTCAAGTACATGTAATTGAACATTAAAAGGTTAATTAATCTACATGTTAATTCTTTGAAAGTTTTCATTACTCTGATGAACGCCTGAGTCAACAGGCCGAAAGCTTAGCAAAGAAATATTTTACGTGGTGTTTCCACAAAACTTATTTATATAATCTACATGTATTGTTGGGTGGATGGATAACTGGATAGATGAATAAATGAATGAGTGGATCCAACTGATGGATTATAATTTATTAGATGAATGAATGAATGAATGAATGAATGAATGAATGAATGAATGAATGAATGAATGAATGAATGAATGAATGAATGAATGAACGAACGAATGAATGAATGAATGAATGAACGAGTGAATGAATGAATGAATGAATGAATGAGTAAATGAGTAAATGAATAAAAGGATAAATTGAATGAGAGTGTTTTACGCTAATTGGGTTGCTGTTTCTCAGGTTAATTGGTGGAAATCCTGATAAAACACTCAAACTTATTCTTGATATATTACATAATTTTATTCAAAATAACAACATTCCGCCTTAGAAGTAATATTTAGAAGTAATATTATTCATTATCTCTTGACACACCCACATTTCATTGTTCTAACAGACCGGTTAAATCCTTTATTCAACTGATTAGCATGCAGATGAGTATACATAATGGAATAACTAGTTATCCCACTCGAATAACTAGTTATCCCACTGTTTTGACTGCTTATCGCATGCTAATGAGTATCTTCCTTTCTAACTCTTGTTTCTTTCTCGGCGAGTTAAATAAAAAACAAAATAATTTCACTGCCAGAGAGTCATGAGATAAAATGGTTAATTGATGTTCACTCGTGTGATATGGGATTTAACATCGTTAGTGAAGCTTAACAGCCACGAGGGGCCGCATCAATTAACCCATACTAATAGTTTCATGTTGAATTTATAATTAAGAAATCTGGTAATAAACGTTCTTTTGTTTGTGCCGTTTATTGTCTGATTTCTTAATTATGAATTCAGTTAGCGCGACCTTTTCTATGATTGGCTAATTAGCTCATGAATTATTTGAGTTTGAGAAGCTAAATTGCTGAATTGAAAAAGCACCAGCATTACAAAAATATATAAGATACTGATATGGGATATGATACTAATCGATGAACGGAGTTTGTAATAAGTGGTTTGATAATTTGAATTATGAATCTCAACAAAAACATACCTATATTGCTATCTCTAGTTTGTTCTTCCTCCTCAAACAATGGTATTCCAAGTTGTTCTGCATATTCATCTCCATACCAAACTAAAAGCTCAGTGTTTGCTTCAATTGGTTTATAAACTCTGTAAAAAATTTCACCGCGATATTGATAGGCCACAAGATTTTGTTCATTTTCACATCGTGAACAGTTGACATAACGCATCCAGTTGCTGCAAGAAGTGTCATGACCATTAATATAACACTGGATCTTGGCATCTTGCACAATCTAAGTAAAGAACAAGTTTTAACAGATGGGAATAACCAGTTTGTGATGACTCGCCGTGTGCCACATGAATTCAAGTTGGTGGATGATCAAAATTGGTTACCAAACTTACCAAAGAAAAAAAATTGGTACTGAGAAGAGATTGTGTAAAACATGGCATGTAGGTGATGACGTAACATATGACTGCAACTTTCTGGATCATTTAGTAACCTCAGCAAAAACTCTATAACCCGTCACAAACCGGTTTTACCGGCAAGCTTTACGCTAACCGAATGACTAGTACGTTTCTTGCCAAACCAGTGGGTCGTGTAATCTAGAAAATTGCATTCCGAATAGCATTCCTTATATGGTGCCATCGTTACTCACGAATTAACTAAAATTAGCCATATCAACACTAACACAACAATCTTTAGGTATGCAGTAGAGAAATTTATATTCCAGGAATAGACAGGACTTTTATATTGCTTTTTTATATTTATTTTTATATTTACTTTTATATTTACTTTATTATATATTACTTTTATATTGCTTATATTGCTTTTTTATATCAGTGACTAGTATTCTGAATAACGAAATATTTGTATACAAATAGGATTTTTTCCCTAAAAACACCGTAGTTACTAGTTAAATTATATACATTAGGAGACTGGAAAGATCTCCAATTCAATAGTGTGTACATAGTCCTAAACGTAGACGCATGTACGCGTTGCGTACCTATTTTTTAAACCAGTGACTAGTATTCTGAATAAAGAAATATTTGTATACAAATAGGATTTTTATGTTTTCCATCTGTCGGTTTGTATTGTAAAGAGTAATATAGATAATGTAATAAATTGTGTAAAGATCTGTGACTTGTTATCAGACTAACATGACGTATACCGGTAGGACCCATTTCTTTTGTCTTTTCTTCATAAATTATCAACTAAATAATAATTACAAACCTCCCACATGTAAGAAGTGTTCATCTCATCTTCCAAATCTTCTACACCAACTTTTGTTCCTTTGTATGGCCCAAAACGTGTGTTCACATCCAGTTTTACTTTAGAAAATACTCCTAATCCAGCATTTGGAATCAAAGAGTTTTTAACATACAAATTTTCAGGTAAAGACTTCATTGCATCTGGTGCACTTTCTGCTTTATTGTCGTTATCTTCAATAATCTTGAAATTGTGTGATGGGCATTCGCCATAATAAAAATCTTGGCATTCTTCACAGACTAAAATAGAAATTAAACATTTATTAATAAACGTGTAGTACAAAAAACTGTAATACGTCTCGTGAGTGTTAAGTTACTGTTGTATTTTGCCAACTATTTTAGAATTTTTAGTAAACAATAACTAGTTGTGAATTGGAAACAACTGACCATGTTTATTTCGTTTTGTCCACAGACACAGACACAGACAAAAGCCTCCATCTTGCAATTACTATAATAATAGTTTCAAAGTTCAAACTGTAACTTCTCAAATTAATTTAAGGTGAGAAGGAGAACAATGACAACGTATCTTTTTTCAGGTACAAGCAATTTTGTCGACAGACAAAAGCCTAATTCATCTTCGATTACTATAATAATAGTTTCAAAGCTCAAACTGTAACAACGCAAATTAATTTAATATGAAAAGAATAACAATGACAACATATCTTTTTCAGGTACAAGCAATCAATAGTCAAATTCTTAAAAATTCTGTAATGCCATGTTTCTTTTTAGATCTGCACCTTCCCTTTAACTACCTCCGCCAGGAGGTCATGTTTTTACCCCGTTCTTTCTGTTGTTTTTTTTTGTCTGTCTGTCTTGTCTGTCTGTTTGTTTATTTGTTTGTTTGTTTGTTTGTCTGTTTGTCAGTTCTCGTGAACTAGCTTGGTTAGCGAGATGGCTCGTTTTCTTTTTAAACATCTCTAATAACCCGCTGGCGGAGGTATATGCAGTCTCTGACTGCCCTCTAGTTCAACATGCGTTTTAATCGACTTTAACAAAAAATTGTACCACCTTAACTCAAGACAACATTTTTTGGTTCTTTTTTTATTCCTTAGAAGTTATCAAGCTTTTTGCAAAAACACAAACTTTAAATTCATGCAGTTAACTCACAAATATAGTGATCATCATCTGGTACTTCTTCTTCTTTATAACATTTACGAATAGATCGTGCCACCCTGGGTGATAGCTTCTTCACCGTCTTTCTGTATCTAAACTTGATTGATTTCTTAACTGCTTTCTTTTTAGGTTGATCATCCAATATATCATCACCAAGTTTTCCAAGAAATTCAAAATCAGAACAATCTTTGTCCTCACTTTTTTCTTTACTAGTTTTTGAACTAGTATCAGACTAACAAAATAAAAGTTAACAACAGTCAAGAAAATTTTAATGTGAGGTTCAAATCTCGTATATAAAAAAAGCGTCGAGCTACGCAAACGACTCAGTTGTCGAACAAAATAACCATAAAATTCGCACCATTTAGACCTACATGTATTATTATATGAAATAGATTTAAAATGTGCCTGTATGATATATAGGAAATACGATTTAGAGAAAATGCTGTTTTTTAAAGTAGATGCCTTTAACTAATATTATTTATTGTAGTTTATTGTACTCTGTGCAATTATTTGTGTTCTATTGAAAACTATTCACCACTGTGGTACCTATAAAAGTTAAATTAGGCCAGTTAAAAAATGTTTCTGTTTTTCATCGCCGCCCGCCCCCAAAAATTTGGCGGCGCGGAATTTCTTTTTTTTTATCGTCGGTAATGTGTCAGAAGGAAAAAAAAAGAAGAAAATCGGAAACCGAACATTGGTGCATGGCCATGGCGTTAGGAAAGAGTGGTAAATCGTGTTTTTATAACCAACCATGTCGTTCTTTTGTTACGTAACCCAGATTTTTATGTAAATTTGATATGACGCAAAGTAAACCGAATTAAGTGTAGAGACTTTGAAAGATTTTTTTGAACTTCCAACTCCCAATAGCTCTTGACAGTGTCTGTTGTTTGTGCGATCGAAGTGTACTAAATAGAAAACATGGCCTTTAACCCATTTTCTAAAAGCTAACAGGCTACTAACCAAAAAGAAAAACCGAAAAAAAAATCCACCCACCCGCCGCCCTAAATTTTTCTAAAAAAGTGATGAAAAACAGAAATATTTTTTTAATTAAAAACGTTTCATAAAAACAATTAAAAAGAAAGAAAGTATCCTTAGCCTAAAACTGTGAAAATGGTAAATGCATGCATCCAACAAACATACACGGTAAACTTTAACTTGTGCGCACATGCGCCAGTTGCGATAAATACAATGTTACAAAGCAAACAAATATGTTAAAAGAAATAACACTGATAACTGTTTTTTTTTAAAAATAAAGTATTTTAGAAATGCAATGCGAATAGAACACATTTGATTTTAGTTCCAAGGGTGAAGACGTTCACTCTATTGAATTTACAAAGCACACTCTATTGATTTGTTTGTGGGAATATAAATCTTTAAAAGCTTCAATTTAAATGTCCCAAATTTTGAGTAAAGTGCTATCGTTAGACAACAGAAGGACCAGTGCAAAATGTAAGTAAGGAGGAAATTAGAAAGGTAATTAGAGGGGTGAATTCTGGAAAAGCGGCAGGTTGCTCAGGAATAGTTTGTGGAACTGATTAAGACCTTGGATGAGACAGCTATAGATATGATCCACAGTATCGTCGAAAGTATTTGGGAAGAGGAAACTATGCCTGACGATTGAGAAAAGAGCATTATTAATAATTAATAATTACAAGCAGAAAGGGGATCCAATGGATTGTGGAAATCACAGAGGTATAAAGTTACTGGAGTCATTTTAGATGCAGAACCTCGATCTTCATCTGTGAAGCTGTTCAACAATTACGCTGGATACCATTTTATGATGAAGCCAAGATCTCCAAATGTACTTTGGCTTACAAAAGGATTCAGCAAACTGTCCCGTCATACCTAACAAACGCTCTTCAATTAAATAGTACATTACATTCAAAGCCTTAAATTTATTATGCCCTGGTTTTAAACGTAAGACTGAAGGCGGTAAAACTTTCACAGTATCGACCTGTCAGCTATGGAATGTATTACCGATGCATATTAGAAAACTGCCAACAGTCGAAACATTCAGGAAATTCCTCAGAAAGCAGTCTTTTATTTTAACTAGCTCTTAGTGTTTTAATATATAATTGTATATAGATTGTATAAGTTTTAATTACCAGATTTAATTATGTAATTAGTTAAATTAGTGTTTTGCACTATTTAGTGTTTACCCTCTGGAAATAAAGGCGTTACTTGCTTACTTGCTTACTTACTTACTTACTTACTTACTTACTTACTTACTTACTTACTTACTTACTTACTTACTTACTTACTTACTTACTTACTTACTTACTTACTTACTTACTTACTTACTTACTTACTTACTTACTTACTTACCTACTTACTTACCTACTTACTTACTTACCTACTTACTTACTTACTTACTTACTTACTTACCTACTTACTTACCTACTTACTTACCTACTTACTTACCTACTTACTTACTTACTTACTTACTTACTTACTTACTTACTTACCTACTTACCTACCTACTTACTTACCTACTTACTTACCTACTTACTTATCTACTTACTTACTTACCTACTTACTTACTTACTTACCTACCTACCTACCTACCTACCTACCTACCTACCTACCTACCTACCTACCTACCTACCTACCTACCTACCTACCTACCTACCTACCTACCTACCTACCTACCTACCTACCTACCTACCTACCTACCTACCTACCTACCTACCTACCTACCTACCTACCTACCTACCTACCTACCTACCTACCCACCCACCCACCCTAAGGCAAAGAAGAAGTTAGACAACGTTTATAATGACGTCACCGTGACGTCATTAAAAAAATTAAAATCCTATAATTTTCGTATATTTCTTTAATTATTAATTTATTACCAGTAAGTATAGTTAGAATGTGGACTGTCTTCTCTACAAAAATAAACAAATTTTGAAAATGCTAAAAATTACTTAAAGATAGTTTTTTTTAATGTAAAATTATCATTATCATGTCACGTCACGTCGTGTCTATGCTTCACTAATACTGCTATTTTATTCATTAATAACAGCATGCATACTTTTTTTGCAGGCAAACGGTTCAAATGACTTCCCATATGTCAATTCTAATAATCTTAAAATATTATAAATTACAGAATATTATTATAAAATTATTATTAATAGAAAATATTATAAATTATTATAAAAACGTTAGTGTGACGTCACGTCATCATATTACAGTACCAAACAAAATACTCAGTGTTGCCCCTGTATACATTTCATACATGCAATTTTTGAGTTATTCATCAAATCTGTAATCTGTTCCAAAAATAGATTAGCACTAAAATCATATATCCTTAGCAACTGTAGCCTAGCAAAAGAATATGTTCGCACAGACCCCTATAGCTCTCGCGTGTTTAGGGGCTGTTCACAAAATACGTGACGACATTTTCACGGATTTTTACACCCTTCACTCCAGTGACATATGTTATTAACCCCCTTTAAAAATACGTGACTTTGGGCTAATTCCCCCCCTTTTAAAACATATGTAGTAAACGACTTTAGTAGATGCGAGTGTTTTATGAGAAAATATGCAGTGTCGTATTTTCCATATCCTCACCAGGGCCCTGATCCTCACTAGTGAAGATATCGATGACATCATTAAGAATTTTACCTAAAAAGAAAATTGCATGCTGGCTTGAAGATATGAATTTTATCTTCTCGTGGTAAAAACGATATTTTACTCATTCACTACGCTCATTCGTAAAATATTGTTTTCACCACTCGAAGATAAAATCCATATCTTCGCACCATCGTGTAATATCCTCTATATATATAAATACACTTTTCTCATCTAAAACTTTAACAATAATACATGACAGTGTATATAAAGCAAAATTTTCCTGATTAACTGCTAAATTTGATTCTGAGTCAGGTAAACGATAACAGCTTTTTTCGACAGTGTAATCTAGTTTTCAGCATGTCCGTCACGTGACTGTGTTTATTATTCCCCCCCCCCCCCACATTGTGACATTATGCGACACTTCGTCAAACCACCCCCACCCCCCAAGTGTCACCTTTTGTACCTGAATAACTCGACTTGTTTGTTTAGCTGCAGTTTTTGCTTTTCTAGCAGGTATCTTTATAGGTTTAAAAACTAAAGGAAAATAGAAATATAAAATCAATAAGCTGAAGCTTATGTTTATAATATTTTATATTGTTCTGTGGTTTTCGTTCTTGTTTAATATATTTATTATATAATTATATTATAAAATCCCCAAACAAAGTAATATAACACTGGTTAAGCTCTAAAAAATTTTTACCTGGCACTGTTATTGGCTTAAACTTTTTATGGTTATCAAAAGCAGTGTTTTCGTCCACTCCAGCTCCAGGCAACCATTCTTCATCACTACTATCACTTTCGACCTTTGCTTTCCTTTTTCTTGGTTTGGGAAGGTGGGCTTTTTTATCCACTTTAAAACCTAAATATGTAAACCGTAATACTTAATAAAAGTTTGTTGCATGTACTGACTACTGTACATAACAATAACAAACAATGCAACCGACCAAAGAGGCAGAAAAAAATCGACTGACAGAATCTCAAAGAAATGTCTTGGATACATAACATTATATTTACTGAAAACATAACTTATGTTCAACTTACCTAACTTTTCTAGGTACTCTAGGTTCCTGTTGATATTTTCAAGCCTCTTTAGCTCATATTCTGAAAGACTGTCTTTTCCAGCAGCCGTCATTTTCCTTAAAAAAATATTAAAAACAGTATTTCATCGAACCAAGATGTCAGCAGTACAGCATGTCAAAAAATACGTTTTTAAAGTCGTATTTATGTCTTTTACGACCAACAAAACTCAAAATTACCTTTTTAATACAACCAAGATATGCTTCGAAGATATTTTCCACCAAAACGAATTAGGAAAAGCTGTTTTTATATCGTTTTTCAAAAGCGAAATGCTGTTGTTGTCAAAATATCTGTATCCCTTGAAAAAAAAGTTGAATTTCGGCGGGAAAACTTTGCGCAGGCGCAGAAAGCATCGTATTTCATTCGGGAAGACTCGTAACACCATCGGCGCATCCTCGCGAAGTCCTTGAATTGCGGGCAATCTCGAGCAATCTCGGGTAAACTTGGATGGAGTGGGTAAACTTGGGTGGAGTGGGTAATCTTGGGAGGAGTGCCGGGTAATCTTGAGCAGAATCGAATGGGTAATCTTGGGTGGAGTGGGTAATATTGTGGGTAATCTTGGGAGGAGTCGGTAATCTTGGGCAGAGTGGGTAATCTTGGGTAAACTTCAGTGGAGTGAGTAAACTTGGGTGTGGGCAAACTTAAGTGGAGTGGGTAAACTTGAGTGGAGTGGGTAAACTCTGATGGAGTGGGCAAGGGGGCCGGGTGTCACATTGGCCACAAACTGCACAAAGTTGCCTGCGGAGTAAGCTGAAGGTTTTCGTCCCATTTGAGGCAGCACTTCACTTGCGATAGTAACTTCTAGTAATATCCTTAAATATATCTTATTATATAATATATGATCAATCTTATTATGTATTATTACATGTATCTTGCTATATAATCTTCTGCTCATTATTTATTTTAAACCTTGCGGGAATGCCGGGAAACGCCGCGAGTGACGTCACGATGGTCCGTAGCAGGAAAATAAGACAAACTGATTTGCTAAGAGTTCACCCCTCCCTCCTGATAATATAATTTATTATCTTTTTACTAGAAAATATCCAGTGACATATTTTCCGTATCCTCACCAGTGAAGATATCAATGACGTCATTTACCCCTTTTTGCATTGGATCTATGTAATAAAAAGAAAATTCCACGGTGGCTTAAGGGCCTCTGCTTTCGGGGGGGCCGTTATTTTCGGATGGTAAAAAAGTGTCAGTACGTAAGGGCCTGTTTATATGGAGCCGAGTTACTCGCCTGTCTCATATAAACACTCTGCCGGGATAGCATTGAATTTCTATACATGGCGGGTAACTCGTTTGCCGAGTAACTCGCCTAGCCGGGTAACTCGGCTCCATATAAACAGGCCCTAAGACAGTTAGACAGAAGACAACATTTACTTAATAAGAAGTTACTTTATCTTTCTTAGTTCTTAAGCCCTAATCAAACGAGAACGCAAGTCATCGCAAGTTGGCAGTCACGCTATCTCAGCCAGCCTCTCTGAATAATTTCCCGAAAATATTATGTACCGTGACAAAGTTGTTTAAAACTTTCATAAAACCTTTATTTTGTTAATTTGGGTGTTCGAACGACTGCCACAGAAATTTGCGACTGCCAAATTGCGATGACTTGCGTTCTCGTTTGATTAGGGCTTTACACTCGCACGTTAGTTCCATGAATTTAGATAGTATCTTGGAAAGTTTGCCCCATGTTTGTGTAATAAAAGTGTTAACCATTGAGTCGTTACTTTCTTTTGTTTTGTGCACGCGTTACGTCAGACACGTGCATGTATGTATGCATGTAAGTTACATGCATACACGTATAGAACTCATATGTCAGTGCATGGCTGCTTATGGTCCGGGTATCTGTTTCACATCAAAAGTTATATCGGTCAAATCAGGTTAAATGTAACGCGTTACTTTCGGGGGCCGGGGGGACGGCTACTTTCGGAAATTATTAGAACTCTCGAAAATTCACCGTTACTTTCGGGCCGGGGACCGTAGACTTGCTCCAAGTCTGCCTCTTGTTGTCTCGGGACAGGCGGCCACGGGAAGAAAAGCGGGCGGGCGGAGAAAAAAGGAGGGAGGGAGAGGCAGACTTTCGAATCTATTATATATTCGGCGCGAAAATTGATTGACAAGTGTGCGGCAGAGACCAGTGATGTACGGTGTCGATTTCACGCGCTTGCATGGAGGACAAAGAAAGTACCCCGACGAAAGTTCATTCTCGCCTAGATATTTCGCCATTCATCAACGCGATAAGTGGAACTATCACAAGACAGACCGATCGGGCTTCTTCCACAACTGTGTTTGATTTGCTTGACATGAAACTGGGAACTCTATCGTCATGGTTTCCTGCCGCAGGTCAGGGATAACGCAGGCTCTGGGAACGAATCTAGCTTCTTCTCTAGAGGGCCGAAGACATATTCGAAGCAATTCTTCCCCCCTATTGAATGTTTTTCGTATGGATTTGCGCAAATTGCCGGCAACAGACGAGGAGAGATCGGAAGATGGCAGTTCGTTGGTTCATATTTTGTCCAACGCTTCCTCGGTGCATGTTGACGGTGTTTCATCGGGGAGTGCGAGTGTCCAGCATGGGTTTTCGCCAGGTCTTCATGTATCTGCAGTGAATGCTGGCGCGTTTACTTTGCCTGAATTTGATGCGGTTCACGTGAATCATATCTGTAAGGACACTGTTGGTGTTGTTTCCAACCATGATCATCTGGGAATCACGGTTGACTCAGCGTAAGATTATATTTAAAGGCCTTTTTTCTACATAATATGTTATTTAAAGATTTTTGTAGTAGAGCATAATTTTGCTGCGCAAGATCTATTAATGTTGTGTGTCGACTGTGTGTGTGTGTGCAGGGAAGAGGGTGGGAGCTGGGGAGTATATGTTGAGGTAATGGTCAGTGATGCTATTACAGAATAATGCATCAGTCAATTCCAGTGTTGCCCATCCCCCCCCCCCCCCCCCCCACGGACAATGCCGGGCATTTGCAGGTTGTTTTTTTGGCGTGGGGGTGGGGCATTTGTTATCTCAAGTATTTCCCCGGGGCCATTGGGCTGGGATTTGTCATGACCAAAAAGGATTGTGCACGCTTTGTATGTGTATGTATATGCAAATAGCTTTGAAATGGATTAAAAAACGGCAATAAATTTGAGTTGTGAAGAGTTGCATTTTGTGCATACTGTAACAATACTGTAATTATATTAATAGTTGTGCTACAATAGAGAAAATTCAACACAAGGCAGAAGTTCAAAACATGCACCTTGCATCTGAATCATAGATGGTCTGAATCTAAAGACCATCAACATGCTAGGATTTTCCTTATGTTTAATTTCCTGATGACTTCACAAGTCAAACTGACCCTGGGGCAGGGCATTTGTCATCCATTTTTTTGCCCCGGGTGGGGCATTGTAGTGTCTTTTTTGCCCAACCCCAGGGCATTTGCATTAAAAAAATGCAAATGCCCAGGGGTCAGTCCTAGAGGGGGGGGGGGGGGGATGGGCAACCCTGGAATTGACTGATGCATAAGGCACACAGAGGCATGTGAGATAGATTACTTCAGGGGCCCTTTCTAGGCAGGGCTGCAGCCACCAATTTGAAACAATTTGTGGTCTGGTCACTCAACCTCGTCCCCAGGGTCTGCGGAGATAAGAACCTGGGTACGAGGTTGCTGGTCACTCTGGTGATACTTGAATGACCACAAAGTGGTTATGCAAGCTACAGAAAGACAATGTTGGACTGCTGGTTGATTTTTATGGTACCTTTGGCTTTGATGTTTGTGTCTTCAAATTTCCAGTATCAGCAGTGGATCTAACTTTTGACTTCTTACTTGGGCTATCTGTGGTAGACTGAGTCTAGGTTGATCAGCTTGGGTTTTTTTCCTTTTTCGGTGTCACAATTTTGCATTTTTTACTTCTGCTAATATTCATACTTCCAGTGAGTTGTTAGCAGTGCTGTAAAAGTTACATAATTTTTGTAACTAGTTACAGTTACATCGTTAGAAATGTAACTACTGTAGTTACTGATAAAAGTTACAATGAAAAGAAAGTAACTAGTTGCAGTTACAAAGTTACTTCAAAAATTTTGTAACTAGTTACAAAGTTACATTCCATTGTCCGTGTTACTAGAATCAACAAAGAAATGACTAGTTTTTAGATGCCAGTACCATAATTATGTTTTACAGCTAAATGCCTAAATATAGTTGTCACTAAGCAGAAATAGTCAAATGTGTACATAATGTACCTTTATTATATGAAAACCATTTTTATCAAGAAAGAATGACATCCTCAACTGAATATCAGTAACTATACTAGTCGCATTTTTGAACCAAATATTGTAACTAGTTACAGTTCTTTAAAAAAGTAACTAGTTATAGTTACTTCTTCAAAAAGTAACTAGTTATAGTTACAGTTACTTCTTCAGAAAAAGTAACTAGTTACTGTAACTCACAGCACTGGTTGTTAGCCAAATAGCTGAGTCATGTAAGTTCTTTGCTCCTTTTGCTTTTGGAGTTGGACAAAAAGTTGAGCAGCTTTGCCTTTTGATCAAGGTTCTTGCACGTTGTTGGTAGATTTTCAAAACTGACTGTTTATTTAACAGTGATGTGGCTGACAACTCTCTTGAGATTGTAAATATGTACACCAGCATGAAGTATGCAACACATTCACCCTTTGATTCAGTGCACCCTTCAATTCACTTCACTCGGTGCACTTGCCACAAGAGCCTGAATGAAGGTGAATATGGTGCATACTTCACACAGGTAAATGGGACTTGCCAGTACATAGCCGGTAGCCTGAGTGAACACCTGACCCAGGTGTCTTGTTAAATTAATATAACAGTTTGACTTTGCTGTGGATTGATGTTGGAGACTTGGAGGTCTGAAAATGTTATTACAAAATGTTATTTGAGGAACATCATGCAGTTGTGACATGATAATCACATCAGAGAATACTCAGGGCCCCCTTGACTCAACCAGGTGCTTTTTGACACTTTGGGCAATGGTGGGATGGTACAAACCAAGTTTTTTTGAGCCACAATGTGGCTAATTTTATGGTATCAGTAGTGTCATTCATCACTGGTACCAGGTTGCTGTAATTAATAAACCTAATATTCCAAAATGGCCACCAAATTAAAATTCTTTTATATACATATAAATTAGCCCTTATGAACTCGTTTTCATGTATTTCAAAATAATTTTTACTTTAAAGTGCCAATGCAGCGAAATTTCACCCCAGTTTTTTATGATTGCATTTGAAAGAACACTTAAAATGACAACGTAACATCTTTCGTAGAATTTCGTTTCCTTGCTTCATTCTTGAGATATTCAGGTTTGTTTGATATGCAAATGTCATACTTATGACATCACACTGCATAATGACTTTTTGAAATAGCATCAATTTTAGGATAGTCCAAATATTTTACACCCAGCTACACATGTTTAGTGACCAGTCATGGCTACATACATGCAAGTGCAAATTTTTATTAAGTACTTTCTTACTAATTTTTCTAAAAAGTCATTATGCAGTGTGATGTCATAAGTATGACATTTACATATCAAACAAACCTGAATATCTCAAGAATCAAGCAAGGAAACGCAATTCTACAAAAGATGTTACGTTGTCATTTTAAGTGTTCTTGCAAATGCAATCATAAAAAACTGGGGTGAAATTTCGCTGCACTGGCACTTTAAAACAAGGTGATAAGGGCTAATTTATATGCACATAAAAAAATCCTAATTCAGACTATTCAGTGGCCATTTGGGAATAAGGTCTATAAGCTTGGGCGCTATGGGCAGTTTTTGTTCGAGTCCCTGGATTCTCATTGGATTTAGAAGAATTACAAAATTGGTTTTGAAAAAAAGTGCCACCCCCATGGCTTTGCCAGTGGTATTAAATAATTTTATAATATGCCAAATTTTGGCATGGCACATGTCTTTCCCTGACGTACGTACAGTGTATACATTACTGTTTTCTGTCATAGTCCCTAGAATGATTCTTGAAGCCACAATTTCCCTCATTACTTTAATTTATAGGTTACCATTTGCTTCTGTCAGCAATGAATCTGTCTTTGCAACCAAACGTACAAGAGCCATGGCAACATCAGAGTCAGATTTTGTCTCCGATCTTTCACAAGGTACCTCAATTTGTCCAATTTACTGATTTCCAGATGATCTCCAGAGAAACCCTTTTGAGGAAAAATGTCATAAATTAAGACTATCCTAAATTTTGATTCTGATTCTAAAAATTGAGTTCAGATTAAGGTGGCTCCATACAGTTTCTAGAAAAATGGAAAATACAAGTTTGAGAGTCCAAAACACGTGCATAAACAATTCGGAAAAACAATAAAACTAAATATTATGCATAGTTAAACATTCTGACAATCAAAAAATGTTACCAAATAAGTAGCAGCAGTTGTTGCTATGGCAACAATGACGTTTCAAAATGGCTGCCTAATATACCTTTCAAACTAATTTAATTCGAAAAAAACTTTAGTGCCCCCCAATTTTTTTTCTTTCATTAAAACGTTTCTTGAAGTATGAGTAATCAATAGGCCGATTGTAAAAAAATTTTGTAGAACCACATTTTTAAAAAATTAACAAACATGATTTTTTCGGAAAAAAAATTATTCCTTCTACAGAATGTTTTTAAAATCGGCCTATTGATTACTCATACTTCAATTTTTTAATGAAAAAAAAATTGGGGGTCACCAAAGTTTTTTTCGAATTAAATTAGTTTGAAATGTAATTGGCAGCCATTTTGAAACGTCATTGTTGCCATAGCAACAGTTTGTTATTTATTTGGTAACAGTTTTTGATTGTCAGAATGTTTAGCTATGCATAACATTTAGTTTTATTGTTTTTCTGAATTGTTTATGCACGTGTTTTGGACTCTAAACTTGTATTTTCCATTTTTCTAGAAACTGTATGGAGCCACCCTAAATTAGCAATTAGGGTATCCCGGTATCGTTTCGTAAAACAGCTGGCATCGCGCCGCTTGTGATCCCAACGTATCATATACCAATTTAAAGCCAATTAACCATGGAAGACGATTATAAAATCTAAACTTATGGCAAATATAATGGTTATCCGTTGTATTTACCGAAAGAAAAAATAAGGTTGTTGGCTTCAAGAGTTTAAAGTTCTCTTTGGAATTTGATTTATAGTTTTGAAATTGATATCATTGTAATCACTGATAAATTATCTACAAAACCGTGTCGGCGATTTTTGGAATTCTGTTTCGTTCGGTTTTTATTAACGATTTACATTGTAGTCACAATATATTTCACAACTTCTTCATTCAAAACGCGATAAAACCAAAATTATGCAACTAATAAAAAATCGCTGACACGTTTTTGTAGAAGAGTATGTACTTAGTAACTGCCTTAAAAAAGTTTCAGCGAAACATATTGAAACGCTGCGAAGTTCTAACTGTTGAAAAACACAAATTTTGTAGAAAAATTGAGCGGAGAAAAAGCGTCTGGAGGTTTCCGTGTTGAGTAATTAGTCCCGCCTCTTGAAGTAAAAAACTCATTTTTCGCCTGGAAGAAAAGCATTTCTGAATTCGAAATTTTTGTCACTGACAGATTTGTCATTGACATTTTCCGGTTATAAATCCATGTCCTATATTCACGAATTTATTGGTTAGGATTAGGGTGTGTGTTGGGGTCAGGCTTTCATGAAGTACCTGGGTTATTTAGGACATGGAATTATTACCCATTTCCCCCCCTATTGCTATTGCTACCTTAAGTGAAGTCAGATTAGCTATTAACCATTGATGTCTACGCTGTTTGAGTGCTCCCAAAAGATATTTTTATACTATTCATTTCACACACCTTGACACATGATTGTCATACTCTATACATTATACAACACAGCCACTCGTATTATAAACACTATACATACACTACTACATGAATATTACAAAGTGGCTTATCAACACTACAGGCCCACTGAGAGAGGCCTGGGACAAAATGGTGGAGGCCCCTCTAGTTATTAGGTCAGTCTCTCAACATGACCCCTGGAAATGTTTTTAATTATTGTGTATCTGAAGGGGTATTTCCTGCATTTTGAGGGTGCCATTCTTGCATATCTGCGGTGCTGAGCTGGATTTGAAATTTTTTGAGGCCCCATATTGTATGAGGCCCTGGGGCAAATAAATTGCCACTTCTGCTCTCCTCTCTCTGCAGTCCTGCCTATTAGCATGGAAAGCTTAATTGCCCTTATTTTTCTAGTTGAAATTCTGAGTGGTGCTGATAGTGATGGTGGTACTCACGATAACCAAGATGGTGCAGACGTTGCACAAAAGGTGAGATATTTGTTTTCATGTGTCACCAGTTTTCAATTTTAAGTAGCCTTCTCCTCCCACTCCACTGAGCCTCCCGCTCCCTCCTCTCACCCCCATAGAGAGAGCCTGGGGGAAACTCGGCAAAAGCGGTCATTGTTCTATGTTTTTGTTCAATTTATCTAATTTCACCGTTACTGAACGTATATTGTATTTTCTGTATAATGAAACAGTCATCCAATAGCAACGTTCGGGTTTAATTAGTGCAGTCCTTCGTCGTCACGTTTTGTAAGTCCTTTGTTCGTTGTGCAGTCGTTCGTCGTCACTTGTCCATAGAATTTCCTTTCTTCAACCAATTGCCTTCCTCCAACATGAACACAATAACATGACCATTGCATAATCTTGAAAGACAATGGGAGCTTCCAAACCACCCCCCTCCACTAACTATGCCCAGGCCCACGTTACCCAAAACGTATCTTAGCAGGATGATGTACTGTCTTTGCACATTATTTTGTAAATAAACTGACAGTGAAACTTTTAAGCAACTCGTAAAGTTGACTCTACCGTCGATCAACCTTTTTACAGATTTTAAGGTAAGTTAGGCCCGTTCAGACTGCGCATTTTCCATGAGTCGTATCTAATACTAGAATTAAGTTCATGAAAAATACGCCGTCTTAATCAATTATATTCGACTCCAATAAATACGGCGTCTGAATCAATTATATTCGACTCCAATAAATACGCCGTCTTAATCAATTATATTCGACTCCAATAAATACGGCGTCTGAATCAAACGCCGTTCTTTGGTCGAACTATGGTCGAATGTAGATACGGCTCATGATAAATACGCCGTTTGAAACAGGCCTTACATATAATATTATAAGTGATATTGGGCATTTCACTCGATTACATAGCATGTTCTAAGGATTTTGGGTGAAGGAAAATTCGAGTGTAGAATATACCATTTTAAGACCAAACCGGGACCAGTTGCGAAAAATGCAACTACACAGGCCTTCCGGCAGGAATTGAACCCACGACCTTGCGATTCTAGTGCAATGCTCTGACCATTGAGCCACGGAGGGTGTTGCCGGGAGCTTGATCGCGAGTTCTGTATATATAATAACTCAATATCACTTATAATATACCCAATTCTCTCCTGGCATTACCACCTTATTAATAATAAGGTGGTAATGCCAGGAGAGAATTGGGTATATTATAAGTGATATTGGGCATTTCACTCGATTACATAGCATGTTCTAAGGATTTTGGGTGAAGGAAAATTCGAGTGTAGAATATATACATTTTAAGACCAAACCGGGACCAGTTGCGAAAAACTACACAGGCCTTCCGGTAGGAATTGAACCCACGACCTTGCGATTCTAGTGGTCAGAGCATTGCACTAGAATCGCAAGGTCGTGGGTTCAATTCCTGCCGGAAGGCCTGTGTAGTTGCATTTTTCGCAACTGGTCCCGGTTTGGTCTTAAAATGTATATATTCTACACTCGAATTTTCCTTACATATAATAGTTCCCAGTATTTTTCTATACGCTACCTGTAAAGTTTGGTCCACACAATGAATGTTCCCTCGACATAGCATACTAGATTTACGTGCAATTATTACGCGAGAAAATAATTTTAAAAATCTGCTATAAAAGCACCAACTAAAGACATAGAATCTATCTAGGTGCCGCAGCTGAAAATACGAGAATAGCGCGATCAAAATGCAGGAAATGCCCTTTCAGAGATTGAAGAATTCAAAGTTATTATTTTATTTATTTATTTTTAAATAAAAGTATTTAACAACTTTATTGGATGCTAATATCCAAGCGGGAAGAGCGCGAACGGGACTCGAAGACCCATGCAAGGCGCTCTCCTGTTGAAATTAAAATACTTCAAAACTCATTAATAATTCATGAGGAAAACACAAGGGAAATCAGTACCATGTCCGTGGTTTTATACCTGATAAAACTTCTTGACGTCAGAAAGAATACTAATGAACATACAATTTTATATAAAGAATACTAATGAACATACAATTTTATATAAAGAATACTAATGAACATAACATCCAATAACGAATCGTTTTTGAAGCCATTCAAAACTCTCGCATCACGTGTTTTATCAGATCTAAAACACTCGGGCTGCGCCCTCGTGGTTTTAAATCTGATAAAACACTCCTGCTCGTGTTTTAAATATTACATAACGGAACAATAAAAACGTTAATACATATATAGTCATAGATCAATTGCTCGAAAACCACAATGCGCCACACACAAAACCCCGACCCCGTTACCCTGAATGGACAAAAGCTAGAGACAATGAGTAAACTAAATAAAAAATAAATAAATAAAATTCAAAAGAATGATGTTGAGACCATGCACTCAACGACGCACTGCGGAATTTAAGCAATTGGTACATTAAAAAACTACTCTCGGCGACAGGAACAGCTATACGGTATAATGACCATGTACAGGTCATATGAACGTCAAAAGTAGAAGTCAGTAATTATAAGTATGTATCGGATAGAAAAATTTTAACGAAGTCAGATTGCAGACACTATTTAATAGGCGGTGCTATTTTACAAACTGAATTCCAGAGAGGAACAATTCGGTTGAAGTAAGAAGATTGAAAAATACCAGTTTTACACGACAAAACGTTAAGCATAAGATTAGAGTTTTTACAGTTGCGGCTACGACTATGACTAACAAACGAAACAAAGTTAGAAACATTTAAATCAGAAAAATCATGAATTTTCGGGGGGGGGGGGATGCCTCAGGACCCCATAATATAAAACGCTGCACAGGCCCGGGCGTCACAATTTCTCTCGCTACGCCACTGATTTTAAACCCAACAGCTAAAAATCATACTGTCAGTGGTGTAGCCGAGGGGGCGATTACCCCCTCCCCCCCAATGGTCTCCAAGACCGTTCTTGTGAAAAGTTTAAATCTGTGGAGAAACTTGTAGGGGCGGTTACAGTTGATTTAAGGCCAAGTGAGTAGACTAGTAATCATGTGTTATATAATAATATAATAGGCATGCATATGCTATAAATTACAATACTAAAGGGTCTATACAAAATGCCTCCGACTTGTTTTTACATTTATGACTTGTTTATAAATAAATCTAACGATATTCTGATGTGTATCATTCTATGTTCTGGTTTGATTTCAACAAAATTATGTAATTTATGGCGTTCAGATTACTCGTAAATACTTGCCGCTAAATGCAGGAAATAGTGTTTCAGAGACCCTAGAAATCAAAAATTTTCCATGGGAGCATGCCCCTGCCCCCCAGGAGATCGAGGTTCTTGACAACCCCCCCCCCCCCCCCCCCAAGACCCTGGCTACGCCATTGCATACTGTAGGCCCACCGTTTCAATTTTCCTCTATTAAGGCACAGAAAAGACGAGGTGGTTGGCCCAAGGGAAAGAAAAGAAGGCATGTACTGCGGGATGATAATGCCCCCAAACCCCCCATGACTGGCTATGTGTGGTTCTTAAACGAACAGCGAGAGGCTGAACGAAGGAAGAATCCACGAATGTCTTTTCCTGAAGTGACCAAACTTCTTGGAGGAAAATGGAGCAAGCTACCGGTCGAGAAGAAACAAAAATATTTAGACGAAGCCGTGCGGGATAAAGAACGTTACAGGCGAGAACTGCAGGAGTACTACCAGACAGAAACTTATCAGAATTATTTAAAGAAAGTGGAAGAGAAGGAAGGTAAATGGAAACCATGACGTGAAGGATACTGTAAGTTGCAGTGCACAGTTGAGCATTTTTACATTTGAGCACGTCCGCAGTTGAACACGTTCACAGTTGAGCGCGTTTACAGTTGAATACATTTGCAGTTGGGCACGTTCACAGTTGAGCAAGTTAGCAGTTGAGCACGTCCACAGGTGAGCATGTTTACAGTTGAACACGTGCCCAGCTGAGCACGTCCCCAGTTTAGCACGTTCACAGTTGAGCACGTCCACAGTTGAGCACATTCACAGTTGTTCACAGTTGAGCGCGTTCACACTTCATAGTTGAGCACGTCCCCAGTTTAGCACGTTCACAGTTGAGCACGTCCACAGTTGAACACGTCTCCGGATGAACACGTCACCGGTTGAGCACGTTCACAGTTAAACACGTTCGAAGTTGAGCGCGTCCACAGTTGAGAACATTCAATGCAGTTATTCACAGTTGAGCGCGTTCACACTTCACAGTTGAGCACGTTCACAGTTAAGCACATCCGCAATCCTGCTATAGATACTTTGTCGTATTATGGAAATTAAGTGTAAATCCAAAATATTCAGATTAAATTTTCATTGTATAGGTGATCTAGAAAAAGTTGGTTTTCCTAATAACACAACTGAATCTGAAGTAAGTCAGCAACACCTGTCTGTAAACATTTATTACAAGTATTGACATTTCCGTGTAATGGAGGAGACAAATAAAATTCGCGCGTTTCAAATTTTCTGGGCCCTCATTGGCCATATGATATTTCTTCACTAGTGAAAAATATTGTATGGCGTTTCTCTCTGGACCTGACATTTTTGGCTGTAAGTGCATGTCACAGGATACTTCATGTAGGGCTGCCCTCAACACAAACGCTAATCCTAACCCAAGGATTGGTACATGTTTGGAGGTGGACTTATAAGCAGATTTTTGGCCAACGATTTTCCGTACAAATGTTGCCTTCAGCAATCTTGGTTGTCAATGGCGGCAAAGTTGTTTTTGCCAACGTCTTGCTAAAGCTCTCGAACTGAGAACCAAAGAAGGCAAACATAACTCTCGAAGACCCAAGAAGGCAATATGCCCTATATTTGGTCTCAAAAATGTCGGGTTAAAACGTCCAAACGTTTTGACTCTGAACGAGACAGAACCAGACACATCCAGGAACGAACGAACGAACGAACGAACGAACGAACGAACGAACGAACGAACGAACGAACGAACGAACGAACGAACGAACGAACGAACGAAGGCTCGTAGGCTGAATATAAAGCGCTATTAACAGTGACTTGTTAGGGCACCGCAATATAAAGCCTAGCTGCGCTGCGCAGATCATTTTATATCTTTCCTCCCGCAGAGGTTCTCTCGGAGATTGGAAATTCCGACACATCTCCGACGATCCCGAAATCTCCAATCTCCGAGAGAACCTCTGTGGGGGAAAGAGTAATTTTATTTACATCTGGGGGGAAGCCCTCGAACAAAAGTAAAATGTACTCACAGTTATCAGTCATTTCTCATTTTCTCTACAAAATTTTCAATTCTTTTGAAAGCTCTGCTTTTCTTGTAGCTCGTCGAAGTGGAAGATGGTCTGTATTGCAAGACTTGTCACCAGTACTTCAACTCGTTGCACAACAAACGCGAACATATGCTAGGAAGAAAGCATTTGCAAAGAGTGAGTAACAAACTGAGAGAGGAAATGCAACAGAACGAGCAACAACAAGAAGACGAGTACCCTGGACTCAATGTTCCAATTTTCACAGAAGAATTTTTGACCTACAGTAAAGGTGTTTATTGTTGTTCTCTATTTTAAAGTGCTTATGAAACGAAAATTAAGTTTGTCTTATTTGAAAGAACACTTAAAATCATAGAGTAACATCTTTTGCAGTTTTTCATTTCCTTGCTTTGTTCTTGAGATATTTTAGTTTGTTTGATTTTGACGTCGTAGGTGCATAATGAGCTATCAGAGAAGGTTACTAGATATCTTTGCTATTATCAAACCAAATTAATTTGAATGAAGCATGTGGATGTGTTTCGCCCATAACACTAAACATGTATAAATCTTCAAGTGATTGTTATATTTGATAACAAAGATATATAACTTTTTCGATAACTCATTATGCACCTACGACGTCAAAATGTTTAATTTGCATACCAAACAAACTGAAATATCTCAAGAACGAAGCAAGGAAACGAAAAACTGCAAAAGATGTTACTCTATCATTTTAAGTGTTCTTTCAAATAAGACAAACTTAATTTTCGTTCCATAGCAGGGGCGGCGCGCTAAGGTATTAAAGGTATTAGTCTAATACCTTTTTTTCTCCAGATTGAAATGAATTGTAAAATAATATAATTATTCCAAGAACAGAGACGGATGAAAGAAAACAACATCTTTGTTTTTGATTGTTTGATTTCAATTCCGCAGTACCGTACCGTCCTCGCTGATGCGCGCAACAACCTTAGCGACTTTAGCGACAAGTGTTTGAAGGCTTAGACCTCAAGGTATTAGAATCTCAAAACTAATACCTTGGCTTGACAAGAAACGCGGATTTTCGGTGTTAAATTTCACCACAGGTGGTACAATATTTATATTTTAAAGTCAGACGCTTTACTATTTCGATTTAAAACTGCTTTTATTTCGCAGCGATAAGTCTGCAATTCTTTTCACTTCATTACATTAACAATATATAACATCTCAATATATAAATCGTCCATGTAGTATCGGCTGTATCGCCTATTTCACAAGGAAAAGTTCCCAACACTGGAGTTCAACACTTCGATAATATGGAAACAAAGAGCAATTATTTATAACAATTTTGAAGCTTTGATATGGTGACTAGAACTTATCTGACGAAAGGAAAACCTTCTTGAATCCATATTTAACAAAAAAAAGGCATAAGTCCTCCTTCAAAGGTAAGAACGATGCGAATATTTGTATATCTAACAACGTAATCCTACAAGGTAATAATGAAGGTATTAGTTTTGCGATTCTAATACCTTGGCCGCCTGCGTTTGCAAAACGTTGCGCTGATCATATGTATTGTCGGCGCATCACGCAAGCTACTGTATTCACACGTGCAGCGCATCAGTACCGCTACAATACTATTAGTCACAGCACAGTCTCAGACAGATATAATTCCATGGATGTTTCCGTTAATTTGGTCGTGAAGTCATCGAACCGCGTAAAATGCTTAGCATTTAGATCTTCATCTCGCTTGATTTTTTCAAAAAATATCTTCTGTAGAATGCTGGAAATTGCATTTCAGAGCCTCTAGATTTCAAAATTTCAGACCCCCCTACGTTATATACCACAACTAATACCAAAAAATTTACGCTCCGCGCCGCCCCTGTTCCATAGGTACGTTAAAGAAGCTAGGAGCATATGACATTTTTTCAATCAAGTATAGTTTTTTGTCTGGTACACAACTACAGTAAACACCAGCAGTTAAGAACCATCTATAAGAACTTCGGACTGAAATTTGGATTTCTATGATATACCCCAGTGAATAAAAACCTTTTGAGTGCAATATTTTAGTTGGGTAGTTGGGTAGTTGGTTGGTTGTTTGGTTGCTTGCTTGCTTGAATACATAAGCATGGAATAATGTAACACTGTAGGACTTTGGTTCTATTTTGTTGGTTTGTGGAACCGACGTAATGATTAACAGAGACAGTTGGAGGCATTCGTATTTCGCTGTCAGAGGTGAAATTCTTGCACCTGCGAAAGACGAACTATTGCGAAAGCTTTTAGTTGCTTGGTGGGTGATCGCTAATTGGTTGGTTCGTTGGATGGGTCGTTTGTTGGTCAGTTGGTTGGTTGATTGGTTGGTTAATTGATTGGTTGGTCAGTTGATTGGTTACCCTATTGATTGATTGGTTGGCTGATTTGTCAGTTGATTGATTAGTTGGTTGGTTGGTTGGTCTGTTGATTAGTTGGTCTGTTGATTGATTGGTTGGTCAGTTGATTGATTGATTGGTCAGTTGATTGATTGATTAATTGGTTAATTGGTTGGTCACTGTTGATTGATTGGTTGGTTGGTTGGTCGGGTGATTGGTTGTTTAATTTGTCAGTTGATTAATTAGTTGGTTGGTTGGTCTGTTGCAATTGATTGGTTGGTCAGTTGATTGGTTGTTAGGTTGATTGGTTGGTTGATTGGTCAGTTGATTGGTTGGTCAGTTGATTGATTGATTGATTGATTGATTGATTGATTGATTGGTCAGTTGATTGGTTGGTTGGTTGGTTGGTCGGGTGATTGATTGATTGATTGATTGGTTGGTTGGTTGATTGGTTGGTTAATTGATTGGTTGGTTGGTTAGTCAGTTGATTGGTTACCCTACTGATTGGTTGGTTGGTTGATTGATTGATTGATTAGTTAGTTAGTTGGTTCGTTGGTCTGTTGATTGATTGGTTGGTCAGTTGATTGGTTGGTTGGTTGGTTTGTCGGTTGGTTGGTTAGTTGGTTGGTCTGTTGATTGATTGATTGATTGATTGATTGGTTGATTGATTGACTGATTGATTGATTGATGTCGTTGGTTGGTTGATTGGTTGGATGAATGAATAAATGGATGGATTGCTTGACTGATTGATTTAACATTGATTTAAAACATTAATACATATTAAATGTATATAACTGTAAAAGCTTAGCATCACATACATGTATCTGGGAAATTCACAAATCTTTTTTAAGGTAACATGAATTTTCATTCCTTGGCAATATTGATAAATCGACTAGCAAATCTATTTTCAAACTTTGTTGGTGTTTTTTTTTTCAGAAAAGGACAACGAATTGCGCGAAGTGCGAAAAGGCGTCACAGACATCGAGGAAGAGACACGGCAGCTTCGCGAAAACATAGAAGAAACGAAAGTTTCACTAAACAAGCTCGGAGTAGAAAAGGCAGAACAAGAAACTACGAACATAACTTTACAGCACCATCTCGCCGCTGTAAGAAACTTATTAACTGAACACTTCGCAGCGCTCGCTTTACCAGCGACGAACGAAACCCCGACCTTACAAACTGTTGATCAATATATGATGAAGCTTCATAGTTCGCTTTTAGAACATACCGAGAACGAAGATCGGACATTGCTATCTACCGCAAGGGATATTGTTTCTAGTTTGGGAAATGCCGATCACCATGCGGATGGGGCCACGTAACGCGGTCAGATAAAAAGTTGATTAAAGGGCATATGATTAAATGAAAAAACTAATAGATTTACAGGAAAACCTCGTATTGAAAGAAGTTATATATATATAAAGATTCAGTGGTCTCTGTAATATAAAGCTGTCGCATATGACTTCAATCTTGAGATTTTAGGGCGCTTACAAGCAAGCTAGGGCGACGACAGCAATCTATAAACTTCAGTATTTGATTTTTTTTTATTTAATAACTTTATTGCCAGGGTGAAATGCCCCAATTGAGCACGACTACCATGATGTAGGTGTTGATTTTACGGAGGGAGGAGAACCCGGCGAAAACCCCTCGAAGGACAGGAGAGATCAATTACATCTCTACTGACATGAGATCCAAGCTCGACAACGGGGTCATTCCCAAGCGGTCACCCATCCAAGTACTAATCCCGTCTAACCGGGCTTAACTTTTGGTGAGAGGCAGCGCGCTAACAGCACACGCCACCCGTGCTCCACTAAAAGGTGAAATATCTAGCATAAAAGTATTTAGCAAAAACCACGAATCATTTACGTAGTATTGAATACTTAAAGTATGTTTTTCAACATCCACAGTTTTAGAGTTCTAAAAAGATTTTGTCGCATAGTTTGAAGTTAAACTCAACTAACAGGTTTTGCCGTTTCACGAGTTATTAAGATTTGATTCCACGTTTTTCGGACTTTCGGAGACAACCATGAAAAATATCGAAATAAAAGTAGCGTGCTGCGTAGGCAGTGTTGAAACAACAATCGAAATATAGTAAGGTTAGATACTGTCGAAACAGAGAACGTAGGAGTCTAACGTTTCGAGCGAAGGCCCTTCGTCAGAGAGAAACGAAGGCCCTTCGTCAGAGAGAAACGTCTCTCTGACGAAGGGCCTTCGCTCGAAACGTTAGACTCGTAGCCTACGTTCTCTATTTCGGCAGTACATGAAAAATATATGTATTTTCCAGCGCCACGACCACAACACCCCTACTGAGTACTGGGTCATATGCTTTCCTTATGTCACGTTTCCATAAGATCGTCTCAATCGCTCAAATCTCTCCACAATCTCGTTCCTAGAGTCCACGTTCCCCACCCGGGAAACGAGAGACTCTGGGATAATCCGTTTCAAATCACAGGATTCTTGTTATTCCGGTTGAGGTACGCATGCGTAAATATCCGAGCGGAATCTGGATAGTATGTTCTCCTTGTTTGACTTTCCCCCAAACAAGTCAATGGGGTTGCTGGCGAAGCTCGAATTACAGCATCTACACACATACGGCGAAGATATCGATCGCGGCAACGTCTTCACTGGAGTCTTGTCGTCCGACATCTTCGTTATTTTGGTTTTATTAATTCTACTTACGGTCACTTCAGACCAACTCATGCTCACTATTCAGCCAATAACGTAACGATTTGAAACGCGATTATCCTAGCCTGCGTGCAGACTCTCGTTCCCAGAGCCCACGTTCCCCTTACCCAGCGGGCGGGAAACGAGAGGCTCTGGGATAATCCGTTCACGCCATCACAGGATTCTTGTTATCCGGAAGAAGAGTTATATAGAGTTCACTGTGTTCATCAGCCAATGAAATACCGATGTGAACCGGATTATCCCAGAGTCTCTCGTTTCCCGGGTGGGGAACGTGGGCTCTGGGAACGAGATTGCGATTATCCCAGAGTCTCGTTTCCCGGGTGGGGAACGTGGGCTCTGGGAACGAGATTGATCTCTCCAATGGGACTAGAGATCAGTATCTCGAATCGCCCAATCTGATTGGATGAATTCAGGCGATCGAGGCGATCTTATGGAAACCAGGCTTTAAAGTGCATATCACCCAAAAAATGAAGTTCGTTTTGTGGAAAAAAGCGTTAAAAATTATGATGACGTTAACACTTTTTTAGTACCTCTGTTTTTTGAGCTATTTTTTTTTCGTAATTGCAAATGAAAGTGATGACGTCTAT
Source organism: Paragorgia papillata (assembly GCA_035771165.1). NCBI lineage: Eukaryota > Metazoa > Cnidaria > Anthozoa > Scleralcyonacea > Coralliidae > Paragorgia > Paragorgia papillata. Next base: position 245,965 of record JAWNZC010000009.1, read on the forward strand.
GCAGACATATCTTCAAAATTAACCAACAAAATCGCTTGAAATTTTGCATGTGGATGCACACTACCAAACGGTATAACATCATCTTGGTTTTATTGTTACCATAGTAACTGGTTAGTTTACAGATTTCTATCATAAATCTTCGTTTCAATAATGGGGTCTTCACAGACTTCAGTTTCAAATTTGGTTGTCATTGGAAATGCGCCCAACCAGTACCAACCCGAAAATGTGGCCACCTAGAAAACGCATAATTTAAGAGGTCTGGAAATTAGTCCGTTACTAGGTACCCTGGCCCAATTTCAAAAGAAATATGGGCCAGGTAACCACTAATCTCATTCTCGCGTCATCAGGCTAAATCATTGAACTAAAAATAACTGGAACGCTACGTTCAGTAAACTGCGCATACAAATCTTGAAGCCAAAATTTGACTCCCATGAAGCCAGTTTTGACTCCCAGACACGCACTTCCACGCGTGTTTCTACTTTTTTTGTTTTGGCCGTGTTTGTTTTTTTTCGTGGAAAGGCTGGGTACGACTTGCATAATTTGGCTTCAAACTTCCGGTTGAACGTAGCGTTCCAGTTATTTTTAGTTCAATGGGTTAAATCCACTTATGACGATTGCAATTTCAATTCACTCATAGCCAATAAAAACGCGCGAAATTTCAACCAATAGGAAAGCAGAAGTCTTTAGTGGTTACCAGGCAAGTCCGTTACTAGCCTGGTCCCCTGGCCCAATCAAAGAATATGGGCCAGGTAACCACTAAAGACTTCTGCTTTCCTATTGGTTATAATTTCGCGCGTTTTTAGTGGCTATGAGTGAAACTGCAATCGTCATAAGTGGATTTAGCCCTGATGACGCGAGAATGAGATTAGTGGTTACCTGGCCCTTATTTCTTTTGAAATTGGGCCAGGGTACCAGGCTAGTCCGTTACTTCCTTACTCAGAGCCTGCCTTCCTCCTGATATGCGGTCCGCTTTTCAGGAGTTCATTTCAGCCTACATGAAGTAGACGCTTGTAGCATTAACAAATCACACACAGAGCTCATCACACAGACACAGAATAAGGATTGACCAGAAGTCCAACTCGAGTGACAACTTGTCCGCATTTCTTCAATGCGCAGGCGCGATATTTTACGCCATCCGACGCCATCCTACGCGATCCTACGCCATCCTACGCAATCCTGGCAAGTTCCCCCGGCAGTTTTAACCTTCTTTTGAAGGTCCAAACTGCCGGGGGAACTTGCCAGGATTGCGTAGGATGGCGTAGGATGGCGAGGAATCAAGATGCGCGAGGCGACATGCGCGAGGATGGAAACTTCAAAGGTTCCGACGCGAGTTGGACTTCTTGTCGTATTTCTATTCTGTGACACAGACCTGTAAGGATGGATGGATAAATAAGTAAAATAACTGATAGCTTGTTAGCTTGATATTGTGTGCGTAACAATTAAAAGTTTTTGTTATACTTCCGTCCTTTGACAGCCAAACAAAACCTCGTGACTTTGGACACTCATCTCAGTCATCCATGTCGCAATATATGGACTTTAGTGTAGTACTTTAATAGTAGACCAGTTTAGTCTTGTTGGTCTTGTCCAAAATGGCTGGTTGCTATCACTTGTTTCGACATGCGAATAAATACTCGGTATATGTATTATTCTGTCTTCTTGCTGCCTACCTACTCAATCAACTCGATCGATATGCATTGGCTGTCACCTCGAGGTCAATGGCACAAGATATCCATTTCGGAGACAAGGGTTGTTTAAACAACAAGAGCATTAGCTTCTCAGGACAAGCTAAGTTGTGCAACAAAGAACCTGACCATACAGACGAAGTAGAAAGGAATAAAACCAGGTATTAACACTACAGCATTGCTGAAATAATACCTTAATATATGATATATGAATGAATAGCACACTTGGTCTTAGCAAACAGTTTTTGTGGGCAACCATACTCTGGTGTGAAACCAGTCAAGTTTTCTATAATTATAAACTAGGATATCACATGAATATCACTTAAAATATACCCAACAAGGTAAACATAACTCAGGGTTCTGCACAGGAGCATGCGAGTGCCAGGATTTTTTTTGGGGGGTGGTGGCAGATTGGGGTACCTACAGGCCTGGGGGCTCAACCCCCCCCCCCCCCCCACCCCCCCAGAATATGTGAAGATTAGTAATCTGAAAATGATATTTTCCAAATGTGAGCAAGTGAAATTCATAATCCTTTACATCATGTGTTTCACAATTTTATCAGACTAAATATTACTATTAGCTAGGGCATGCTAGAATATACAGCATGACAAATTCTCTACGTAAAGCTAGGGCAAGGTTTCCTGCGTATGTTCTACGACTACCAACGCTGGTGTATCATCTCACAGGCATTAATAAACAAAGTGTGAAGTGATTAGTGCCTTACCCAAGTATCAGACAATCCAATCTGGCTTTGAAGGAATATCGTATTTCACCGAATCACAAGTCTGCTAGCTAATATTGTGTGCGTTGTGGTGCTGAATTTCACCAAATAATATTGTTTCAATAAAAAAAAAATTCACCATGGACAAAAAAATACAAAATGATGTATATTAATTAAAAGATATATAAAAAATACAACACATGGGGTTTTCTTATTGCATATTTCGAGTGCCAGGTAGAAGGGTCCGTTTTGGCGTGAGTGCCGGGTGGGGCACTGCTGAGTGCCGAGTAACCTACTGTATAATTTGTGAATGGTGATTGATGAGTCGGTTGCTGCAAAATTTCTTGGGGGGCTCAGCCCCCCCCCCCCCCCCATTAAGATTTCCCAGGGGGCTAAAGCCCATACTTTATGCCTATGGTATCACACACTGTAACACCCACGGTGGGCGGTGCCAGGTGGCAGTACCCGTTAGGCTAAAGTAACTGTTACAAGCTCATTCCTGTCAGCCAAAAGCACCCCTATACAGTGATAAGTCAACCCAGTAAACACAACATCGAAAAACTGTTGAAATATTGTGTTGTATTTTAACTAGTTTTTATGACATTTCATGACTTTCAGTTGTTCTTAAAAATCACCTCTCAGAATGCAGGAAATGGCATTTCCAAGACTCTAAATTTCAAAAATTTCTGGGGGAGGAGGGGGGGGGGGGCATGCCCCCAGACCCCCTAGAAGAGTCACTTTTTGTAAACCCCCCCCCATGGGAAAATTCTTAAAAAGGCCCTGTTCAACACTTCAGCCCCCCTGGACAAAAACAAAATTCTACACCTGTGTGATACTGTCGTTTGCACCTAAGTGGAAACATCACCATCAAAACATGTTCAAAAGTTAACCGGTTTGAAATTGACACCGTGGGATTGGCAAGACGCGATTGGCTAAGAGCACAAAATGTACGTATTGAAGGGAAACATATGTTTCCAAGGAAAACTTTTATGTTTGACATTGAAATACAACATGTTTCATCCAACGGGTGGTGTTTCCACTTAGGTGCAAGTGACTGTAATAATAACAGTATAACTTATTGGATTCATCTAAGCCTGACATAGCAAAATATTTAAGTTGAGAATTCAATACTGGGTGAGACTGAAGCCTGGTCAAGCCTACAGCTACATGTAATTAAATATTAAAATTTGAGACTAATGTTTATCTGTCTGTTAGTCTGTTTGTCCATGACCAAGATATCCCAAAAAGTACAGAACAAATTTTAATGTAACTTTGTGGAAAGGTTGTCCACATACCAATGCATTAAAATTTTAGTTAAATTTAGTTGGTTTATATGTGGAGTCTAAACTCCAGACAGCCACCTTAACTGCAAAAAAATCCAATTAACTTACCAACACATTTCAACTGATCACCAGACCAGGTTTTATTTTGTAAACAAATTCTGGAGTGTGAGCCTTCAAGTCTGTACCCTGCTGTGCAGCAGTATTTCCCTGATGTCACAGATTGTATATATGCCTTCTCATTTTTTGATGACTCCTACAAAGAATAGTTGGATATATGTACATATATATATATATATACTATAAGTGGGCTTACCTCAAATGTTGATGGTCGCTACTGTCAGTTTCACGCTGGGTGATCCTCAGGCGGCTGAAGATTTTCGATTCGGCGCTGTCTTAAATAGGTTGAGTTGCTTACGTCATTGCTAATGGGTGTGTGGGTTGATGGCGGTGTGCGGGTCGATGGTGCGCTACCTACATTCCTACCTTTGTTCTTGCCTACACCTACGTTCTTATATATATATATATATATATATATATATATATTAAGGTTGGGTGGTTTACCCATTTACCGTTTTTTTCTTCGGTTTTATTATTAAACCGTTTTTTCGGTTTAGCTTTTAGAAAAACCGGAAAACCGTCATTATTTATTACAATGTATAATTTTGTTTAGTTCTTAAAATTGTTACTATTAAAGATGAGAAAAGCAACTGAACATTCGTTTTTTGTTCAATATTTTGCCATGATTTATGCAGTCATTTATAATTATACAGCCAAATTATGACATCCAGCGCTATTGAAATTGCGTTCCTTCAATTAGTTCAATACTGAAATTGCATTAGTTTCTGAAATTTTGAAAAACCGGTTTTGCGGTTTAACCGATTCAGAGTCGGACGGCTTGGCGGTTTTTATTTGAGTCAAAACCACCCAAGCTTAATATATATATATATATATATATATATATATGTAAAACCAAAGTGTCATTTACATATGTCAAAAGGTCAAGTGATGCCAGTTCTGTACATGAAATGCAGGCACTCTGCTGTGTATATATAATACATGTATAAACATCTCCTAATAGCCTATTGCAGGGGCGCAACTAGAACATTTCGAGGGCAGGGGTTGAACGCAAAAAAAGGGCAAAGTCGTTCAGTATTCTAAACAATTTGGGACTAGAAGCTAGTGGCATGGGAAGCAGAGATTCTAGGGAGGTCCGAGGGCATGGCCCCCCGGAAAATTTTTGAATTTTGGGTCTCTGAAACAGCATTTCCTGCATTTTGAGGACGCTTTTCTCGTATTTTTGGTTGCGGAAATTTTTATTTTGGTCTCGCATTATTTAACATTTATCATAATTATATTCAGCCTAGCTGACGCCCGGGCCCACTGCTAGAAGCCTCTGAGTCTCGCCAGCCGATTTGCGAAGAAGTATTGCGTACTACAACAGACGATTAATTATCTGTTTATCTAATGTCTAACCTAGTATTAGAGGTCTCACAAAAAGGGCAGGGCAGGGGTTAAAAATGGCAGGGGTTGCAACCACCCCCCCCCCACCCTAGTTGCGCGCCTGTATTGGTGTTGGTATGTAGCAAGTCACTAAGTGCCTACAGTACCACATAATTGATACATGTACTGAATGATACCAACTATTAATTTATACATATTGGCAAATGGATGGTACACATTTACTGTTGTGGCAACCGAGGTGTTTCTAGAATATTCAGTTGCAATTAATTTGCTTGTCCTAGTGTCCTGACCACTGACCTATATATAACTGGACTGTGAGTCCCCTATATCAATGACTGGCAATGGGTGAGCGGCGTGCGGGCGCGGCTGAGCCCACGGTCAAGTAAACATATTGGACAGAATAAGGTCAGCGGTGGCTGACTACACCCAAGTACTATAAACCCAGCGGTTTAATAACTTATTAACCTTTAATAATTAACAAGCTATTTTTTCCGAAACAGCAAAACCACCTGTTTTGAAAACCAATTGTTTTTCAAATAGTCTATACTTGCACTGCTGTGTTGCATGTTGCTTATATTTCCATAGCGATATACGTATCAAAGTAATTAAACAGTAAGATACAGATGGTCATACTACATAGATCTAAAGTAACGATATAAAACGCTGATATTCCGCACCCGAGTGAATGTACTTTGAAAGAACTATTGAACTATAAAAAACATGGAAGGCAAAAAGAAACACTGTTCGACCTTCATGAAAGAAATACGTGAATTGGAGAAACGCTTGCTGAATGTCGAAAGGGAACACAATAAATTGACTCGTCTTCGTAATATATATGCAAAATCGGCTTCCAGTACACGACCATATCTCGCCGAAAGGATATTTGCCAAAACCAGACCAGAAACTGCGCCCGTAGCAATGAAACGGTTAAATAAACACAGGACTAACATCCCGGAGAGTAATTCGCAAGACGCAAATAGCTCGGCGTTTGTTCCTCGTGACGGAGTGTCGCGGGCTGAAAAAGTTACACCAAATTCTAAGAGTTTGACGAGGCTTCGAGAGGTGGAATTAAACAGCGGAAGAGAGGTCGAGGAAAGAGAACGTTTTAACACACAAGTCGATGCGACAGAGAAACGTCCTGTCAGCGGAGTTGGACTTATTCAAAGACGAGAAGGCAGACCGACTTCATCTAAAGCTAATTGCAAGAGTTTGACAAAGTATCGAGAGGTAGAATTAAACCGTGGAAGAGAGGTTCAGGAAAGAGCATATTTTAACACACAAGTCGATGGGACAGAGAAACGTCCTGCGAGTGGAGTCGGACTTATTCAAGGGCGAGGGGGAAGATCGAGTTCGTCTAGAGCGAGCTTTCGCGATTCATCTGCACGAAGTGCGAACATGAGCCGTACCTCGACGCCATCGCGTATCCCCAAACACGGCCACGAAACCTGGGTTTACAAATCCATGCCACTGCGCCCGGAGGAACAGAGTATTTACACCATGATTATTCCTCCGGTCAGATCAGCAGAGGATTCGAAAAAAAGGCGTTTAAAAAAGAACAAAGAAGCGACGCGCAGACACAGAGTTCCATGGACCGATATCCACGGCCAAGAACATGTCGTAAGATTTCAGGGAGTGCCGCGGAGTGTCTACACGATCCACAGTTACGAAAATCCAGAAAAACTAGAGTCCGAATTTGAACAATTAAAACAATGTAGATATATCAGAGAATCCCTTTTTTGCTCCTAACTTAGGCGTGTTACATCAATAAGGGGGTGCTAACACGAGGCTAGCCTGGTGTTTTTTGCTGTAGATCGTTTTCATGGGTCCAGCCTGAGATTTGGTTCACCCCAGGCTAATCACAGCTCGCCTGCTAGACCGCGAAGTGAAATTTTGAGGCCGGCTTTCCATATAAACAAGCAAGTCTGATTGGGACCACGCGAAGAGAAGCGTAATTCTTTTAATTCACCTCTTGCTGAATGAATGAATGAACGAACGAACGAATGAATTTATTTAATTAGGAAGCTTCATCACCCTAGAATGCTTTTCATGAAGGACCTCCAAATAATTACAATAAAATACTTACAAACTAATTTATAAACATCTAAAACCCTACTTAAATATACATATTTTGAGTGTATATACAGGTATTGATATCCCTAAAACTAATTGTTCAATGATTTTCAATAATTAATCTTAAAAGCATTAAATGAACTAGAACTTTTAACGTAATTAGGAAGGATATTCCATTCCTTTACAATAAAAAATTAGATCTACATTGGCCCCAGTTAGTTTTACATAGTGGTAATATCCCATTATTCCTAATACAAGTTTCATATGAATGAACCTGAGAATTACAAATATTATCCAACTGAAAATCAATCATCTTATTAAAAACTTTAAAAACACCTTGTATACTTAGCTTATTTTCCGTTTGTAATTTTTAAATTCTAAAAATTTGAATTTTCTAATCTCACCGTGTTGACCGTTATTCATAATATATCACCAGTTATTTTAATCTTATTTCACCATCCTTGTATATATAGAACGTAGATATTTGATTCTAGTCACTTGGTCTGATATGATGACTTTGTAATAAAGTTGAAATATCACCGTTTCATTTGTTCTCTTGTTTTTACTCATATTTTGAGTTTCAAGATGTTTATTTTCGGTTTATGCTTTGTCTTGATTGTATGTTTAAATGTTATATAGAAAACTGGCGCCATTGACCATGAAGAATAATGCAAAACACAACTCAACAATGTAATGTAATTTCAAAAACTCATTAATAATTCATGAGGAAAACACAAAGGAAATCAGTACCATGTCCGTGGTTTTATACCTGATAATACTTCTTGACGTCAGAAAGAATACTAATGAACATACAATTTTATATAAAGAATACTAATGAACATACAATTTTATATAAAGAATACTAATGAACATACAATTTTATATAAAGAATACTAATGAACATAACATCCAATAACGAATCGTTTTTGAAGCCATTCAAAACACTCGCATCACGTGTTTTATCAGATCTAAAACACTCAGGCTGCGCCCTCGTGGTTTTAAATCTGATAAAACACACTCCTACTCGTGTTTTAAATATTACGTAATGTAATGTAATGTAATGTAATTCTCACGATCGTATTTTGAACGAGCTTTAATAGCTCATAGGCGAAACGTGGTTAAATAGATTATTCTATTCTATTCTATGTTTAAACGTTTTAGATGTCTTTTGAAAACTGCATGGTCCTGAATATATATATATATATACAGGGTGTTCCAAAAAAAATGCCCCCCATCCATTTATGAGGTGCACCTTCTTTAATTATGGTATACAAGAAGTAAATTTTTATATCACGCCGAAAGCCCATCCCTCCTTCTTTGTTGTCTGAAATTTTCAGAGCTAAGTAGTTATCTACTCGCTTCCTGTAGTCATTTAAAGAGGCGACATCAAAATTTGAACTTGTCCAAATTATGTATGCTACGTCAAGCTTTGGAAATCTTCTCCTAAAGGCTTCCCTTGTCCTTGTTGGGCTTCTTGTTTCATGATAGGAAAGTACCATGAATGCTGTTTCCTCGGGAGTGAATTGTTGTCCAACCATCTTAAGACGGATGAAGTAAAGTGCACTTCTGCCTACATGTGCATGGAACTCTCATGAGCATTGCATGTTATTACCCCAAGGAACCCCACATGATTTGATGCCGCATTGCTTCATTTGGAATCAAATTTTATTCCCTTGTGGTCAGTTTTCACATGCATATGTATTCAAACTTGTATTCCGCACTCAAACAAAGCTGTGGTCAAAAACGGGATGGGCGACATTCGTTTGGGACACCCATTTTCCCAAATCTGTAGGTAGCATAGATAATTTGGACAAGTTCAAATTTTGATGTTGCCTCTTTAAATGACTCCAGGAAGCGAGTAGATAACTATTTAGCTCTGAAAATTTCAGACAACAATGTAATGGGCTTTCGGCGTGATATACAAGTTTACTTCTTGTACCATAATTAAAGAAGATGAGTAATGAGTAATGATTTATTTAACGTCGTAAACACAGGATGTGGTCGCCCAATCATCCGAGCCAGAGGCTCATGTTAAAAGTGCACGACATAAGCTAAGACCTAACGTGTTGATTTTACGGAGGGAGGAAAACCGCAGAACCCTGCGAAAAACCCTCGGAGCACAGGAGAGACCAACTAAACTCTACTCACATGAAATTCAAGTTCAAGAACGGAGCTATTCCCAGACGGTCACCCATCCAAGTACTAACCCCGTCCAACTGGGCTTAACTACAGCAGTGAGAGGCAGCGCCCTAACAGCACACGTCACCCGTGCTTCCCAGTACAAAAACGGATGGGGGGCATTTTTTTTGGGACACCCTGTAGTAAGGTTGGATATACTGCCGAAACAGGGAACGTATTCCTAGGAGTTTAACGTTTTGAGCGAAGGCCCTTCGTCAGAGAGAAACGTAAAGAGTGTAAACAAACAGCGAAATTATATAGGAAAGGTAATCATATGACAAAAAATGTTTTTGGCTAATTTTTTGTGACATGATTATCTTTCCTATATAACTTCGCTGTTTGTTTACACTCTTTACGTTTCTCTCTGATGTAAGGGCCTTAGCTCGAAACGTTAGACCCCTATACGTCCCCTGTTTCGGCAGTATATCTAACCTTACTATATTTCGATTTGTAAGATGTCTTTTAAAAACTGGCCCCATTGACCATGTAGAATAACGCGAAACACTCACAACAACATTAACATGTTTAAATGTTATACTGTAGATGTCTATTAAAAACTGGGGCCTGAAAACACACAACATGTGTAAGGAGATAATTTTTTCTATCTCACGTATTTTCGGTTAAGAGCGCTCAAAACCCTAGAACTTTTTGGCGTACCACTCAAAATCTTCTTATTTTAGCATTATTGTATAGCCAGTAGAATCAACAAACTTTTTATAATCATTTGGAGGTTGAGAAACATCAAACGATAAAACTTAACGATTTAACGATTAAAATTTGTTTTTGTTCAACCAACATTTTCTTTTTGGCGTGTTTCTCACAATCTCTTTATTTTAGCATTATTTGCATGTGTAGCTCATACAGTCAACAAACTTTTTAAGTACATGTGAGGGTTGAGAAACATCAAAAGATAAAAAGATTTGATAATTATGAATGTGGATATGATCAGTAGGAATCAGTTTTGAGCGCATGTTACGCGACATAGAAAAAATTCTCCTCTTAAATGTTATAGATGTCTTTTGAAAACTACACGGCCCCAATAACACGAAGCACAAATCAACATTAACATGTTTAAATCTTGTAGATGTCTTTTGAAAACTGGGCCCGTAAACACAACGTACAACTCGACGTTAGCGTGTCGTTGGGACTACGATGGAACTGGCGAACAGTATCAAATATTAGCTGGTCCTGTGTTTATTCTAGTCTACACCATCACTGGTATTCCTCTAGGCTTCCTTGGTGGTAGCAGTAAACGATGCATTCTTCTCGCCTGTTGTTTGTTGCTGTGGAGCACAATGACCTTACTGTCTGGCTTTGCAACGAAATACTGGCATCTGGTAGTGACCAGGTTCATTTTGGGAATGGGGTAAGCTATTCTTGGTTTTCGTCTGACGTCATGGCGGCCATATTGGTGCACAGAAACAATGAAATGGCGGCCATATTGGTGCACAATCTTTATCCTATGGGAATTTAACTCTATTCTTATTCAAACATTTCGTATTGTTTCACCACCCCAACGGGGCCACCGATCACGTGAGTGAAAACGATCCATAGACAAGTACTTAGGGTTTTCAGTGGAGTAATTTGCAGCTTGGTTATAGTAAAGTAATTGGTATTTGGTAGACGCAGAGTTGGAAAAAGTATTCAACCTTCCTCCGGATGGATTTTTAAGTTTAGATAACCTTCCTCAAAATATATAGCGAGAATTTTGTGTTTTGCAACGTTCATAAATACTGCGTGACTTTTACAGTACCTTGGTTTTCTAGGTTTTCCTAGGTAAGCTTTGGTATACTACAATAGCTACTAACTACCCTCGACTGCTGCGAAGATACAGACATCACAGCAGACATCAGCGTACATGTCTCACACATATAACTGCTGCCACTGCCAGTGTAGCCTGGTACCCTGGCCCAATTTTAAAAGAAATATGGGCCAGGTAACCACTAATCTCATTCTCGCGTCATCAGGGCTAAATCCACTTATGACGATTGCAGTTTCACTTAAAGCCAATAAAAACGCGCGAAATTTCAACCAATAGGAAAGCAGAAGTCTTTAGTGGTTACCTGGCCCATATTCTTTGATTGGGCCAGGGTACCAGGCTACTGCCAGTGCTGCATAATTGTTGGTTAGCCAATGTTTTGCTGCAATCGCATTTCTTCTCGACACCTTGCTTGATCAATTGTAACTTTCTCAGATTACCGAATGTGTTGTTTCACGTGTTTTCACTTTAAACCTTCCTCACTAAAGTAAACCTTCCTCCGGGTGGTACCCGCATACCCGCAGCTTTTTTCCAACTCTGGGTAGACAGACGTTCATCAGACGAGATCACAAAATATTTCTTAGCCCCAGACAAAGTTCGAACCTGCAACCTTCTAATGACCAGTTAGATGCATGACCAGGAACACTCGAAGGGCCAGAACGATTCTGGGAAGGACCTTTTTGCGAATTTGGCATGGCCTTCTCGTTTCCAGCCTCTCCCCAGTTTTCCTACCAGCCCAAACCGACTACGCGGCCAAGCTCATGGCGGAAACGAAAGGCCTAGAAACTAGGCTAGTATAGCCTGATATTATGGGTGGTACGTAACTACGTATACATGTAGTGCATGTGGTATGTTTGCGAGTATATTGTACATCCTCGCGAACCCGTAATCACAATGCGTTTATATACTTCTATAGAGAGGCCGGTTGTACGCCGTTTGCAAGCAGTTTAATTGCAGATTATTTTGGCCCGGTAAGTGAGTTATATTACTTACCAGGCACGTAGCTATGGGGGGGCGAGGGGGGGCGACCGCCCCCCCAAAATTCTTTCTTGCCCCCCCAACCAGAGACTGCATGCCCAAAAAAATCCGCAGCGTGAGTGGATAAGTAATTGAAGTGTGAACGCTGTTGCGTACTTGCGTAATGTAAATAAGTGATGTTGTTATATCGAAAGCGTCTAATGGCGTTATGATTTAGTAGCGTAAACCCGGTGAACTCGATGTAAGTTAAAACGTGATAACTGGAACGCTAACGCGTAAACCAAAAGGTGAGGCAAAAAGTTCCAGGCCCCTACGCGGTTTGCAGGTACGAAGGCTCGAAAAAAGGTTTGAAAAAAATATTTATCAAATTATTTTGTCAAACTCAACGTGCATTTAATGGTTTCCCATTGTTGTGCAGTGCTGTTGTTGTTTTATTTACTATATAGCAGTCAAAAACTATACAGTAAATTAAGCTAGGATGGAAACAGCCAGATGAAAAGGTGAGAACAAGAGTGCAAACTTTCTTATGTAAAATACATTTTCGCCGTGCAATGGTTCAAACAACATAAGAGTGAGAAAGCTATTCTTGTACGAGTCTAAAGACGTAGTGATACTTGAAATTTCATATTATAAAATAGGTTGCGCCTTACGCACGCTGTGATTGGTCAATTACCGTGTTTATATCAGGCTATGTAAACACGGTTGTGATGTCACGGCACATTTTTTAGCCTTATTTCATAAAAGAAATAGAAAATGGATGCCCTGTGTTTATATAACCTGATGCAAACACTCGAGTGAGTTGGGAGAATTCGAAAGTACTTATGTAAACCCTCGCCTACGGCTCTGGTTCACATAAACTTTAGAATTCTCCCAACTCACTCTCGTGTTTGCATCAGGCTATATAAACACGGGCGGCCATTTTCTATTTCTTAAATATACATCTAATGTGATTTTCTTAGTATTCTGCTCCTTTAATTTTTTTAATTGTTAAACGGCCTCTGACAACTAGATTGTTTATTTTTCACGTTTACTCAATGTTGTTTTCGGTACGAATGCGGAATGCTTTTTAAACAAAATGACACTTGAAACTGGTACTAATGGCATATTCTACACTACGTTTGTGTTGATGTTTTGTCATCCTCTTCGGAGTAACGAAACTCTAATATATGGTTTATATTATAACGAAAAGTTTGATTTAATTTCTTGACTGACAAACTTCGTGCACGTTTTATAAAGACAATAATGACTTTTACTATAGCAACAAATAAACAATTACTGCATGATTAGTTCGACAGCATAGCACAACCAATCAAAATTGAAAATACACGTTTAGCAAAGCGTGATAAAATGATGCAATAAAAGTGAATAAATATTAATTTTTCAAACCTTTTCGAGCCTTCGCGGTTCGCTCAAGACCGGTGGCCGTGTCAAAAAACATTTTGTATCCTGCAAATCGCACAGGGGCCTGGAAATTTGCCTCACTTTTTGCCCCACGAATGACTGGACTAATTAGCGTTCCAGAGAGAGTTCCAGTGCATAAACCATGTGACAGACTGGGGGGGGGGGGTAGTGTGATTGCATCAGTTGTCCTGAGGGCTCAACTTTTGTACCTTTCCACTTGCCCCCCCAAAATAAAACTTGCCCTCCCAGATTTCTTAGTCTAGCTACGTGCCTGTTACTTACATGCTTGCCTCATCCCTATTTTTATGGCAAGCTGTTGTTTTGGGCTCTTAGCCCTTTCATTCGTGGCACTTTTTATTTTTTACTCTGTCTAACGCCAAACGATTTTACTCGTTAAGGGAAGACCTCCTGGCATAACAAATTGCTGCAACATTGTTGCGTTGCAAGTTGAAAAGCGTTGTTGCACGTATTACCAGTTACCACCCACCTTAAACATCGTCACGCAACAATGATTTTGTTGCATGTATGTTGAATCAGGATGTTGCAGCAAGTAGAACTGGAGTCTACTTTTTTCAACATTTTTTTCAACTTGCAACAATCATTGTTGCGTGATAATGTTTAAAGTTGGTGGTAATACATGCAACAACGCTTTTCGACTTGCAACGCAATGGAACGTTGAAAGTTGAAGAAAAATGTTGCCCATTTTACCTCACCTTAAAGACCGTAATAGATGTCGTCAAATTGACACCATCCACTACAGAGACAGTGCCGGATTTAGGACAGGGCGGACTGGGCGGTCGCCCAGGGCCCCCCACAAAATAATGTTTAAGGGGGGGGCCTCCACAAAAATGTCTTGAAAGTTGAAAAAATAGGTGTTGAAATGAAAAAAAATCTTGAGAGCCCAAAATACGAGTCAAAAACAAGACAAAACATATATGGATGATATATATGTTCTAGGGATTTTTGGTGAAGGAAAATTCGAGTGTAGAATATATACATTTTAAGACCAAACCGGGACCAGTTGCGAAAAATGCAACTACACAGGCCTTCCGGCAGGAATTGAACCCACGACCTTGCGATTCTAGTGCAATGCAATATATAGATATATAGATGATATATATATATTATATATAGAGGGTTGTGTCCCATGTACTATGGCCTAAGGCCATATACCGCATTCTTTGCAAATTTTATTCATCTACATTATATAAACCCAGTGTCAGTCCAATTACCTACATCTTATTCAAAAAAATATGACTATGTAACTTAGCATACATTCAGAAATATAACTGGTCAGTGTCCGCCCAGGGGCCTCCACAGTCCTAAATCCGGCGCTGTACAGAGATCTAATTGGCCATTTCCCAAAAGAGTTGAAGACTGGTGACGGGTTAGCCAGGGTAATTGGGATCGTTTGGAGGGACAGTTTCATTGTGCTTACGCTACCAAGCGTGAAATCTGTCCCTCCAAACGATCCCAAGTACCCTAGCGTTCCTAACCCGTCACCAGTCTTCAACTCTTTTGGGAAATGGCGAGTTTACTTGACAAGTAAGTATGTGCTTTCTTATTTCAGGATCTGCGCGCGTCTGCAATGGGAGTTTACAACTGGGGTATTTATATTGGATACAGTATGTCTTATGCGTTGGGAAACTTTATTGTGAATGCGAATATTGATGGTAAAGGATGGCGTTGGGTTTACTGGATTGCTGCTATTCCTGGATTTGTCGTCGCACCTCTTATTTTTTTCACTGTCAAAGAACCGATGAAACCAGACAGGGTGAAACCAACGCCAATTAATGTACCAGTAAGTTTTGTAGTGGAAGTGTAGCTTTGGAGTACTGTTGCCTGCCTGCCTGCCTGTTCTGCCTGTCTGTCCATCAGTCTATCTATCCGCCCAACCGTCCATCTTTTTGTTCCTCGGTCTGTCTGTTCTCCCTGTCTCTGCCTGTCTGTTTCTCCATGTCCGTCCGTCCGTTTGTCTGTCCTTTATCTGTGTGTATTTTCTGTCGGTCTTTGCCTGTCTGTTCTGTCTGTATACCTGTCCATTCAAAATATAGTATAAGGTTAGATATACTGCCGAAACAGAGAACGTAGTGGTCTAACGTTTCGAGCGAAGGCCCTTTCTCTCTGACGAAGGGCCTTCGCTCGAAACATTAGACTACTACGTTCTCTGTTTCGCCAGTATATCTAACCCAGTGAACTCGATGTAAGTTAAAATGTGATAATCTAACCTTACTATATTTCGATTGTTGTTTCAACACGCGCACAGTACGCTACTTTTATTTCACTACCTGTCCATTCGTTTATCTGTATGTATGTCCGTCTTTTTGTTTCTGCCATTCTGTTTGTATGTCTATTTGTCTATTCGTTTATCTGTGTGTATTTGCTGTCCGTCTGTGTTTGCATTTCTGTCCGTCTTTGTGTTTGCCTGTCTGTTCTATCTGTATACCTGTCCGTCCGTTTGTCTGTATGTATGTCCGTCTGTTTGTCTGTCTGTCTTTGTTTCTGCCTGTCCGTTTGTCCGTCCGTTTGCGTATCTGTTCGTTTATCTGTATTTACTCTCCGTCTTTGTGTTTTCCTGTCTGTTCTATTTGTATGCCTGCCTGCAGTCTGTCTGTCTGTCTGTCTGTCTGTCTGTCTGTCTGTCTGTCTGTCTGTCTGTCTGTCTGTCTGTCTGTCTGTCTGTCTGTCTGTCTGTCTGTCTGTCTGTCTGTCTGTCTGTCTGTCTGTTCCTTTATCTGTGTGTTTGCTGTCTGTTTGGCTTTATGTCTATCCGTCTTTCTACTTGTTTGTTTGTTTGTTTGTTTGTTTTTGTTTGTTTGTTTGTCTGTTTTATATGTCTATACCTGTCTGTTAGTCTGTGTTTGCTTATCTGTATGTCCGTTCTGTCTGCATCAGGTGCGTTTGGCTGTGTTTGTTTGCATGCTTGTTGTCTGTCTATCTTCTGTGTCTGATCGTGTCTATCTGTTTGTTCACCTGTCCGTCTGTGTTTAGGTGTGTCAGTCTATCTTTCTGTTTCACTATGTTGTAATCTGTTCATCTGTCTGTGACAAGATGAAAAAAGAAAGAATACTTCATTGATATAGAGTAAAAAAGAACAAAATAAAAGGCTTATTTTTGGAAACACTGTGCATTACTAAACCAAAATATAAAATTAAATTGAAACATTTCATTTATTGTTCTAGCGTTCGTTGCAACAGAATGGTCTGAGTTACGTCCTAAAAATCTTCCTTAGTCCGTCCTTGTTAATCCTCTGTCTTGCTGGTTCTATTCGCAACGCTGGTGGTTATGTATGGGCCTACAATACTCAACCATACTTCGAGAAATACTATCCTGATGTTAACTTGGGCTATTGGATGTCCTGGATTCCATTGGTTGCAGGCTCACTGGGGGTCGTGCTCGGGGGCGCTATATCCGATAAGGTCATCAAGAACCGGGGGCTTTATGCTCGTGTGTGGGTTCTCGTTTTCAGTCAGGTAACCATATATAGATCTAAATTTTTATGGTTTATGAATTAAACGTGCCTATGAAACGAAAATTATGTCTGTCTTATTTGAGAGAACACTTAAAATGACAACGTAACATCTTTTGCAGTTTTTCGTTTCCTTGCTTCGTTATTGAGATACTCCAAGTTATTTGATGTAATAGATGAAACACGAGGAAGAGTGTTTCATCCGATATCCAGTCACCGAGAAGTGGTTGAAAAACGAGGCCGTACTGGATAGAGGATGAAACACTCTTTCGAGTGTTTGATCTAGCTTCTCAAACAAATCAGTATTTTATGAAAAAATCAGGTTGAAAGTTGGCAAAATTCTCTGCTAATTAAGACCGGGTTTCTACAGTGTGTATAAATAAACCGGAACCCTTAGAAAATGAAGTAGTATTCTGTTCAAACAACCTATCGTAGTAGTTTGAAAGCCCTAAGTAAAAAACACGGTCTTATACACCTGGGAAATTAACGGATAACATCTAATCGTATGAAGCAGCATAACTGCAAAGAAACATGTTAAATATATTCATATCAGTTCGATTAAAAATGGTTCAACTTACCACAGAGCAACGAGTGTGTATTGTACATTTCAAACTACTACAATAGGTTGTTTGAAAAGAATACTAATTCATTTTCTAAGGGGGCCTTTACACGAGCCCAGGTTGAGAGCCAACCCGGGTTAGCTCGCCAACCCGGGTCAACCCATAGAGATCATATAAATACTAGAGGGGGCATCCTATCTTAATTTCAGCCAACCGCGGGTAACCAATTGAACGCCGCCATCTTGGATTTTTTTGGAGGCAAACATTGGGCGCGTTGGTTGGCAAAGGACTGGGTCTACTACATTTGCCAACCAATTGACTGAAATATCATAGGTAATGGCGGCTGCCATGTGGTTACCAAATTTTCCCGCCAATGCCCCCTCTAGTATTTATATGATCTCTATGGGTCAACCCGTCTACGAATAAATTCCTGTTAGCGTTTACACGATAGCCGGGTCAACCCGTACGGGTTCGTGTAAACGCTAACAGGAGTTTATTCGTAGCCGGGTTGACCCAGGTTGGCGAGCTAACCCGGGCTCGTGTAAAGGCCCCCTAAGGGTCCGGGTTTTTTTATACACACTGTAGTTCACCGTCTTGGTACGGAGTTCCTTTGTTTTCATCTTGAATTCATCAATGAATTATTAATGAGTTTGGGAAGTGCAATTTGGACATCACGCGCATAATGAGTTGTTGGAGAAGGTTATATAGCTTTGCTATACTATCCGAACAAAATTAATTCGAAGGAAGCGTGTGCGGAGTGTTTCTCCCACACCACCAAACGTCCAAACATATTCAAGCGTTTATGTTTGATAATAGCAAGTCCTCTAACCGTGTAACCAGACGCTCTAACCAAAAAAATGAAATTATTTTAAATATTCCTAAAGTAAACACTCTAACTTTTCAGAACAGCTTTTATTGTAGAGCACCGAGAATGTTCAACTCCTTGCCATCACATTTGCGAAATGTCAACCTCTCTATTAGTCAATTTAAATCTAAACTGTTAGAATACTACCAGCACGCAACGAACATGTATACAATGTTGAAACTCCACAAACTTTTAAAACCGTCTGTGTAAAATGTCACTCGTGCCGTCCTCTGTCTGGTCTTCTTGTTAAAATGTGCTGTTAATTTATGTATTCACGAGTCTTAGGTTAGAAGTTACTTTTTATATTTATGTTTTAATGTTTTTCATATTAATTTTGTATTTTTCACCGTAATGCAGCCACAAGCTCTGTGGCAACCTCGTACCCAGGGTCTTATCTCCGCTCCCCCGCCCTCGCCCACCGCTGCGAAAAGACCCTGGTTGTGGCTGGTCACGTGCCCCCTAAAAATTGGGGGGGTTTTAATTAACGATTTCAAAAATACTCAGGGAGGAGTGACAAAACCGCTTTCTCTCGCACTAAAATGCATTGACATTTCAGCATGCTCCGTTAACCGCAGCGAAAAGTACTATAAGAAGCGATTCGGCAAAGATCGCAACTACATCAAGTCGATTGCTGTCCTTTCACTCGCATTTGTCATCAACAGAAACTCAGGTAAATACAGTTCTTGAATCGCGCTTTTCATTCTTTTTATTAAACTTTATAGTTCGCCTAAATGGCTAAATTTAATATCAGATTTTAGAATACGAGTATTAAAACTGGACTTGTGTTGTAGCATTGATTGTGCAGCTTACTAAAGCTTACTACCCCTCCCCTGATATAAAATTCGTTTAGGCGGCACGTGACCAGCCGCAACCAGGGTCCTTTCGTAGCCGGTAGCGTGGTGGGCGGGGAGCGGAGATAAGACCCTGGGTACGAGGTTGGCTCTGTGGGACTTCCCTGCCATTTTTGTCAAAGCTTGTAAATAAAATAAAAAAATAAATAAAACTCATTATGCGCGTGTGACGTCAAAATGTTTAATAAAATTTGCATATCAAACAAACTGAAATATCTCAACAACGAAGCAAGGAAACGAAAAACTGCAAAAGATGTTACTTTGTCATTTTAAGTGTTCTTTTAAATAAGATAAACCTAATTTTCGTTTCATACGCAAGTTTGACAAATATTACTTCAATACTTTCATAAATCTACTTGTTCTTTCTTTTATATAGTTGTTTGGCGCCCCGTTTGCTGCTGGAGCGCTGTTCCTGCATCCTCCCTACGCCTTCCTAAGTCTCATAGTTGCCAATGTGATTGGCGAAATGTGGATCGGCGTGGCACTGACTGTGGTTGTTGAGCTGGTCCCGTCATCCCTGCGTACATCCGTTGTCGCTTACTATCTCTTCATCATCAGTATAATTGCCGGAAATGTCCCTCTGGCTGTCCCCCCTCTCAAGCACGCCACCAACAGCTTGCGCGTGGCCTTGTACTTACTCTACCCAGGCCTCTATCTCGCAAGCTCCGTGTTATTCTTGTGCACTCTATTCGTCTTGAAGTGGGACGCCAAGAGAGCGAAGCGCCTCGAAGATGACCAGACATCGCCGTTAATTGGATCGAACGCAGAAGATATTCATAGCTCGGCCGAGAAGGCATGAATGTACTACTCTGCAGTACTTTATGTACTATTTAAAGCATGAGCAGCAGTGTTTTATCAGATTTAATTTATTATTGAGTCGGTTTTCTTTGTTCTTTGGAGGGCTTTATGCGATATAAAGCCCTTGAATAATAATTAGAAACGAAATGAAGAAAAAAACAAGGAAAATCTTTGTCCAAGGTGGAAAAAAAAGACAAAACTTTGTTGGAAAACCTCCTCGATAATAAATTAAGTCAGATAAATCCCTCGAACGTCGGGATCGGTGTGCGATATAAAGCCTTTATATAGCATACATCCCTCGTTCTCGGGATTTATCTATTACTTAAAACACGAGGCGATAGCCGAGTATTTTAGATCTGATAAAACACGTACTGCGAATGTTTTAAATGTCTTCAAAAACTATCCATATAATAAGCTCATATAGAAATCAGTTTTGAAAATTGAAGTTGTCGGAGCCGCAAAATCGAAGAAAAAGTTCATCGAAAATAGCGAGCGTGTCTCTATCACATATAGATATATGAATTATTAAGGAGTTTTTGAAGAAGTACATCACACATTTCTAATCACGGGTTGGACGTGTGCTGCGAACAGGGTATAATCGGGTTTACAGGGCACATGTATATATATTTGTCATAAAGTTTTGCAAAAAGGCACGAGGTTATAGAAATGGAGTTAAATTATTGTAATGGAATGTTTATTAAAGGAATATGTCGCACATATTTTGGGTAAAGCTCTCAAAACTTAGGCCTACGCCTACGCTAAACGTAGCACATTTGACGAATTTAATTCGAATTGATTTCGTCGAATTTCATTACGAATACGAATACGAATATTTATTTAACGTCGGTGGCATAGGGAGTGGTTGCCCAGTCTCCCGAGCCAGAGGCTCATGTTAAAAATGCTCGACAATACTTATTTAAAAATTACAACAATTAATATAACTAGCTATTTTACAATAAAATTTTTAAAATGTATAGTTATCTATTATAATACAAAAAGCATAAGTAAAACTATGCAGATAATTAAAAAACCCAAAAAAACTCAAGTACAACGCATGCACTTACAACCAAGATTAATTTTGTTTGTAAAATCCAAATTACTTATGCTGTTTCTAAAAGCAGCCAAAGATTTTGAGTTTTTAATACGCGAAGAGAGTTCATTCCATATATGACTAACAATGTAGGAAAAAGAATTGTGTAAATACAATGTACTATAACTTGCTTGTTCAAAGTTCTGTACACTATTCCTAAGGTTATAATTAGACGATCTTACTTTAAAAGCTAAAATAAGTGAGTGTTCGTATCGTCTTTGCTCAAGGCTATTCATAGATGCCAAATTCAAAAGACTTTCATAACTGGTCGAGTTGCCCATTTTAAGAAGCGTTTTTAAAGCATAACAGTTCGCCTTTTCCAGTTTGTTATTCAGGCATTTTCCAATAACCCAGTAATAGAGGGCAACAATACTCAAAGTGATACATACATAGGCTTTATACAACCTAATCATAACCTCCATTGGTACCAATCGTCGTAATCGTCGAAGTGCCGAGACTTTTGCAAACACCTTCTTGAGCGTTTCTTTTACACGAGGTTCAAATGTTAACTTTTTATCTAAAGTAACTCCTAGTATTCTGAGATTGGACTCTGTGGAAATTGCCAGATCCTTAACTCTAATCTCATACTCATATTTAGAGTTTCCCATTATCATAGCTTGTGTCTTCTTTGAATTTATGGATAGAAAATTGTTATTAAGCCTGTGATTAAGAGCAATTACGTCATTATTAATGGTAAATTCTAGTCGAGCAGGGTAGTCATCGGATGTATAGTTGGTAGTATCATCTGCGTATAATCGTAGGGATGAAATTAAATGCGACGTAAATGCGACGTCGAGTTAAACATCGAATTTAATTGTTTTTACTTGGACTCGTTGAGCCTGAAAACGCTTGAAAACATGGCACCGAATTGTCACAGACAGAAGAGAAACATTTAATTCGAGACGACGATAATTCGTGTAACTCGAACACGCATTATCGTCGCATTATCCGTCTGACTCAGACGAATTTAATCGAGTTATACGTCGCAGTTTCGTCGAATAAAATTCAAACAAATAAATTCGTCCATTGTGCACCGTTTAGCGCAGACCTTAGTAACGTCGCAAATTGTTTATGCTGATGTCAGCTAAAAAGTGGCGGGGAAACAAAATGGTCAAAATACTCAAACTTCACAGAAAGATTTCATCTTGGTTACCCATTCCCTGCTGGCAGAGGTCTCTACAGGAAGAAAAAAGAAAACAAAAGTCTCTTTCCTGTAGAGAACTCTGCCAGCAGGGAACCCACTTCAAATCAGTAGACCAAAGAACTACTACAATCTACTAGTACGTAATTGAATACAAATACCGTGAAAGGTTAATTGATAGTTGGACAATTGAACGACTAACTTTAGTTAATGTATTAAAGAGGTATTGGTCAATAGGCAAATTTCAGGGTGTTGCGCGCGCATCATTCAAATAAAATGGCAAACTCCACTCAACGTAAACATATTGTTTAAAATCAACAAAGTATAAGAAAGTAAATGGAGCAGACTAAAACATCTCGTAAAGTGATTTGAAAAAGAGTTTTACGATTAGAATGGTCAAGGAAATAAGTCTGCTCGTTGAAAAAAATTTGACCGGTCATGCTGACCTGACGTATGTAACTGATTTCTGGTGGTCAAATTGGGAAGAATGCTTTGGACTCTCATGCCTTGGGCTGACTTTCAACTGGCCTGGTACCCTGGCCCAATCAAAGAATATGGGCCAGGTAACCACTAAAGACTTCTGCTTTCCTATTGGTTGAAATTTCGCGCGTTTTTAGTGGCTACGAGTAAAACTGCAATCGTCATAAGTGGGTTTATGCGCATGTGAGCATATTTCAATGAAACTTGCGCATTATAAATTAAAAGATTATTATTATTGTTTAGCCCTGATGACGCGAGAATGAGATTAGTGGTTACCTGGCCCACATTTATTTTGAAATTGGGCCAGGGTACCAGGCTAACCAGGCTAACTTTCAACCTCGTACCCAGGGCCTTCTCACGTAAATACCGTCACAAATTCACCACTGACCAGTGCCCCCAAAATATCTCTGGATATGGCACTGATTATTTCATGTTCACTTGGTCATTATTTTTTCATCGCATGATGACTGCTCAAATGATGACAGCTAGTGCTCTCAAGATGCACTAAAGGCCATTTAAGGTGGCTCCATACAGTTTCTTGAAAAATGGAAAATACAAGTTTGAGAGTCCAAAACACGTACATAAACAATTCGGGAAAAGAATGCAACTAAATGTTATGCATAGTTAAACAGTCTGACAATCAAAAACTGTTACCAAATAAATAGCAACAGTTGTTGCTATGGCAATAATGGCGTTTCAAAATGGCTGCCAATTACCCTTCAAACTAATTTAATTCGAAAAAAACTTTGGTAGAGGCGGCTGTTTTCTCAGGGTAGTAAAAAATATCGTTCTACAGAATTTTTTTAAATCGGCCTATTGATTACTCATACTTCAACAAAAGTTTTAATGAAAAAAAAATTGGGGGTCACCAGTTTTTTTCAAATTAAATTAGCTTGAAGGGTATTAAATTGGCCGCCATTTTGAAAAGTCATTGTTGCCATAGCAACAACGGTTGCTATTTATTTGGTAACAGTTTTTGATTGTCAGACTGTTTAACTATGCATAACATTTAGTTTGTCTTTTTCCGAATTGTTTATGCACATGTTTTTTGGACTCTCAAACTTGTATTTTCCATTTTTAAAGAAACTGTGTGGAGCCACCTTAAGGGCCTGTTTATATGGAGGTGAGTTGCCTGGTAAGCGAGTTACTCAGCACATGGTCAGGGCCGTCAAGAACTGGGATGGGCCCTGGGTCAAACGTTGGACCCACACACAAACCAAAATCAATGTTTTAGTATCATCGATTCTAAAAGGAGTATTCTAAACACCAATCTTTGCATCAGAAATAAAATAACATTTGAAAATTAATTACTATAACTCCTCACAACTTGAGTTTGACCTTGTCTACTCTTTGCCAGAAGCCTGTAAGTTTTACTTTACTTAGGTCCATTTATATACAGCAATAATACATTTCTTCGACTAAAATGTTGCAGGCCCTTCTTCACCCAGGGCCCCAGGGTAATTACCCTGCTTATCCCCCCCCCCCTCCCTCTCGATGCTACTGCACATTGTGAATCACCACTCAATATAACAAGGACCACACAAGACAACCACTGTTTTTGCCACCAGTGTGCTGGGATTGAATATTTTCTATATTCAAATGTTGCCTTAAATACCGCTTTCATTGATAATACAATAATCATCTCAAATATTACAACTTGCCAGGTAAATCGCTTTCGTATAAACAGAACATAAAGTTTATCCTGGCAAACTTGGCTGACCCGGTAACTTACTGCCATATAAACAGACCTCTAGAGACCCAAAATTTAAGAAAAATTCTGAGACAAGCCTGTCATGAATACAACCATATATCTCATGTGTGTCTGCTACTTTCAAAATAAATGACAATCCTTCTATATATAATAGCCTTGGATAAGCCAGTTCACGTAGCCCAGCCCAGGTGGGAAGGCTGGAAACGACTTAATCGCATCAACCTGAACCACAATAGCTAACTTTTGGGATTTTCAAAATTTGATAATTTTAAGTTTAGTAGGTATCAACTAATGTCATGATTGGGATTAGTATTTTGGTCAGAGTTTTTGGTCAAATTTTTCAGTGAGGTGATTTAGTAGATGTGATGTAGTGCCTTTTGAGAAGGCTATACCTACAAATGCTCATGCAAACATAAGATACTGACATTTAAAGTTAGGCAAAGTGCAACAACATGGAAACTTGGTCTTGCTTAGACATAAGGGTATAGGTGGGATTAAGAAATTCGTATGTGGAGGGTTAGCACCCCCCCCCCCCCCCCCAACATTTGGAAACTGACTCATTCATGAACTGGGAATAGTGAACAATATTTTAAATAGGTGCTACCACTAATAATGAACCAAACCGGGTGAGTAGAGAAACTCTACTCGACTGCGGCTCAACAACTGAGCTTACATGGTCAAGTTGGGAGTAGAATGATAATCATATTTCATATTTCAAAACTGAAATCTAGTTTCTTCAATATCAAGACTTAACTCTTATCTTATCATCTCTCATCATTTATGAACTTAATCCTTCTTCCTAACCAAAGGCACCTCTGCAAAATCTAGTAAATACAACATGTGGAGACAGTGCCAATAAAAATGTCAGTTAACTTTTAAATGTTCAAAATTTTGATCAAGAGTGCTATCAGAATGCGGGAAATTTCGTTTCAGAGACCCAAATTTCAAAAATTGATGAAATTTACTATATCTTTAAATATATTGTGGCAAGATATTGGGAAGTACAAAACCAAACATGCTGATTTTAATAGACTGAACTTATTAAACTAGTTCGATGTTATAATAATTAGATTACAAGCTCGGAATTTCTACCAGGTAATAGTTAATAAACTGTGTACCTTAGCTCATCGAGGTTATTTCCAAAAAACGAACCATAATCATTGTTTCTGCGTGGAAATCCAGGTAAAGCAAATCCCCCACTCCTCAGCGCCTCCATCTTGTCTTGCAGCACGAGTTGACTGCTCGGGTCCAGAGCCTGCGGTCCTTTTATCCAGCGGAGGAGCCATCGGCTTTGGTCGAAACCAAACGTGGACTTCCGAACGATTTCCGAGAGAACGCTCGTGAACATTTAAGCCAATCATTATTGCCAATCATTATCACCGTACCGTTTTACTAGCTTCGTTCCGGCCAGGGCCGATAGCTCCTTGTCACTGAACAAAAAGACTAGACTCGGGGTAACCATAATTAATCGATTACAAAACTGACCCTATGGTCCAATACTGAATACGGTTCTGATCATGCGCAGTAGACACTTCCGAAGTAGACCGAATTTCGGAAGTCAGTATGGGATCGAGAAGAAACTCTACCTCGTCTATAATGTCATCATCATATGCTTGCAGACACTAAAAATTAAGTTTGTCTAATTCGAAAGAACTCATAAAATTGTAATAGAACATCCTTTACAACTTTTACGTATCTCTCTTCGTTTTCAAGATATTATAATTTGTTTGATATGTAAATGAGATGGTCTCTGACGTCAGGTGTGGGGTAAAATATTTTCACATGTATAGCAAGACCAGTTATATCTCTAAGTTTGTTCAGCGAAATCATTTGAAACTGTGCACATAAAAACTCCTTGCGACGCTGAACATTTCATGTTAGATATGTACGTGATTTTGCTCTGAATGAAAATATTTTACCCCACTCCTGACGTCAGAGACCATCTCATTTACATATCAAACAAATTGAAATATCTTGAAAACGCAGAAAGATACGAAAAAGTTGTAAAGGATCTTCTATTACAATTTTATGAGTTCTTTCAAATTAGACAAACTTAATTTTTAATGCCAATCCTCTTTAACCCTGCTATTTCTTCATAAGAAAATGCAACACAACTTTGGCTTTTCTATTTATTCAAACTTTGTTTTGAAACACGATTATACTTCACAAACTCCGAATTTCACATCTCATAAGATTTCACTGGAGCG
Source organism: Paragorgia papillata (assembly GCA_035771165.1). Lineage (NCBI taxonomy): Eukaryota > Metazoa > Cnidaria > Anthozoa > Scleralcyonacea > Coralliidae > Paragorgia > Paragorgia papillata. The sequence goes on from JAWNZC010000009.1 coordinate 272,670, forward strand.
ATCACCTCCGAATATGAGATGGGCGTTAAATCATGTTGCAGATGACGTCACAGAGCGGTCCTAATATCAACGAGTTTTCTGATTGGCTGTAAGTAACCAATCACAAGGGCTTACATTATAACTTATTGGATTCACCTATAAAATATTTAAGTCGAAAATTCAATATTAAAATTTGAGACTTAAATATTTTCTATATCGGGCGAAGATGAATCCAAAAGGTGTTTTGTTATGTCGAACAAATAATCGTACAATTGACAAGTAAATATACCTTAAGGTTGCAATGGTTGCTGCCCCGTAAAATATTGGGCTGGCACGTGACGCTAATGTAGACATTTGATTGAACGATTAAATGCGAGGGTATAAGTCCGCCATGTTTGGATTCAATCGACAAGCCAAAGATGCCACTCCACTTATAGAGCTCACTGCTTACTTCGTGAGTTGGTTTTAGACGAAACATACTGGGGATTCGAACCCGCAACCTTCGGTTTACTAGTCCCACGCTCTACCGACTGAATTACATGGTCAAGTTGGGAGCTGGTCGTGGAATGATGGTACATTATTTGATATTTCGAAACTGAAATCTAGTTTCTTCAATACCCGAATCAGTGTGATGTGAGCATGCGCTTTGATTCAACATTAGTCCCACATTTTAATCGGAGATGATCGCTGATAGTCGGGAATGTGCATCGGCGGCGAAAAGACGTTCTAAGTCAACATAAGATGTATTCTATACAGAAGGCTGAAGCCACCGTAGCAAACAGCTTTTACGAATTGAAAGCTTCGCTTTCGATCTTATGTATGAATTTCCCCTGCTGGCAGGGATCTCTACAAGTAAAAGACTTCTGCAAACATCCGACACTTTTCCTGTCGCGCATGCGCGAAGTTACGTATACCTTGGCAAGTTATCTTGTAACTTCCCAAGCACTGTACACAACTTTATACTGACCCTGTGGCAAAGTATTTTTATTTCTTTACGGAAATGTTTGGAATAGTAAATAAAGAGATAAAAACAGGGTTGCACGCTAATTTTTACACTCTAGCGCCACCAAGCGTCACCACGTAAACTCGTTGGTCATCGCGTGAGCACGCTCAGTAGCCAATCAGAATGTGTTGCACCAAACCTGTTTTCAAAACTGGTTTGACACGTCCAAGATCATGGACGGCGGCTATATCAAACAAAGTGTCGGATGTCTCTTTCTTGTAGAGATCTCTGCCAGCAAGGAAGTACGAATTTAGTTACGTAAATAAACTGTTATGCATAATGAGATTTATTATACATTCAAACTTCATTCTTGTTCCTTATTGGTCAACATGCTCTAGTTAATTCTCAATGTCCGGCGGCTTGGACGGCTGTGACGTCATTTCCACCAAATACTGTAAATTATTGGATGATGATGACGTCACTACCTCAAAGCGCGCGAAAATTACAAAATAGCAAAATGGCTTGCAGTAGATTTGCTTCTGTTGACGAAGACAACTCTTTTTACCGCCAGATTTTGCTTCCATGTTAGTACAACTGTTTTGAATGTATAATATTATTGGATTCAAACAAATATTGCATTCGGCTTATGCGTGATACCAGGAATTATCCAGACCTCGGTCAACATTGACCTCGGTCTAGATAATTATGTTCAGCCTCATACAATAACTGTTTAATGTTATATCTCTTATACAATGAAATAAGTTTTAATTCGACTCGAACGCATTACATTTAAAAAAAGTGCCACTGCGATAAAAATACGAAAAACTTGAATAAGTTCCGATTATAACGCCAAAATACCCGGAAATGGTTTGTTCAAAGGATTTTTCCCAATCCGAATTGCAAGTACTTTATTGTTGCTTTTTTAGTTTTCGCGTTCGCCATTGAATGGGGGATATGTTGATCGTAGTGGCACTTGAAAGACATTGGTCTTCACACAAAGCAAATCAGTTACATATTAAGAAAATTAAACTAGTGAATTACTATCACCAACTAACCGGGTTGAATACTGTCCCCTGTAATCAGCCCCTAAGATAACAATCATAAGACCAAAGCATGATTGTAACAAGCCATGCTTGATAGGTTCAACTCATTGATATATCTACAGATCGCTTGCACATGACATCACGTCCGCCATCTTGAAATTAACTGGAAAACAACCAAGATGGCATGGCGACCAATGTCACGTGATTGCAAACGACCTATAGATCCACTACACAAATACCACAATGCCTTATTACAATTGCATAGCCTCGAATTCATGCTTTTGAACTCTATTTAACACATAGATTGCATTTTTCCTTGTGTATGTGTATCTGTATAATAGATTACAAATAAAGTCGACTGACGTGACTGTTGTTCTTTACACGAGTGACTTCTGTGATCTATTACAGTACACACGCACGGGAAAATGTAATTTATTTGTTTTATACAATAAAAATTCAAGTGGTTTATTGAAGGATTTGTGGGGCATGAAAAAAGAAAAATAGGTCTGCTGACGTGGATTTGATCCATCTGTGTGTGTGTGTGTGTGTGTGTGTGTGTGTGTGTGTGTGTGTGTTGTGTGTTGTGTGTTTACTATATCACGGTCAACAACCAATGAAAATGCACAAAGAAAGTACGTTATTGTACAAGTTAATTTCATTTTCAATTAGTCGAGGCTGTGCGTATGATACATTGTGGTATTCATGCAATTGGTCTATATAACTGCAGTGCACATCCTGTCCAAAAAATAACCGAACAAAGATGGCGGAGTTATGGGTCATTTTCCTCATGGTATCGACCGCTGACTTATTCTGCCCAATATTTAGTTGACTGTGGGCTCAGTCGGCAACAGGCCGGTCAAACAAGAAAAAACGTGATTGGTAGGGAACCCATAGAGCATAGTTATATATAGGTCAGTGGTTGAACCCAAACTAACAATAATTAATAAATAAATTTTCAGCATAATCAAATAAAGAATCAAACACAGTTTGACGCGAATCAGTGTTAAAAGTTTTTGAACGTACTGTTCATGACCCAATGTTTCGACATTCTGATCTAGTGTCTTCAGCAGCAGTGATCTTTGTTAGGATATTCAAAAGTTGTGAAGATTGCCTTGTCGCTAGCAAATATTCAAGGTTTCTCTCTCTCTCTCCGCTGATGACGCCATCTATCAACAAGATCCAAATAGGATTCTGGTAATAGATAACCTAGGCTCGATTTCCAGCCGGATCTTACCTTACCCGAAATCGCGGCTGGACTCGGGAGCTTGTCCATTGTCGATTTGCAGGCATATATTACCCCGTAAGTTCAAAATGGCGATCAATAGAGTGCTGATGACTGAGGCATGCGATCGCATTTTAGAAACGTTTAAGACTGATTGTCTAAAAGATTTACAATGGGAAGCTCGAGAGAAATTGGTTAATGGACAATATATTTTTGTCTTTTAGCCTACATGATCGGGGAAGTCACTTATATTTCAGTCAGCTTCCATGGTAATGAATTCATGCAAAACGTCACAGACACGTTTTGCGGCTCACGCGTCCAGCCGTCTCTTCTGGGGAGGAGGGTGGGGGTAACTGAGTATACCGGGGCCCCAAGAGACGACTGGAAATCGAGCCTATAGATTTAACAGAGCTTAGGAGAAGAGTGCTGTAGATCGGAGTGTCCAAACGTTGTGTCACAAACAGCAACTTTTTAAGCTAACGTTCAAAACTTTTGAGCCAGAGTAGCGTCAAACTATATATTAATCATTAACATGATAAAAACAAACAAACAAAACAACTGCAGTAAACACACGCTAAGTAGAACCCACTATTTTACAAAACCAGCTCACAACTCAATTTCGTACTCAGGGTCTTGGCGGGTGTGTGAAGAGGCTGGGCACGAAGTTGGTTCCGACTTTGCTGGACTTGATCCACGACGTCAACTTCAACGATGACGTCCTTTAAAGGGGATTGGCATTAAAAATTAAGTTTGTCTAATTTGAAAGAACTCATAAAATTGTAATAGAAGATCCTTTACAACTTTTTCGTATCTTTCTGCGTTTTCAAGATATTTCAATTTGTTTGATATGTAAATGAGATGGTCTCTGACGTCAGGAGTGGGGTAAAATATTTTCATAATCAATCACTTACATATCTGACATGAAATGTTCAGCGACGCAAGGAGTTTTTATGCGCACAGTTTCAAATGATTTCGCTGAACAAACTTAGAGATATAACTGGTTTTGCTACATGTGAAAATATTTTACCCCACTCCTGACGTCAGAGACCATCTCATTTACATATCAAACAAATTGAAATATCTTGAAAACGAAGAGAGATACGAAAAAGTTGTAAAGGATGTTCTATTACAATTTTATGAGTTATTTCAAATTAGACAAACTTAATTTTTAGTGCTATTGTCCTTTAAACAAAATAATTCTTTTTGCAAGACAAAGAGAATGAATAATTTTTAGTCCCAAGATTAATCTCAACACCGTGCTCGTTCTTTATACAACGCCACTTGGAGCATTTTCACGTCTTCAGGACGACGTCAACTCGCCAAAAGTTGAGAACTGTTGCTTGAGATTAACTTCGATACAGACACTACAATCATTTTAGCAGTACTGGGGAGTTTTGAAACTTTTTAATAATTCTTGATATAAAAAAAAATCGATTTCAATAATTGTTTTAATATACACTTTCAGTTAAAAACCTAAAGAAAATCACTTCTTCAGAACGAGAAAGTGTTCAAAAAAATGCAATTCAAAGATAGTTGCTTCTTTCCCTGCGCTTTTCTTCGGTTCGCCTAACTGGACAGGTTTACGTCAGCACATGCATAAGTCCTACAGATAACACCTCCAGAAACTACAGATAATAGCATTGTGGGCTCAAAATCTGACAATCACAGCGGCAATTAGGACTAAAAGTGCAGATATCGAGAATTCTCACCAATTTTTGACCAATTATAATCAACAAAAGGCAACGTCAAAACAACTTTCCTTTATCTCAAAGTATATAATGAAGTAATTAAATTGACAAAGTTTTGAGAAATTCGGCGTAGTTTAAAAACTTCAGACTAGCAACGGCAGTAAAACATTTTCCCAATTATATCCCAATATATTCCGCTATTTTAGATCTTTAAACAAGCAGAGACTTTTCAATCTAGCTATATATTTAAGCCGTTATTTCAATTAGGAATAATTCAGTGTGCCATAATTGAGTAATAAAGAAATCTACGTCTCTTATGACGTCACATGTGCCATCGCGAAGGCATTTCCGACAATGCGCCATTTTGAATCGACAAGATTTCCAGTTAAAAAACCCATCAATATCTCCAAAAATTTAAGTAATTATCCTTGGAAGTTTGTCAGTGGGTTTACACTATCGTATAGTCTAATGTAATAAAGAAAACATTTCAAGGACAGTTATTGGTCTTGCAGGTCAATATGTCTAACAGGCCTTGAAGGGGTTGGCATTTATCTACACTAAGAAATTTTCCGATTGGTTTAGATCATCCAACCTACACAAAACCCCTAATCCTTAATAATCAGTAAGGAGCATGGGAACGATTTGGTAATTGACAACGTGATTGGTTACTTATAGCCAATCAGAAAACTCTTTCACATTACGTAGGTGTTTACCGCCTTGCAGACTTACAGGGCTTTCAGTTTAGGCCCTAGGAAACGGCGAAATTCTTCTCAGAATGCCAACGCATGAAATTGGGAGAGCATGCCCCCAAAGCCTTCTAGAAAGGTCGCACCACGACCTGGCTCTATTTTTTCCCTATTAGAGAATCACAAAATTTCAAATTCCGCCCGAGGTACAAAAGGTCTTATTAGCGAGTGTTTACTGCAATCTGTTCATTTCAAAAACGAAGCAAAAATTTCAAAGTTTCTACATTACCACACAGTCTTTGTCCTTCTTACCAGACTCGGGTCGGACGCGACGTTGGGTTGCTGGATGGGGCACCTGACTTGCATTTGTCGGCTGTGGATAGCCCGCACTTGCGGGTGGTGGGTATTGTGATGGATACTGCGAATAACTCGGTGGCGGTGGCGAAGGAACGGCGGTGACGCTGGGCACTACTCGCTCGGTGTACGGTGGTGGAGCCTTGACACACTCTCCCACAGGACTTTGGGGAACCTGTGGGGACACAGCAGCACCTTGAGGTACAGTGAAGGTCGGATAACCAGGCGTAGTTGCTGCCGAGGGGATAGGTTGGTTGGCCATGGTAGGGTAAGATAAATGAGGGTTAGCTCCAACTTGTCCAGTGGCCCTTTGGGTTTGCTCTGGAAAGTAAGCATAACTGGGGACATTAGGCGATGGCAACGACTCTTGTGTTGGCTGGGTCGCGTACACTGGACCACATTCACGAATCTCCATGTTTCTAAGCGGGTCATCGAGCTCGCTTTTGGGTGTTGGCGTATAAGAATAATCGATGATAAACGCCGGGTAACACTGGTCAATGTCGGGGACCACAAATACAGTGGGCTCGGTTATGTCGTTGACCAGTGAGTCGTAGAACCGGCTGTCTTGGCGACGGGGAAATGATGTCGTGTTGCGAGAGCCTTCGGTGTAGGTCCCTAGCAACACTTGGCACACTAACAGGTAACGAGAGTCTGTTGTGTTCTGGCTGCACCAATCGAGGCACAGCGATGCGTCGGAGGTAAAATAGTGGCCTGGGCCGAGTACCAAGGGCACGTCCAGTCTGCTCACGCAAACGTTGTCCTTCGTGACGCGTTCGACGTCGTCAGGGCGACAAGGCACGAACAGACGCCGCTCATTTACGGATTCTCCAGGACGAAGATCATCCGTCATCTTTCTCTTCTTACTAGAAAAAAAGCAGGATTAACACGAATTAGGCCGCGTCATGTTTCAATAAGATAAAGGACAAAGGACAGGGGGATAATCATCCTTACTCTCAACCAGCGGCTGAATTACGAAGGACGCAGATCAACGTGGCCGAGTCGATGCTTATCAGAAGCACTCCAGGCAGCCGCCATACGACGCAGTTCAGACCACGGATCACAGCTAAGATGTACGTGTTGATTTTACGGAGGGAGGAAAACCGGAGAACCCGGCGGAAAACCCGCGAAGCACAGGAGAGATCAACTACAACTTTACTCACATGAGTTCCAAGCTCGACAACGGGGTCATTTCCAAGCGGTCATCCATCCAAGTACTAACCCCGTTGAGCGGGCTTAACGTTTGGTGAGAGGCAGCGCGCTAACAGCACAAGCCACCCGTTTAAGAAAATAAAGGAGACCCTACATGCGTAAAAATCTCGCAGCTTGTTCAGAGGACGTGTTCGCAACAAGTTGTACCAGGCCTGTTAGTAAGTTGTTGTCAACCTTGTAGCACCATGTTGAGTACAGAACGGTAACAAGTTATTTCGATCAACTTGTCACAAGTCCGTTGGAGTCACTGATCAACCTTGTTACGAGCTGTCAACAACCCGTTACAGACTTGTTAACAAACTGGGAAAAACTCGTGCAAATGCAGCCCGGTAACGGCCAAGGGCGTCGTGGGGCAGGGGTTATGCCCCCCTAATGTTGGAAAGTGTCGGAAAGTGTCGGAAATGTACAGTTGTGGTTTTATCGGAATTTTGGACATGGTAAACAAAAAACGCACAAGAAAACAATGATGTGGATGTTTTACTTAATGCTTGTTCTTTTTATTGAATATTTTGCAGTTAAATATTATTTTGACTAATACAACCATAATTCATCGGAAAACAGTGCAACTTGCAGTGCCTATAGCAGCGCTTTATATTTTGCATGCGAGTTATCTCGTTCGTTAGTTCGTGTGGAGTCAATAGGCACGTAGACTGCAACGCTGTGTAGGACAAGGTCTGATATCTATGCTAGGCGTAAAATCGTGCGCGCCAATTTATTTTTTTTGGCTCGTGAGTTGTGAATTTCCATTCACAACTCCTTCTAAAACTCTGTGATAACAGTTTTTCTTTGAAATGATACTATTACTATTACATTTATTACATGTATTTTTACAAAATTTTGTTGTTTGTCGGAAAAATTGTGCTATTGGCCACCCCTAAAATCTCAGAGCTACGATGCCCCTGGTAACGGCTTATTTGAACAGCCTTGTAACAACTTGCTTGCAGGTATGAGACAGGTATTATATATTTAACAGTTATACCATGAGCTCGAGTCGTATATGAGCTCATAGCCAACGAGGCGCTTCGCCGAGTTGGCTATTAGTTCGTATACGACGAGAGCGAATGGTATAACTGTTTTATTATATAGCCAAGCACTGCATGTACAAGAGACAAAGTTACAGCGAAATGTTTGAAACAACAAACTTCCGGCATAGGCAACTAATACTTCCGCCATGCGTAATGATGCATTCACATGGAGTTTCTCGCTGAGCTGTTCGGTAAACAGCTTCGAAATGTTGTATAAATGTTGCTCGAGAGGCAAAAAATGTGTTAAGCAGATCAACAAAAAAGATTAAAAGGTACCTTTATGAAGTCAAAAGGTGGGTCAGTTGTTTATATTAGCGTTGCTGTCGTGAAAAAGGTTTTGATTTCATGCAAAAATGAAACTGAAACACCTTCGGCAGTGACCTGAATTACTTAGTTGGTTGTTTTTGAAAAAGAACATACTTTTTACTACTCCAAATGCTTATCTAAATAAAAAAAGGTCTCTTTACTGGTAATCTCCTACGAAATGTGTGTTGTAAGCTTGATTTTAACTGCGAGTTTCTTTGTTTGGCAACAAATTAATATCAACCTGTTGATTTAGTCGGGTTTTTGAAGTAAAAAGACGTAATTTTTAGGTGAATTTTACCATTTGACATGCTAAATTGTGTATTTGTTAATGTATTTTTACACAATGTTTTTTTTTTATACATTGGTTTGAGGGTGTTGATGTTTTTCTGTATAAAAATCCGTCAATTTCAACTCTTTTCGGCAGTTTAAAAAAACATGCCGCCATCTTGTTTTTCCTCTACTAGTAGGATATGAGCTGATAGCCTAGTAGTAGGGAACCAATCAGATTACGCAAAAGCTCATATCCGATAGCATGCTATATAATAAGGTTAGATATACTGCCGAAACAGAGAACGTAGTGGTCTAACGTTTCGAGCGAAGGCCCTTTCTCTCTGACGCTCGAAACATTAGACTACTACGTTCTCTGTTTCGGCAGTATATCTAACCCAGTGAACTCGATGTAAGTTAAAATGTGATAATCTAACCTTACTATATTTCGATTGTTGTTTCAACACTGCCTACGCAGTACGCTACTTTTATTTCACTACCTGTCCATTCGTTTATCTGTATGTATGTCCGTCTTTTTGTTTCTGACTTTCTGTTTGTATGTCTGTATGTCCGCCCATTTGTCTATTCGTTTATCTGTGTGTATGTCCGTCTTTTTGTTTCTGCCTTTCTGTTTGTATGTCTGTATGTCCGCCCATTTGTCTATTCGTTTATCTGTGCCCATTTGTCTATTCGTTTATCTGTGTGTATGTCCGTCTTTTTGTTTCTGCCTTTCTGTTTGTATGTCTGTATGTCCGCCCATTTGTCTATTCGTTTATCTGTGTGTATGTCCGTCTTTTTGTTTCTGCCTTTCTGTTTGTATGTCTGTATGTCCGCCCATTTGTCTATTCGTTTATCTGTGTGTATGTCTGTCTTTTGTTCGTGTATAGCCTGGTTGGTATGACGCGCTCATACAAGTCGCTTTTCCACAAACTTTGTTGCAGTGATAGTAGGGAGCCAATCAGATTACGCAAAAGCTCATATCCGATAGCATGCTATATAATAAATATATATATAAATATTTTCATAAAATATGAGGTAAAAATACATGTAATAAATTTAATAGAAATAGTATCATTTCAAAGAAAAACTGTTATCACAGAGCTTTAGAAGGATACATGCATGGAAATTCACAACTCACAAGCCAAAAATAAATAAATTAGGGCGTTTTAACGTGTGTAGAAGAGTTACATAACCCTACCCCCTTATGTAAACAAGACGCCTGGTGAGGCGTTCACTGGGGCTACTGCAAAATCACAGTGCTATATATAGTAGGTGAAGGTGTTTTGCAATCATATACATGCGCAGGTTGTCACATGCAGTGCTAAGATCTAAAGTCTATTAAACACATTCGTCACAGACAAAAGTCAAAACACAATCCAATTCTCCGATAGAAAACACAATTTTCAATAACAAAACACGATTGCCTGTATTAATTAACGTATATCCACACATGTACACAGCGTTCATATGTCGAGTCTCTTCAAAGCGTATATAATATCAAGATACTTGCCAGCGACATTACTGACCAATAACTATGTCTGTGAACACATCCGAGACGAGTGATCAGACATCAGGAAAGCAAAGAAAGAAAGTATTATTTCCACACATGTACAGCGTTCAATATATCAAGTCTCTTCGCCTTTATATTACACAGCTTCATGTTTACCTAGAAAGTGTCACCTGCAAGTTCACTTATTGAACGGCGTGTGCGATTGTAAGCGTATATAGTAATATCAAGATACTTATACCAGCGACATTACTGCCCAATAACTATGTCTGTGAACATGACACACAAAACACATCCGAGACGAGAAAGGGCACTCACTCAGTCGAAAATAAAGAAGGCACACGCAGTCACGCCGCAGGTCATGCACTAGCTGGTCACATGCATAGATATAGTCACATGCCTCAGTTTCGCAAAGCTTATTGGTCAATTTCGCCAGCGGCCGAGCGGAGGACTAATAACGCGTCGCAAAAAAATAAAAATAAAAATAATCGCGCAACCTAGACTCGTCTACCTGCGGTAGCCCGAGTAACAAGACCTGAATGACTTACCTGCGGTATTTCTCCCAAAGGGTATCATTAACTGTTTTCTCCAATTGCCTAATACTCAAATCCCTCTGGCCAATAGATTCACGCAAAAGTTTCTCAATGATATGATAATCCTGGGTCCCAGACTCCACCTTGACGCGGTGACACACGGCGACAGACGGTGCTTGAGACTGAAGTGAAGAGGATTGACTACTCTCAGTACTCTGCTGTCGTTGAGTGTCAAATCTGTCAGAGCTCGCTTGAGCGACGTCAGCTGTCGGTGACAACGGTTCTTCGGACACGGTTGCCCCTGCTGATCCTCTACAAAAACAGTCATACATCAAATACATTTTCAACGCAGTCAGTATACAAATCAGATACACTAGATTTAGATTTAATGACTTTATTGCCTATAGCAACTGGTGGTCAAACAGGGCGAAATGCCCCCAATTGAACATGACTACCATGATGCAAGTGTTGGTTTTGCGGAGGGAGGAAAACTGGAGAACCCGGTGAAAAAGCCTCGACGCACAGGAGAGATCAACTACAACTCTACTCACATTAGTTTCAAGCTCGACAACGGGGTCATTCCCAAGCGGTCACCCATCCAAGTACTAACCCCGTCTAACCGGGCTTAACTTTTGGTGAGCGGCAGCGCGCTAACAGCACACGCCACCCGTGCTCCCCAGGGATCAGAGCATAGTCATTCAAAATATGGTCTGCAGTAAAATACCGTAACGTGCCAGGCTAACACTCTGTAAACGCCTTATATTTCACACACACTAAAAACAGTTATTTTACACCTTATTTATAAAGCCTATTTACACTAATTTACAATTCAAATCCCGAGTGGGCTCAAGAGCCGTCAAGGACGGTACACTGCCCTCTCCTTTGCTCTATACGTCCCGGATAGCCTAAAGTTCAGTCATTGCAAATTGCAATAACGCCATAGTCTGTTGCGATGCACCACACGCGATTTTTCCCTTGTGGATTTCCGCACTCTATACAGCAGTTCATTAATTCTTTTTATTACCACATACGGTTCATCCCAATCGCACGTCAGTTTTGGAGACAGTCCTTTTCTTCGTTGCGGATTGTATAGCCACACAGCATCGCCCTTCTCAAAGACGTCATGTGTCGTTCCAACGTCGTACCTGCGCTTCATTCGATCTGTAGCCACTCGCATCCGAATTCGGGCAAATTCGTGGCAGTCTTTCAGTCTCTTTCTCAGTTTCCCCGATGTAATCGCCCTTATCACTCGGTATCTGTGACTGCATGGTCAGGGGGGCGGCCATAGAGAAGATCAATTGGCAAACTAAGTTCTCGTCCGAACATTAGGTAAGCTGGGGTCTGTTTGGTACTCTCATGTACCGCTGAGCGATATTAAGACAGTAGTAGTCCCGAGTAGTAGTCCCAAATCCCGAGTGGGCTGAAGAGCCGTCAAGGACGGTACAATACTAAGGTGTTATTCCGAGTGACGAACCATACCGGACAAGAAGAGAAAACTCTACTTGGCCCGGCTGGGATTAACACCTTATTATTATTCTCAACCCGAGTTCACTGTCCCACAATAATCATTCGAGATCGTCATGGATGAAGACTGTTGTCTAGATATTGAAGAAACTAGTCTGTTTCGAAATATCAAATAGCCTAAGTACTATCATTCGACCTTCGGCTCCCAACTTGACCTGTAGCTCAGTTGGTAGAGCGTTGGACTAGTAAACCGAAGGTCGCGGGTTCGAATCCCAGCCAGGCCAAGTAGCGTTTTCTCTACTTGTCCAGTATGGTTCGTCACTCGGAGTAACACCTTAATATCATTATTCTCCACCCAAATTCACTTACCCTGCGAGCAGAGCCTTCTTTTCCTTATTTCTTCGCTGAGAGAGAGGAAGAAAAGTAGGCTCTGCTGTATTCGTGTTTGGCTTCGTCCAAGATTTAGGACGAAGTAACCCGTTTAAGACCCGTTTAACCGGTTCTCGTTTTGTTTTCTGCTCTGATTGGGACTGGGTTCGAGATTGTAACCAAGCAACTGACATGCATGCGCAATGGAAACCAGTCACGAATACAGCAGAGCCTACTTTTCTTCCTCTCTCTCAGCGAAGAAATAAGGAAAAGAAGGCTCTGCTCGCAGGGTAGAATTCACTATCCCACAATAATCATTGTGATGGTCTGGAAATTCAGCTAAAGTCTTTGTTCTATCTTTTTGTTCGCCTTTATGCATTTTTGTGCACGGTCACTGAACACATTGTATTTTAGTATAATGATTAATGAACGAATTATCCAATAGCAACGTTTCAGTTCAGTTCAATCACTCAACTGTGCTATTTAAATATTAATAAACCTAAAACAAAGGATGTGCACGGTGTAAGGTACGGTTCAACATAAAATCACAGCTCATTATAGGCGCTTTGAAGTTTGCCGAGTTTCCAGACCATATCTCGATTGACTATAATCAGAGTGTCGAAACGTTGGGTCATTGTTGCCTTCAAAAAAATTTTAAGCCAGAGTAGTGTTAAACTATGTCGGATTCTTCACCTGGCTGTGATTGACTCGGTTTCTTTTGTTCTCACCGGGTAATTTAATCTCTAATTTCCCCCAAACAGGGGAAATTTTTAATTTTCTCCCCATTAGCATGCATGACCAAACATCCAAACAGTTCTCTTTAACACAACAAAGAAATGCATTATTATAAGATAATCATGGTATTACTTACGGTCCGAGGGACTTTCACAAAACCTCCCGAGGCTTTCAGGGACATTTAATCACTAATTTCCCTCCTCATGTCATGGTATTACTTATAATAAATTGTCAACAAGACGCCTGGGTCAGGCGTTTACTCAGGCTACTGGCAAAGTGCCAGACTAGTTCCTAGTCCTCTTTTCTCTCGAACGTATTTTGGTGACGTCACAGAATAGGGATCGAGCGAGAGGACTAGCGGAAAATGTTCATCATGAATCCTGCTGGAGCTCGGATTCTTTAATCTTTATGAACGAGGGCACTTAAACAAACTTCTTCTTGAGAGCAGACAGCAAACGAGTAGGTTTCTTTGTTTTACATTACGTTAAAAGGTTGTTAGATACGGGGCTTTATAAAGTAGTGTTCGGCGTAGGAAGTGATTGTGTTGAAACACATTTATACAAATCGAAATATGCTATTTTAACGTTTCGGCAGTAGACCAACCTTGCTATATGATGTTATAAAGAATTGTGCAGACCGACGTGAGTGTTATCTGCCTTGGTTTTCCGCCAAACGGCCGTTTGGTGCCTGTATAATTTGGGGCCAGATTTGGGGCCAAGCAAAACATTTTATTCCAGGCCTCTCACAATTTCGGTCTGCCGCTCGACGTTAAAAAGAGAGGCCTGGCAACCAGGCTGGCAAAGTGCAGAGGTCTCCTCCGCAGACTGGGAGTGGGCCGAGTAAGATCAGATCGAAGGATGAATGTGGTGCATACTTCACAGTGGTGAACATATTTACGATCAAGACAGTTGTCAACCACATCTGATCACTATTAAACTATAAAGTCAGCCAGTCCGTTTCGAAACCTACCAACAATGTGCAAGAACACCTTGATCAAAAGGCAAAGCTGTCCAACTTTTTGTCCAACTCCAAAAGCGAAAGAAGCAAATAACTTACAACATGCCTCACGGTCTCACTCAATCTCGTTCCCAGAGCCCACGTTCCCTACCCGGGAAACGAGAGACTCTGGGATAATCCGTTTGAAATTGTTACGTTATTGGCTGAATAGTGAGCATGAGTTGGTCTGAAGTGACCGGAAGTAGAATTAATAAAACCAAAATAACAAAGATGCCGGACGACAAGACTCCAGTGAAGACTTTGCCGCGATCGATATCTTCGCCGTATGCATGGCTAGAAATCCAGGACACTCAGCGGCAGTGGCCTGTGGGCTCATATTTAGATGGCAATATTAATTTGAAAATTCTGATGGCTAAATATCGATCATTTCGGCTATAAACAGAAGTCTATAGCAATAAATTAAAGTAGAGTTATTCGCTAAAATGTCTTATTGACCCATTTCTTACCCAAATATCAAATTACAAAAGGTTTAATCGTCTAGACAGGCCTGTACACTCATACTCACAAAAATTGCCGCATAAATTTCGGTTATTATTTCTGAATCCACAGTCACATTTAATAATAATAACAGCGGTTAAGACCCTGGCAACCTAGCAACAGCTCCATAAGAAATGGCGGACAAGAACCCGAAATTATCGAGCAATGCATTGCTTCTTCACGCCGAGTTCAGTATTTATCTCGGCGCTTGATGGATTAAATTACAACGACTCGGCTGCAATAAATCGTACATTTTAAGGTCTTTGGGAACCTATTAAACAACGAAAAAGTGGAACGAACAACTCCGCAAAACAAAGTAACATTCATCCCGAGCAAATTCAGACGTTCGCATCGTGGACAAACAACACAGAAGCAGCCAAAATTGGAGCTCGAAAATATGTGCTATAGCAGATTAAGAGACTTTAAACAGCGAATAAGAGGTATGTTAACGAGGGGCTCGGGAACCTATTTAGGACGCTCCAAACTTAATAGAAATTGTAGTGCTCAACGATTGTTCAATTTGGTGAAGTTTTGGACGTTCGCATGTCGGAATTTACAATAGTAAATAACCGAAAATGATTGTTCTTTATATTTCCTTAAGAAATCTATTGAAGGACGCCATATTGAATTAATTAAAAAGGGATTCAGTGCGCATGCTCTGCCGCCATGTTGTCCTCGATTTCTGGCCATGTGTGTAGATGCTGAAATTCGAGCTTCGCCAGCAACCCCATTGACTTGTTTGGGGAAAAGTCAAACAAGGAGAACATACTATCCAGATTACGCTTGGATATTTACGCATGCGTACCTCAACCGGAATAACAAGAATCATGTGATTTGAAACGGATTATCCCAGAGTCTCTCGTTTCCCGGGTGGGGGAACGTGGGCTCTGGGAACGAGATCGGCCCTCATTCCATCACACGGCTAACACAACTCACCGGAAGTATGAATAGTAGCGGAAGTAAAATGTTAAAAAAATGCAAATTTGTGACCCGACAAAAAACAAAAAAACTTACCATATAAGCCTGTAAGCTTACCACAGGTTGTCCAAGTAAAAGAAAGTGAAACACAAGGCGGAAATATAGAACTGGAGTAAAAAGCGATTAATTAAGCTTACAAAGTAAATGGTTCAAATCTAGTAAATCTTACTTTTTCTTCTGATCTTCAACTTCACTTAGACTCGCGAATATCGCTGGTCTTCGTCTCAAGGAAGAGAAGTCGATCTGAATATTTCCTTTCAAATAACTTTCCTCCAAAGCGCTGATCTAAGGACAATAATAGCAGTATAGGGTTCATGCTGGGAAAGTAATATGTGGCGAATGCTAAATAGTAAATACACATCAGAGATCGGGAACTGGTGCGGCGCGAAACTATTTAATATTGGTGAGGTCGCAAATCTTGTAAATTTAACAAAACTTTTCAGATAGAGAATTTGAGCCACATGAAAAAACTCATTTCATCTCAGCTCATCCCATCTTACTATACTAATCATCCCATCTCATTTCATCTCACCTCACTTCCTATGTACTGTAGATCTCATTTCACTTACATCTAGTCTCATCTCGTCACAATTCGTCTCATCATCTCATCTCATCTTATCCCGTCCCGTCTCGTCTCATCTCATCTAGTCTCGTCTCATCTCGTCTCATTTCATCTCGTCCCATCTCTTCTCACCTCATCTCATCTCATCTCGTCTCATCTCATTTCGTCTCATCTCGTCTCGTCTCATCTCGTCCCATCTCTTCTCACCTCGTCTCATCTCATCTCGTCTCATTTCATTTCATCTCGTCTCATTTCATCTCGTCTCATTTCATCTCATCTCGTCTCATTTCATCTCGTCCCGTCCCATCTCTTCTCTCATTTCACTTAAATGTAGTCTCTTCTCGTATCTCATCTCGTCTCATCTCATCCATCTCGTCCCGTTTCATCTCGTCTCGTCTCGTCCCATCTTTTCTCGTCTCGTCCCATCTCATCTCATTTCGTCCATCTCATCTCATCTCATCTCGTCTCATTTCGTCTCATCTCATCTCGTCCCATCTCTTCTCACCTCGTCTCATCTCATTTCGTCTCATCTCATTTCGTCTCATCTCGTCTCGTCTCATTTCGTCTCATCTCATCTCGTCCCATCTCTTCTCACCTCGTCTCATCTCATCTCGTCTCATTTCATTTCATCTCGTCTCATTTCATTTCATCTCGTCTCATCTCGTCTCACCTCGTCTCATTTCATCTCGTCTCGTCTCATCTCATCTCGTCTCGTCTCATCTCATTTCGTCTCATCTCGTCCCATCTCTTCTCACCTCGTCTCATCGCATTTCGTCTCATCTCGTCTCGTCTCATCTCATCTCGTCCCATCTCTTCTCACCTCGTCTCATCTCATCTCATCTCGTCTCATTTCATTTCATCTCGTCTCATTTCATTTCATCTCGTCTCACCTCGTCTCATTTCATTTCATCTCGTCTCGTCTCATCTCGTCTCATCTCATCTCATCTCGTCCCATCTCTTCTCTCATTTCACTTAAATGTAGTCTCTTCTCGTATCTCATCTAGTCTCATCATCTCATCTCGTCTCATCTCATCTCGTCTCGTCTCATCTCATCTCGTCTCATCTCATCTCATCTCGTCCCATCTCTTCTCTCATTTCACTTAAATGTAGTCTCTTCTCGTATCTCATCTCGTCTCATCTAGTCTCATCATCTCATCTTGTCTCATCTCATCCCGTTTCATCTCGTCTCGTCTCATCTCGTCTCATTTCGTCTTATTCCGTCTCAAGCTCGGCTCGGCACCTCATCGCATCTCATATATCTCACTTCACATTGGCAGCATTGAAGATGGTCATGTTCTTAGTTGAAATAACCCACTATATACATGGTCTTTTTAGAGTCCAATGGCTCACACCACACAACTCACCATATTTGCTTCATATTTAATCCACTTGTGACTTTCATCAAGCTTATACCACATCCATTGTGCTTGGAACCACTCTCCATCTCCACTGAATGTCCTAGAATCGCTCTCCAAGCGACGCAAACTGAACTCAACAGCACCATCATCACTTGAAGAATGTCGACTGCTCCCCGACATAGACTGGAAATCTAGTCGAACATCGGAGTGTGGTGTGCTACAAGAGACACAAAACATCACATTGTTAGAAGTTTTATGTACAGTGTAGAAGTAGTGCGTGAAGTACAGTTGCGACATTGATGTATCAGGCAATGTACAGTACTGTAGAAGACATTTGGTACAGTAGATTTTTGTCAAGCTCTAGCCTGCGAGCCGGCTCTCAGAAACATTTTTCAGGCAATTTGAGCTTACCAAAAGCACCTTTCAAAAAAAGAAACAAATTACGAAAAGGGGTGCACCAGATAGTGATCTTTACAGTTCAGCCAGATACTGGATTTGCCAAATAGTAAAACCTAGTTGAAAAAATCCAGTCCAGATAATCTACCAGATATTTTGCTCAGTCCTCTTTTAAATTAAACTGCTTTGAACAGGGGGTCGCAGTTACACTGTAAGCAACTTGCAATTTTGGCCACCATTTTGTTGAATCATGAAAATTACATTGGGTTCCTGAGGGGATTACTGTACTGCACTCATTTACACAACCTAAACTATAGAAAAATGGCACCTTTAACTATCGATATACATGTTATACTGTACATACCAGTACTGATATATATACTGTACCAGTGTTACAGGAAACTTCCCCCCCCCCCCCCCCTCCCCTGAGTCCAGGTTATCTTTGGGTGGGAAGCATAATATTGCCTTGTTAACAGTTTGGTATGTCTTTAATAATGCATACCATACTATATATATATACATTGTATATTTTCTGAGTGTACATAAAAGTGTGTTCTTGAGGGGGACAAATTTCTGAAGATGGCCTGGGGGGACAAATTGAGAGGGGGGGGGGGGGCATTTCCTGTGACACAGGTAATTAATATTAATTAATAATTATTACAGTAGTTAATTTCTTTTATCTGGATAAATACCAGTCCAGATAGTGAAGTACAGATGTCTGTCAGATTATCTGGTGAAATATTAAATCTGGTGCACCCCTAAAAATTGTACAGTACTGGAATTATAGAAAATATGTGAAGAATGTTTTGCAGTAGTACAATGCTTTCTACATGTCCATTTGATTTTTATGAAATCGCCAATGTACATGTAGCAAGAAGTTTGATTGGCAGCAACTGTAATTTTTTGTGTGTAATGCATTCAACAGTACATGTATATTAAATTTTCACTGTTCACACTACCTTGACTGTGTTGTAATTTTTGTAGCCATATTGAGTTCAGCTGCAGTAAATTTCACATCACAAAACATCTTCTCTATATTCTCACAATCACTCTCATCAAAGTTGCACCACTTCACTGAAGGGTTGCTCAGCAACTTGAACTGCCATAAGTAAGGCATGTTGTGGTGAAGAATCTTACATTTCTTCTTGTGAGTTTGGCCAGTGAGAAACAATGAGCAAATATTGGGCTGCTCAGGCTCTTCGACTTTAGTTTTCTCTATAATAAAAATTTAAGAACTTTATTAACCCTTTAACTCCCACCATGTATCCAAACTTTTGATACCAGAAAATACACGGTGCTTCTTAATATCCAGATGTTATGAACTAAGAACTTACAATAAACGAAGAGCGAGCTTCCCACTTCAATAGACCTTTCCGCATGAAGTGTGTGGATAACACATTGAGAGATTTGATTGGCTCTCGCAACTGACTTCGGACATCCAAAACTTCGGACAAACATTGGACATTAGCCAATCAGATTTGTCAAAAAGAAAGATCACGTGATCCATTCATTTCATGCAGAAAAGTCTATTGAATTGATTATATCTCGGCTGTCAAATACTTTCAATAATCTCATCACCAGACTCAGGCATTTTCTCTCCTTTGCATGGATACTGAGGTCTAGCTAACATGAAGCTACAGTGCTAAGATGGGAGACCGCTGGTGGGAGGAACGTGGGCAGGTCAGATTTTCACGAAATATTGCTACATTATGTTAACGAAAATGGAATAAAAACACGCTGAAATGGGTGCCAACTTCTTTCTGACTTAAAGTAATTTCTATGATATAGTAATATCTTGGTTAATATTGGTATTTTGGCAAGATTTCCTTGGTATCCCAATTATGGGTATCCCAATGGGATACCAAGATTTCAACATCTGGTATCCAAAATTAAAAACTTGTATCATCGGGATACTGGGATACCACAAATCTCAAACCCTGAAGTTAGACAGAGTAAAAAATTAAAAGTACCAAATGGCACCAATGGGAATGAAAGGCAGTGGCGTAGCCAAGGTCTTGGGTTTGGGGGGGCAAGAACCTCAATTTCATAGGGGGTGGGGGCATGCTCCCCTGGAAAAACACTATTTCCTGCATTTTGAGTTAAGTATTTAAGAGTAATTTGAAAGCCATAAATTACATAATTTTGTTGAAATCAAACCAGAACATAGAATAATACACGTCAGAATATCTTTAGATTTATTTATCATGACAAGTCGTAAATTAAAAACAAGTTGCAGGCATTTTGTGTGGACCCTAAGTATTGTAATTTATAGCATATGCATGCCATTGCCTGCAATATATATATACAGTATAACACATCACTGTATAACACATCACTTGGCCTTAAAATTACTGTACCCCCCCCCCCCCCTACAAGTTTCTCCACGGATTTAAACTTTTCACGAGAACAGTCTTCCCCCCCCCTCTTAGCTACATCACTGATAAAAGGATTAAGCAATTGCCATTTAGGATATTTGAAGGTTCTCTCTTTCACTAGTAAAATCATCTGGTAGGCTGGCTCAGAGAAAAATGAATTAATCACTTGCTAACCCATTGCTGCCTATGATGTCTGAGGATTCTCTCTTTGACAAGTAAAATCATCTGGCATTAGAATAAAACACTAAAGAGACTATTTTTGCATTTTTTGGCTATGACACTGTGGTTAATTGGGCTTTCAGGTTTAGCCACATGTTAAAAAAGCAGAATGGTCAGCAGAGTGATCTGTCACTTCATCTGTTGGTTCATGTTCTTGATCTTCTTCCTATCATTCCTTGGTTAACATACATCTAAACCTGAAATCTGCTTGGTTAATCGCAGTTGGTAAACATAGCTTCATACCAGTACTGTACGGTAATTTTATAAAATTATTTTCGCAAATTTATGGCTATACAGTATTTCCCAGTTATGCAGGGGCCACTAAAGCCCAGCATACACTGAAACAAATTTCCAAAACTTGTTTCAAAAAATAGAACAGTGCTCTAATCAGGGAAAGTTTGTTTCTGAAACTTTTCAATATACACTGGAAACTTTTGTTTCTGATACCATGTTTTGGTAACTTGTTTTGGAAATTTTATGTACTGCAGTGGTTCTCAACCTTTTTTCTCAGATTCCCCACCTGGGCAAGTATTCCTTCATCACACCCCCCCCTCCCTCCCTTAACCTGCAATCAGGCCTAATTCTATAGAGCATGATCGCAGGCCACATCTCTCCTAACAATAGTATAACACTAGTTTACTGAATTTTGAGACAATATTATACAATTGTGCAATTCACTAGTCAGCTGGTGTCAGATTACACATCTTATATATTCTTGCCAGGTCTTGGTGTATCTAAATTTTATTACTGTATAGTTAATGATAAAATCATTAACAATTAATCTATTGATTCTATTCCTTTTTTTTAACCCCTTATAAAAAGCATTTGCCTCTTTTAATGTCCTTGTTATTCAACTTTAATATACAAATAGCTGGGTTTCCAAAGTTTGACAATCAGGGATCTCACTGTGGTTCCACATGCATGCTATTTTCAGGCTTTTAATGTTCAATACAATTTTTTCATTTGAGCAGATTTCTCCATTATTGAGCCATTCACCCCCAATCCCCCCTCTCTTTAAAATTCACCCCCAAGACTTTGTAATTCCCCCCTGGGGGTACATATGGACCCTGGTTGAGAAGCACTGATCTAGTGTATGCTGGGCTTAAGTGACAGTGTATTATTTTATACTTTATCCCCCTGTTACACCACAATACAAAACTATCAATAATACCTGTAGAATCAGTCTTTGTTGCAGTTACACTCTGACTTTGTTTCTCACTGAAAACAAACAGCATTTTGCGGATGTAATGCGGTTTGTGCTTATCCATTTGGTACTGTTCCAGAACCCGTTTGGTAGGTTGCATTTCCAAGGCTTCCAGATGACCAAATTGGCAATGTTTCACAGAGCATCTTTCCCTTGCAAATTTCTTGCAAATATGGATGTTTGGACAAAAATCCCCTCTGTTGCAATGACTGGGTTTGTTGTGAAAACCACATACACTCGGAGTTGAGAGTTGTACCAATTTGCACAGCTGGGCATCAGTGAGATCTTGCAAATGAAAACGCTTGGCTAGTTGCTTGATCTTTGCACTGTTAAAATTGTGGTTAAACTTGCAAGCTTCATCTTTTGAGCAGTGTCCTTCGACAAGATTCCTACAAACATGGAGATAGCCACAATTTTGCTTTGGACAGCCTTTCTTTGAAGAATAATCAAGACAAACTCGACATCTTCTGGAAAACGCATTTACCCTATCAATCTCTCCACGACCATTTGATTGAAGGATAAAAGTATTAGGATGATCTGTAAACCACTTTTTCACATCAAAGTAATCAGGGAATAGGGATGTCTCCTTTGAGATTTGCGCAAATGGGGCACTGCCATTGTACTTCTCAAGGACTGTAGTGAAAACTTTCTTTTCCAACTCTGTCAGTTGGAACGAGTTTTGACTACTAACAACTGAACTTTGGACACTCCCCTCAGAACTTGACACAGACAGAGAGCGTTCACGAGTTGGTTGAGCAGTCTGTCCAGAAAAACCACCACTGCCTTTTCGAAACCAATCATCAACCTTCTGGTGACCAGAAAGGTAAGCATTTAGATTACTCTTGCTGATGTTATCTGGGTTCAAAGATAACAACGATGGAATCATGCTCACTGGTTTTTTATCATCGCTAGAACTTGCATCAGATTTGGATGACTCTGAATGTGCGTGTCCAGAACTAGCCTTGTCTAAGGAACTGGGTGTCATCTTTCCAGGCCTTTTTCGCTGAGGACGTGACCTTTTCTTCTTTGTTTCTTTTTGAGAATGATCAATGCCATGCTTAGACCAATTCAAAAATTGAGGTTGTTGAAAAGTAGGTTGAGGAACAGCCCTGGTAGCAATATCATGCTTTTGAGCCTGCACATAAGCTATATTGGTCTTTACTATCTCGACTGACAATTTCTGGGAGGGCAATAGTGCATACTTTTTTAGTACTTCAACATTGTGAGAACCATCGACTATGTTGTGTGACAATGAGCAGCCAGTACACTGATTCAAGACATAATCCCCACAAATATGTAAAAAGTGACATTTTTCACCCCTTGGACACACACCTCGCTCTCTGTTGAAATCTGAACAAACACGAGGAAAACAACTTTTCACGAGGATTTTGATGACCACTTCATCTGTACACTTCTTGAGCACCATTGACTTGTTGATAATGGCCTTGTTATGCCTGCTATGGATATTGTGCGATTGCTTGCAAACATCTTGGGTATGGGGATGACCACATATAAAAGCTTTACAAATATGAAGATGGGGACAGTCCTCCTTCAGACAATTTTTCTCTGAAAGGTAGTGATGGCAAAACCGAGTAACAATGTTGAGTTTTACTCTCACATGCCCATAACCGGTGCTGCTTGGATTGGGCAGAATTTCAAAATAAGCAGCATTTGATAACAGCCATGAAAATAATGCATTATTGCTGTCGATAGTATCACCTATCAGTTTACTGGCTTGTTTCAACAAGACAGCGAATGTGGTAGTTCCACCATCTTCACAAATAAAATCAATTACTTTACCAACAGCAGGGTGAAGACCTTTGGTGGGTGGAGTTGGTTGAAAGTTGGAGCGATACGACTGGAGACGAAGGAGTTGTTCAAACCGTCCAGGAACTGCAGCCTGCTGTGCAGCCTGTGGTACAGCCTGCGATTTGATTAATAAGATCACCATAATTTCTCCAGTACTCACCAAGTGAGTTAGCTGAAAATGACCAGGAAAGTTTGCCAAATAAGTCCCAATGGAATTTCGTACATCCACTGGAAATAGCTCTTTCTGCTGGACAAGCAAACTCAGAGAAACGCTTCCGCCCTTGCTATGAATGAATTGCGAAACTCGTTCAAGGGTTGAAGTGGTTTCTTGTACACGATCAACTGAAACAACATCCTCTTTCTTCGTTTCGGGCTTTTGTTTGGGTCGACGCCCCCTCACTCGCCTTTTGCGAGCTTTCTGGGTGACTTGAACACTATGTATACCGCCATTTAAGTCGGTCGAAACTTCGAAATAGTCTTCATGTTCGTATAGCCATTTTTTGATGTAATTCTTCTCCTGTAGTTTGGGAGGGAATATCGCTGACTTCTGACCACATAAAATGCAATACAAAATGCTACCATTTTCGGTTTTATCGATGCTTTCTATCAACTTCGAGGTTATGTCTTCGTCTTGTCCCGGCGTGGTAGACGGTAGACTATCCTCGGTTTCTCCAGTTTCACTGGTCGCTTTTATTAGCCGTATCTTCCAGAAAGGGTTCCCATCTTTCCCAGCAACTATTTCAAAACGTTCTGGGTGTTCTTTCAACCATTGCTTGACTTTGGTTTTCGATTGGTCTTCCGGGTAAAAGTCTTTAGTCTTGTCCCAGAAGGTGGCAAAGGCTGCTTCGTTGTTGTTTTGATTTTGAAGGAACTGACAAACCTGTTTCGTCACGCGCTTATTCATGTTTAACGAAGATTTTTTTAAGCCAACAGCAACACGAATACTATACTTTTCATGCTTTAATGGAACTGAAAGAATTACCGAACAGTCCACACTCCACACGTCCTATGAACGCCAAGTGCAAATATCAGCAAGGGCCTTGCCTTTTCTTGGAATTGAGGATGACGTGCCTCTATAAAGAAAGGCACTACATCACATCGGTCTAAACCAGGTCACTCCACCGGTCCAAATTGACGTAAACCATGCATTCCAAAGTGGGGTTATCAGGTTTAGACCAACGTGATGTAGTGCCTTCTTTTACAGAAGCACATCATTTTAATTCTTAGGAAAACCTTGGAATCTTTTCTCCACGCCCTCGTTTGTTTTTGAAATGACGGACCCTGTTCACTGTCTATTAGTTTTGCTAAAGCTAAAGTTTGTTTCTTCTTGTTGTATTTTTATACTAAAACAGTTACTGTCATGGCAATAGAAGCATTCCTAAAATATTTTTGCAATTCATTTGCTATGCATATTTGACCAATCATTTGATGAAAATTATTGCTAACTTCCTGTTTTGAATTTGATTGGTTTCTGATCAAATTCAAAACAGAATTCAAAACAGGAAGTTGTCAACGAATCTTATCAAATGAATTGTTCAACTTGAGGAATATATTGCAACAATATTTTACGGAACACTTCTATTGCCACGACAGTAGACAACTCATCATCGTTTGTCTATGAGTAATTGCCTATTGGGAAATTTTATCTAAATTACAATTGCCTTCACAAGAGAAAAAATTATTTTATCACTACAAAGAGCATGGGATTTAGAACTTTAAAATTTACATTAATTTGATGACAAACATGGGCGTGGTCCAATATATTTAAATGTGAAAACACAAAATTACTCTCTATATTTTAAAAATAAATAATCAAATGGCTAAATAATAATATGAAAAATCTGATAATCATATATTATTATTGTATTTATAAATCCTCTCTTACCGGTAATTCCTAATCTCCTAAATCCTCTAAGGGACTTTAGCCCTTGTGTCAGAGGATTTCTAGTGCCACCCCTGCTCTCCAGCCTTCAGTTCTTGTGTAAAAATTATTTTCAATTATAAACACAAGAACAAGGTTCTCACTTGACAAATAAAATCGTCTGGCATTAGGCAGAGTAAAATAACAAAGTGGCTGGTTTTGGATGGCCTAACAAGGAAATTGGTGGCCAGCCCTGATAATTGTGATAACTGAAGCTCCACTTAGAATTAAGAATACAGTACAGCTTTTCACGAGAGTCACCACCAACTAGCACCTACCGTACTGTAGCTTCCCTCCCCCCTTCACACACACCTTCTCATGATAGTCCTGCAGACACTGGCTTGCACTAAATAGATTTTTGTATAATTATTTGATCACAAATACAACAAGCTTGTAAACTTCAATTGACCATGCCAAAAGATGGTGGCAACTTGTACAGTACATTTAACCACAGCCTTTTGCACACAGTACAGTATATATTGTTTCCTGCAGAATTATTAGAAGATATGGTTTTAGAATGATCAACTTTGGTAGGAATGAAGTTCTTGCTTACTCAATCAATGTTAACATACATAATAAACAATGTTTAGTTGTTATTTGAACTGATTTGAGGTCACAAACATTATGGTTAAATCACTTAAATGTACTACCACCATCTTTTTCAGTACCATCAATTATTGACACTTGCTAGCAAATGCTAGCCTTGTGTTTAATACGTAGGTGTAATGGAATTAAGGTATCAGTTTACCATCACCCAAATTTTCAAGAGTTGATAAGACTTTTTAAATTACATGTATTCATTCTTTTAGTTGTGTCAAGTAGATAATATTTGCTAATTTTTCTGTTGAATCATTTGCAAGAAAGTGATACATTCCCCTCCGTAGTAATGCATGTCATACTAGCTGACAAATACACAATTGCTCAATTATGCAAATATCAGATCAAGACATAATTATTCTATTGATGTAGTGAAGTTTCTGCATACAAAACAACTTTATTAAGTGGCTTGGTGTAAAAATCAGATAAATAATAAAAAAATAAAATGATAAAAATTTTCATTGGATTGCCTAAGGCCTATAAGTGGGTGGCTGGTAATTAATGGTAAACTGATACCTCAGTTCCATAGGCTTTATATATACCATAGATGTACTGTACTATTAAAATGCATCTTAATTTCACGACCACCAAAAACTAACAGAAAAGCTGACTGAAAGTGATTTGACAAAATGCCAATGTTTTCTAGGAATGTAAAGCATCTCTCCTGCCTTGAGAATACACTCCTTGTGCACAGCAGTTTTGAAGCTGGGAAACTTTTCCAAATCAGGGCTCTCCACATCAACCTTAACAAGCAAAAATATAATAAACAAATAAGCCTAGTTAGTTTACTGCATCAAAATCCTGTCACATGGATAGGGAAAAGAAATCAAAACAAATGATAAATCATGTACCTGACTAGTGTTAGATAGCAGAAATGAGTCATGAGGATAAAGTTTTTCAGTTTCAGATGAGGAGTAAACATGAATGTACTTTTCACCAACAACCTGGGCCAAAAGATTATGGTAGGGGTCATGGTGAAGTGGTGACACTGTGCCCTGTGGACCAAACCAGGCATTGATAATGACATCCTCACCATTTTCATCACCAAGGCAACAATAATCAGGGATGCAAATATCATTGGCTAGTTCTGGAATTTGATCAAACAACTGATGTTGTGCCAAATAGGCTACTTTATCAGAATGAATTTCTCCACTAGCCTTTGTCACATAACCATTGACAAACTCATTTATCGTCATTAGTTTTTGTGTCCATGATTCATCTGTATAACGAGAACCAATCTCAACTGGAACAGTGCGATGACCTGCAATGTCTTTAAGATAAGAAAAACTCCATCGCCGTGATGTCATTGCAGGCCAGTGGTTCATAACTCCTTCTAAAATTATTGGCTTTTCTTTGTCCATGAACTCACTTTGAAATGTTCCCAGACTTGGGCATTTTAACCTTTCAATACAGCTGGTCTCTTTTGTAGTATTGTTACCAGTAATCAATCTTGCCTTTTTATTTGGTGAATATAAGACAGTACTGTCAGAATTCAAAGTTAATGATTGCTGTGGTACTTCGGCGAGATCCTGAGATTTATCAACATTAGTGCTTTGATGGTTTATAGTATGGTTAGTCGTAATTTTCTCATCGTGGTCACTTGTCAGTTTTTTCTGAATGCAATTCACAATATTCGTGAGCACATTATCCATGACTGGCCACCCTAAAAGAAGGCCCATATCACACGATTTCACAGCCTCTTGCATCCTGCCCATTCTGGACAGACTAAGTGACTTCATAATGGCACCGTACGCGTACATTTTCCGCCATTCAACGGTCACATCTTTCCAATAGCCAGTATTAATCTTCTCCCAACTTATATCAAGCACGGACTGGCTCAAAGACAATGCTACATCTAGGTTAGGCTTGCTCTGCAGCAAAGTAAAACAGGCTTCCTCAAAAAGGTGAAACACAGCCTTTCCACAAACATTTTCTACTCCACATAATTCATTACTGTAATTACTTTGACTAAAGGCCAACTCAGGAAAACTACAGTTTAAAACTGTCTTTACGTTCTCACTAAACCCCATATTAAAAGCAGTTTACTACAGTATCCCAGTAATAGCTAATTTCAAAACACCAAGCCTCACCCCCCTTGTTCCTTGTTTGCGTTTCGTTTGATGTGAGGTTATAATTTTTTAATTTTTACATTACTTTTAAGTATAAAACAAAGCAAATATCTACAGGCTTCTTTAGTGGGGTCTTTATATATAAATTATATTAGTTTAGTTGTGGTTATTTTTTAGTTAAAACCTAATTGAGTTTCTTTACGACATTTTTGGAAGCAATTTACCAATGCTTATTCCAGGGGGGAGGACTAAAGTACGAAAGTTAGACGAAACTTCCCGAAGTGTTTCCGACGTTCATAGTTCCCAATCCCTTTGTCCGCCTCTCTAAAACAAACATGGCGTCCAAAACGAAAGCTTTGCAAGACAACGCTAATAGGATTTTCAACAAACTATGCACGCTCAAATCAAGTGAAGATGTCTACACACTGCCACGAATAGACACTATGTATTCCACAGAACCATTTGAAATTGCAGCACTAATGGCAATGAAAGACGAACTGAATAAGACAAAGAGTCTGCTGAATGACAAAGATATTGAAGAATGGCGAAAACACACTAGCAAAATGAATCCTTCTGGAAACGTCGTTAGATATTTACGGGAACAAGTCAATCCAGAAATGTGCACACAAGCTTGGGCAAAGTTCTACGAAATTGTTAGTTCTTGTAATGTTATTCCGGAAAATTGTATTAAAAAAAAGCAGGTTCGTTCATTCCATCTTTGTGAAGCACCCGGTGCCTTTATAGCGAGTTTAAACCACTACATCAAGTGCAAGTTCGACGAGATTCAATGGAAATGGCTTGCATCAACGTTGAATCCTTTTTACGAAGGCAATGACACAAAGAGAATGATCGAAGGAGAAAAATTTATTTTAGAAACAGAAGCACATTGGAATTTTGGTGAAAATTTTGATGGTGATATAATGAACTGGGGAAATCTAAAGCATTTACAAAGTACTGTGGATGATTTGGGAAAGGCTGACATTGTACGTATTTGATTCATATTTTCTCCAAAATTAATGTACTGATCAATTTGAAGCTTCAATGTTGGTGTTAGAGCTGTGCCCATCGGTCCATATTCGTAATCGATTAATCGTTGATAACAATCGATTAATAATCGATTAATCGTAATAAAAAATCAACACGTGTTGCCATTGTTTGTCCCTTCAAATAAAGGTGTGCTTTTAAGAAACAAGTCGCGTTCGATATTTGATACGCAATATAGCTGTTTTTAACAGGGCGAATGTCACAATGCCATCTCATATTTCCACAACTTTTTAACAAAAACTCATTTTAGTATCATGCTGTTGACTTTTGTCGATGATTCGATTGCTGTTAACGATTAATTGATTGCTGAAAAAGAGTCGATTAATCGGGCACAGCTCTAGTTAGTGTTAAAGTGTCTATACGACCAAATGAGACTTCACGTTTTTAGGATCTTCTTGACGCGTTGATATTAAAAATCGAAAACAGATTCAAATTCGAACTTGTTTTCACTAAGTTATAGCGGGTTGAAAATCGGAAATTTCAAATTTTAACGGCAACAAATTTTTCAAACCGCGAAAGTCGAGAACTGGTAACTAATACGTCACAATAGTAATCAACATCTCAGCTTCCTAAACAGCGAACGGTTAAAGTACTAGTGTGATTTATCTTGTGTTTCGAGCTAATATTGTAACGCTTAAAATGTCCTCATCAAGTTCAGACACGGAGAATGAAAGTTACCAAACTGACGACTCTGATTGGAACTATATTCCCGGGCCGTATACAATCAACGACCCAACTGAGTAGAGGGAACTGTGGGGGAAGCGACGGCAATGGACGATCGTGAACCAGAGATTGGTCCATATGCTAATGAACCAGTTGCCGACGAGGAATGGCTGGCTGAATACAGCGAAAAAAAGAAAACCTGTTGTGATGATCACTGCAGTTCCAGCTTTTCGAGCTTCCACAAGGGGGTTATCTGTTTTGCAATAGTGACAGAATTTAAACAGCAAAAGCAACTGAGAGAGGAAAACGATGAATTTCTGTTCCTGTCGTAGATTTGTATCCTTCACAGAAACCCTAAAATTTGTTTAAGAAAAACAGGTAATGTTCCATACGAAAGCAAAGCTGCCAAGGATACAATGGCACTGCTATTCTTAAAGTTTAACTATATACTATCTACCTAACTCTCGGTCAAACGTTTCTGGATTTTAGCCTGCATGGCTAGTGTACACAATTCTACACGCTGAGGAAAAGCCTCCCAGACGGGGAAGGGTTAATATTCTCAATCTTTTCCCTTAATTGCGTTACCTATTCTCATCCAAATCAATTTCCAACTCAGATTCTGTCTCGATTTCGTACTCAAAATCCTCGTCTGCAGGTTCGTCGTCTACTTCGTATTCAGTGAAATCCTCCTCATCGGAAACCGTGTCGTGCTCCATGTTTACATCGTGTAGGGTTTCGCTTTCAGTTTTCTGTTCTCTGCAAATTTCCGTAATTATATCACACTGAACACCTAGAAATGTGGGAATTGAATAAGTTTTGGCTGTGCATGAATAAAGTTTATGATGTAAGCTCATTCACCAGCCGTATGAAAATGGTCCAAGGAAAAAAGTTGGTTATAAGATTAAATATTGAAATATTAGAACGGGTTTTCCCTGCAGTGCGTGTATATTTCATGTCTAACTACCTTTAGTTCGTTTCACTTTGATCGTTGCATTGAATTTAGCTTTTAGCTTAATATATTTATTCCATAGATTTCTCCTTTATCTCACTAAATAGGCGCATCCAACACAACCGTCTGTTTGTTTGGCTCAGAGCAAAGAAAAAATATCACAGACACAGTGATCATGACAGTGTTATGATGATTACCTCTAATTAAATATCTAGCTGTGGCGCAACTTGCGCGTTTTAATGGTTAAACCTATAAACGTACTTTGTTTGGCAAAACTAGCAAAGGCCTCTCATCCTCTGTTGTGCCATTTCCTTCGAATTCCTCTTCAGAATCTTCTACTTTGTTCAACGGCTGTGATGCATGATCAATTACTATGGCGCTGTCGGTGAAGGTCACGCTCGAAGTCACGCTATCCTCAGTCGATATCATCATGGACTTGGACATATAGTTTCTTTCACAATCTATTAAAAATTGGATATTGGTTAAGTTGTAGTTACACCAAGAGGTTGACGAATGAATTTCGTCTCTTGTTAAAAAAGCAAAATGTACAAACATTTGATTTTCAAAGGTTACGCACTTACCTTTCTCTTGGCTCTAGCTGACAGAGGTTTTTCCTCAGCAGATATATGATATTTCGGAATTGCGACGACGCCAATTTCATCCGCAATCAACCGAGGGATTTAACCAGAAATACCAAGTAACCTTTCTGTAAAGTATTCTTTCGGAAAGTGCACCTAACAAATGCTTGAGCTGGGAGTCGGATCCCATTTTGCTCGCTTGAGTCGTACAAAGTGGACCCACTGCTTTCGTCGTTTTTTCGCTTCTGGCCTCTCGTCTCCAGTGAATGGTATGAAATGCAATGCAATTCCCTGTTTTGCGCTGGGGACATTGGAACAGCCGCCAACAACACATCTATTTGGCATTTTCAGATTGCGTGACTTATATTGCACTAAACCTTTGCGTACTATATGCTAATACTTGCTATGTTGTTGTTTTTCTATTGAGGGAGTTACTATTGTGACGTCACAATGCACTGATTCGGTTCCAAGCTCTTTTCGCGGTTTTCAATTTCTTCGCCACAAAAAATCAACTATTTAAATAGCAATAACTCCGCGAAGAAAAGATCGAATTTAATTCTGTTTTCGGGTTTTAGTATCTATAGTTACCAAAGATTCTAAAAGTGCAAAGTCTCATTTGGTCGCATAGACACTTTAAGTGGCCTCGGTTTTCAGTCAGAAGCTCAATATAATAAAACAAAAAAAGAGGAAGGACCACCACAGGTGTCAGAGTTGGGCTCCCTGTGGTTGACCCCCATTTAAAAAATGCAATTACTGCGTTATCTATCCCTAGCCCCCAAGATAACTCTAGCTTCATGTGAACAATTCACCCCAAGTCATCTCTGGTAACAATAGAGCTATGTTAATGTATGCATGTGTAATTATACAAAGGTTTACCCTACCCCCCTCTCCCCGCACGAGATAACTCGTGGAAAAGCATTCACATGGAGGTAGGGGTTAGTAACTCTGGCCCTTATCCTCCAAGTTATCTCGGTCTCATGTGAACAGTTTACTTTTTTAACAAGGAAATGATTAACTAACATCGAGATATCTCGGGAGATAGATATAACCCTACCCCCTGAAATAACTCACCTCATGTGATTACTTATTTATTTATTTATTTAATAACTTTGCCAATAATAACAATAACAATATACACAGTAAATAATTTGGCAGGGTTACCGCAACAGCTAGTTGCCAATTACTGCAGGCCCAAAATATAAATAATAACCACAATAAATAATAACAACAATAACCACATAGTCAACACAAAAACAACTAACAACGATGCTTTTTCGGTGTGTGAACAAACGAAAGCCTGACCCTGATATTCTCATGACCCTGTCACTGAGCTTAATCCTAACCGTAAATATTTTGGTTGTTCATACACCGACAAAGCCTCCAAAACATAATAGTACGGTTCCTACATACAACACGATATCGGTGTTGTGAGACTACGGACACAATTACACTTAGGACAGATAGTTTTATAAGAACGAGGATCATCCACGTTATAACATGTGTGTAAGGACGAAATATAGTACTTAAACATTATGGACTTAAACGAAGTCAGACTGTCCGTATCTAACTTCAGTTCATCAACAAGATTGTTCCAAACGTGAGTTGCTCTGATGATGTATGATCTTTGGAATGATGATTACAAGCCCTTAGGCAGGAATGGGTTAAGTTAACAAGTGATTAACCCATTCCTGCCTGAGCCAGCCAAAAATGGCAGAGAAACCTCCAGAAACTACATATAATAGCATTGTGGGCTCAGAATCAAACAATTATGTATCAAATACAACTAAAAGTGCAGATATGAAGAATTCTTACCAAGTTTCTGAGCAATTATAATCAAGGATTCAAAGAAAATGTATAATAATGGTATTTATACAGCGATGAACCATACTAAACCAACTTGACCTTGAGCTACATGGTCAAGTTGGGAGCAGGTAATCAAACGAGAACGCAAGTCATCGCAAGTTGGCAGTCATGCTATCTCATGCAGCCAGCCGCTCGGAATAATTTCCCGAAAATATTATGTACTGCGACAAAGTTAAAACTTGTTCAAAACACTCATGAAACCTTTATTTTGTTAATTTGGGTGTTCGAACAACCACCACAAAAATTTGTGACTGCCAACTTGCGATGACTTGCGTTCTCGTTTGATTAGGGCTTTATGTTGCTTTAATTATTGAGACAGCGAACTCAGTGACCATTAAGGGGATGTTTACATGAGCCGTGCTAGCCCAGTTAACTGGGCTCACGCGATTGATTAGGATCTCACTGTGGATTTGAAACTCGTGTAAACGATTTAGTTTAGATGTAAATGAATCCTAATGATGATTAAAATCTCTTTTTGTGGCCAAGGAAAGAATTTCGTGACACGAGAAAGCCTGGTTAGCCGGGCTCATGTAAACAGCCTCTAAGATGTTTAAATGTATCATAATAATATGCATAATTTGCAGACTTGTTACAATTTGTATATTTCTTTTAGGTCACAGCTGACGGCAGTATAGACTGTGCTGATGAGCCCGAGAAACAAGAAATAGCCATTGGTCAGTTATTGTACTGCGAAGTTGTTGCCGCCCTGACACTTCTCGCACCTGGTGGAAGTTTGATCGTGAAGATGTTCACAATGTTTGAGCATAACACTGTGTGCCTGTTGTATCTTCTGTCATGTTTCTTTACAGAGATTAAAATCATTAAGCCAGGTATACATGTACATACAGTACAGTAAAAAGTAGGGTGCTACCTAGGGCAGTGTTTTCATTTTTCCCCCCAATATATAGCAAAGTGAAAAGGTGATGTTTCCATTGTAGAGCTTAACACGTACTGCGAATGCTTTAAATGGCTTCAAAAACTATCCATATAATAAGCTCATATAGAAATCAATTTTGAAAATTGAAGTTGTCTGAGCCGCAAAATCGAAGAAAAAGTTCATCGAAAATAGCGAGCGTGTCTATACACATATAGAGACACGTTACGGTCATGATTTTCCTTTGTGTTTTCCTCATGAATTATTAATGAGTTTTTGAAGACTCAACACAAAATTCTACACTAAAATATGTCTAATCCTAACAGTATGGCAGCAGAAATAATTCATCAAATGTGCCATAACGGAACGTTTTATAGTGTGGCGGAACGTGTTATAACGCAGCTAATAATATACTTGAAAAAATATCTCGACTGTGATTGGCTGATTCCAGTGCAGTTAATCCCAAACAACAGTGCAAAAATCTGTAATCACAGTGCAAAAATCTGTAATCACAGTCAAAAATCTGTTATCACTAAGAACCAATCAAATTGATTGTACAGCGGATTTTTCTCGACTCAAAACAAACAAAGATGGCGGCCAAGATTCGGCGGTTTTGGGGATAATTTGTTCAAATTTGAAGCTAGTTATGCTTTAATATTGCCAAGTGAAGTACCTACAAGAAGACCAGAAGCTTCTTTATGCCTCGAGTAAACTTTTTCAAGTAGTAAAGGAAGCGAAGCGTTTTTTAACAAATAAATATGCCAGGAGTGGACGCCGTGAAACATGCGTACGTTAAAATGTTAGTACAGTTGTTTTGAACATTTTTTCATGTATATTATTAATAAGTAATAGCATGGTTTCTTGTGCAATTTGGAAAAACATGCACTCGTGAGTTTTTCAAATACTTCAAATAGCACTCGTCCTTCGGACTCGTGCTATTTTGACAGTATTTGAAAAACTCACTCGTGCATGTTTTTCCCCAAATTGCACTCGAAACCATGCTATTACCTATACATAACGTCTTACAACGTAGCGTAATGTCTTATTATGATGTAGCATAATTTCTTACAAGATGTAGCGTAACGTCTTAAAAAGTAGCGACACATTTATAGTATAGCGGAACAACTTACAACATAACGGAAGGTTTTATAACGACACCGTAGCAGAACGTCTTATAACGCAGCATAACGTCTCACAACGTAGCGCAATGTCTGATTTTTAGCAGGCTATTTTTAACACTGGTTTCTGAACCTCGTATTTTCAAAAAAAAGTTGCATATCGTTTTTTTCCTAATTCGGACCCTGCAGTCAACTAAGTCTAACATTCATTCTGGATTTCTGTTTTTTGTTAGGTACAAGCAAAGCTGGGAACTCTGAAGTTTATTGTGTATGTACCTCTTTCGCTGGAGCACAACATATCCCCAGAGAACTGTTAGAGACGCTCCACCTCCATTACACCCCCCAGCCACCAGTCAAAGCAATGTTCCCACAGGACTCTCTACCAGCACAGTTCCTTGAATCAATCGTTAATTGCGCAAAGACATTCTCCGAGTACCAAAGAAACGCAATAACACGCAACATTGAACGGTTTGAAAATTCCTCAAAAGGCAAAAGGAAGTTTTTGTTCAACTTGCGGCAGTACATCGCTGAAGAGTACGTTCGCCGTTATGATGTCACAGTTCTTGAGCAGAGTTCATTTGTTGTCTCGCGCATACGCTTAAACGGCAGTCAGCTGTACCGTTGGCCTGAAGCCGCCAAAGATATCTGGCACCATTCTGGTCATCACACCGGGTGTTACCAGGAGAGAATGCAAATGACCAAGCTGACTTGGCGAGATAGGGTTGTTTCTCCCCGTGATGGGCTGAACACTTTCAAAAGTGTAGAAGAGCTAGTTCAAGACATCATATATGGTAAGCAGCCAGGTAAACCATTTTGTTTTGTCTTGAATACCGTATATACAGTATATCACGCATAAAGACAAGTATAAGGTTTCACAACGTAACTTAGGGTTTCACAATGTAACGTAAGATCTGACAATGTAACGTAAGGTCTCACAACGTAACGAAAGGTCTCACAACGTAACGAAAGGTCTCACAATGTAACGTAAGGTCTCACAACGTAACGTAAGGTCTCACAACGTAACGAAAGGTCTCACAATGTAACGTAAGGTCTCACAATGTAACGTAAGGTCTCACAATGTAACGTAAGGCCTCACAATGTAACGTAAGGTCTCACAATGTAACGTAATGTCTCACAATGTAACGAAAGGTCTCACAATGTAATGTAAGGTCTCACAACGTAACGTAAGGTCTCACAATGTAATGTAAGGTCTCACAACGTAACGTAAGGTCTTACAATGTAATGTAAGGTCTCACAACGTAACGTAAGGTCTTACAATGTAATGTAAGGTCTCACAACGTAACGTAAGGTCTTACAATGTAATGTAAGGTCTCACAACGTAACGTAGCATCTCACAAGGTAATGTAAGATTTCACAAAGGTCTCACAACGTAACGTCCAAAAATTAAACATTTTGACAGCCCAAAAAAGTAATATGTCTGACAGGCTTTAAAACCTTATTTCGTGGCTTGCGATATAGGGTGACACCCACCCACCCCCTTGCTGCTATAGACCAGGGTAACGCTTCTTGAACTGAAAGTTATACCCCTTCTATAGAACTGAAGGGTAAACTAGACCTAATTCAACCTTTTGTCTTTCAGCGAAACCAGTCCATTGGTTGCCAGGTCCGTCTGTGCCAGTCTCGAAATCAAACGTCGTCAACTGGACTGTTCAGCTGGGCAAACCAATCACAAAAATCGAGAGCTCGAGATTCTGCCCTTCATCTCTCATTGATGAACTTAATGAAGCTAGATTGAACGCGACGGTTCTTCGCACACAAGAAGGACAGCGTTTGATGGAGAAATTGGAACACTTGGCCCACGAGAAGCTTCGCGTGGCCAGTGGCATGACCAGTGTCTTGCGAAATTCCAATCTACTCGGTGGTCAAACGAATTGCAACTTTGTCGACATTTCGGGCGATTGTCGCTTCATCTGCGGGCTAGTCGAGTCAGAATTCTGCACGCCTGCACAGTGTTACGGGTTGTTTTGCAGAAACTGTGCGAGCCCACCTGAAGCTCTTGATAAATTCGACGGAGTTAACGCCAGTAGTTGTTTGAACTACAAGGAGGATGTAGTCGGACCAGTGAAGAGTCTTGTTGGCAGAACAGACGATGAGGTGGTGGCTGTCGTCTGTGGGAGTGTGTTGAGCAGATGCAAATCATTCGACGGCAGCGGAGACGAACTTTCCAGTCGACGGACATTAGTCAACCAGTGTCTGGTGGCTTTACGTGTTCTAGAGAAGAGAGGCAGTTTTGTCTGCGAAATTTCGGATACCCTGACGCAATTTACTGTAGGAGTGATCTATATACTCCATCAATTATTCCAGCATGTGTCCCTCTGTCCCGCAGTCGGAAAACTCAGTTCAACTCCAACGCAATTCCTGGTTTGTCAGTCTTACTCCCCTTCGACGAACAGCTTGGCTCTCACTGACTACATGGCTAAAATCGTCGAGGATCTTGACAGACGGCCTTCTGGGAAAGATCTTATCACTCTTGTGCCTATATCCAGGTTGTTCTCCGAGGAATTTTATCAGTACCTTAGAACGCATACGACTAATCATGTTCGAACTCAGTTAGATTGTATTGTTAATTTGGAAAGATTATTGCTTGCGTAAAAATCTTCAGTGTGACGTTCTAAGATTTCTAAATGAATTTGAAAAAGAACGAAACATTTCAATATATAAGCATGCAGGCGTCTTGTTCAGCATGACTTTATAAGGCTCTTTTCCACTCATCGCAGAAACTACTTTGTACTTGTATCTCATTAAAAAGAACTCACAACGAGAAAACAAGCACTGTGAGTTGGCAAGAGATTCACCAGGCGGAAACCGTAATGTTATTATAAATATAAGTGCCCAGCACAAAACACGAATAAAAGCCATGAACACAAGGACATAAAAAACATAATATTTAATAATCTAACATTTCGTTGTTTATACTACAACATCTTCAGGGATAATGATTACAAGATATTAATTTACAGGATATATAATAAACAGAATTCTAATTACATACATATAGACCAATCAAAATAAAGAAATAAAAATACTTATTACAAGCTAATTATAGGTTAGGAGGTGAGGTAACACTGAAGGTGTGAGGAGGTAAGAGAAAGTTAAAATAAGTAGAGGGGTGCTGATCCAATATTAGAGAGCTTAAGCATACAGGCGTTTTAGAGCCACGGACGGCGATTGAATTCAATAGCATTTTTCATTCAAAACAATGATAATGAGCAATTTAAAATTCCAAGAGCAAAGTGAACGCCGTCGTCGTTCTACACAAGACGTCATTGAGAGCATTTTCACGTTCTTGAGACGACGGAAACATCTAGAACGTTGAGGCCTGTCATCATTGTTTTACTACAATGAGACATACTTTTAAAGTAGACTGAAACTTGTATGTTAAGGGGATAATTTCATTACATTACAATATAAAATAAAGGATCTGTATTTTTATATAAAGATGAAATTTAAGCTTATGAGCTAACAGTTTAGATATGTGATTATTCATAGCCTTTGTTTTGGGTAAAAAAGTCTTTTCAAATAATACGCGGTTCAGTAGTTCTGTATTGTATTCCTGTTCTTCCGGTCACCGTCCGTGTCTCAAAAACGCCTAATATACTTAAGCTCTCTATTGCCGTTGAGATGAGGTTTAAGTTTGTTAATTAAAAGACTTTCGCGTAAAAGAAGCTCAGATTCAAAAGAGCAGGAAGAAATAATACTAATATCACTAAAAGAAATAGGATGCCCCGTCTCATGATATGATGATGAGTTGTTTTTAATTAGATGCAAACACTGCTGGTTTTTGCGGTGACTGGAAAAAAGTCTTACGCTTTACTCATTGGTTTTTAGAAATCTATCTATATTGTGTGGTTGTTTATTAAAGGACATTGGCAACAAAAATTAAGTTTGTCTAATTTGAAAGAACTCATAAAATTGTAATAGAAGATCCTTTACAATTTTTTCGTATTTTTCTTCGTTTTCAAGATATTTCAATTTGTTTAATATGTAAATGAATGGTCTCTGACGTCATGAGCAGGGTACAGTATTTTCACACGTAGAAAAATCAGTTATATCTCTAAATTTGTTCAACGAAATCAGTTGAAACTGTGCACATACAAACGCCTTGTGACACTGAACATTTCATAACTGATGTTACTTTGTGTAAAAATACTGCACCCTGCTGATGACGTCAGAGCCCATCTCATTTACATATTAAACAAATTGAGATATATTGAAAACGAAGAAAGTTACGAAAAAGTTGTAAAAGATCTTCCATTACAATTTTACGAGTTCTTTCAAATTAAACAAACTTAATTTTTATTGCCAATACCCTTTAATAATAAAGCCCAGTCATTCTCCAAACTTTCATATGTTCATAATAATTCAGTACCTTTCATCCATTGTCCTTCTCGCAGTGATGTTACGCGTTCTTGGAACTCTCTGTGTCTAAATCCTTTAGTCCCAATTTCCAAATCCTTCATCCATTGTTCGAAAAGGCGATAATCTTCGACGTTTCAGGTTTTCTAAGAATAATAATAGTTTTATAGCTTTTCATGGTGGAATTCATATTATAATGAATAATTCATCCATCCATTCGTTCATTCATTCAAACATTCCTTCATTAAATCGATTAATCAATCAATCATTCCTCCATTCAAATATTCATTCCTTCCTTCATTCCATTGTTCATTCGCATTTTTCAATAGCTTCAGTTTCATATACAGCCCAACGTTCAGCGTTAAGTATTTCAGCTCAAAACTCAGAAAAACTAACATTTAAAGATTTTTGGCTTCATCCAATCTTAGGGCCGGACTTATGGAGTTAGCGTTCCAGTTTACTTAGAGTTCAATGTTAGACCATTACTGGAGTACGGAGTGGACTTCCACATTATCTCGAAGACGAAATTGAAAATATTCACTACCCGGAGCTTGAAGGTCCTTGGAAGGCGAGATGGGACGTTTGTCTGAACGGGATGCTAAGCGGGATCGTATCGGTGTCACTACTGTATTCTCGTGCACTATTTATTTCATTTCGTCTATTTGGAGAATGTGTTTTCCAGTGTAACAGGGAATGTTTGTTATTAGTTTACCCGTCGAAGATTGCAGACTGACAATCGAAAGCTCGTGAGAAGTAAAATTTCTTGGTCAGAGAACGTTTGCATTCATTATGAATAATCCTGCTTGCCGCGCATGTTCTATTTTTTATTATACCCTAACAAATAATCGTCCAATCAAATGTCTACATTAGCGTCACGTGCCAGGCCAATATTTTGCGATGTAGGACAACTATACATATTGGGCAGCAACCTTTGGACAGGTGCCCAAGGTATATTTACTTGTCAATTGCACGATTATTTGTTCGATATAATAAAACACCTATTGGATTCATCTTCGCCCGATATGGAAAATATTCAAGTCTCAAATTTTAATATTAGGCTCGACCTTCGGTCTCGCCCAATATTGAACTTTCGATGAATCCACGTAATAATATAATTTTAATAGCCATCTTTAGTGAAAAATACAATATATGGATTTACATTAATGATGACATAATATTAAGAAGTATGTTTACATATATGTATAGATGTATGTATATTAATTGATGTACTAATTTATTGCACGGATGCGTTATGTCATCTAAAATTCGCCTAAATTCGCAAACGGCGAGACGTCTGATCCCTCCTGTGTTTCAACGTCTCCACAGGTAGTCACAGGGCAAACCAATTCAAGGTCTTCATTACTAAAGGTTTGCAGAGTCATTTCAGTAAAGCGCTCTCAATTTGTCACAATTTATGCAGCCACAAAATAGAACAGGATAGATATAATTAGAAAGCTATTAATTTGTAGAATACAATGTTCTATTTGATTTTGCGATAAACATAAGCCAAAAAAAAACCCCAAAAACATAGTTGTGAATTTTTTAAATAAAACCAAAGGGCTTTACTCGGGAAGACTCAAATACAAAGCGTTTGGTTTGTTAAAAAAAAACGATCTCCGCAGTTCGATTCCGCAGTTCGATTCCGCAGTTCGATTCCGCAGTTCGAGGAATATCGCTCATTTCTTCGTTTGGTAGTGATAACATGCAGTGATCTATTTCTCTGCCTGTTCCTTATATAATCCTTACATGCTCGTATCCAAGCAAAGAGGCAAGGCTGTCTAAGTCATTTCGCCGCAGCGCAACACTAGTTCATCTGGCAATTCTGCTTAATGTCGTCATTGATCCTGTGGTTTATTTCTTCAGCAACCCAGCACTACAAAGATTTGTAATGAAAGCAAAGCGTCGCGTTTTGATCCTAGAGTTGGTGATTTTCAAAGACGAATAAATCGTTAAGCATTCAAAAAGATCGAGTTGAACAAGTCGAAATGGCTAACATCAGTAAACTGTGTGGGTGAATCAATAAGTGTCATTTCCCTACTAGGAAATTCATAGTGTCAACTTCCTACTAGGCGTTGGCTTTTTTCCATACGGCAAAACAAAAACGGTGTTATATAGATACTTAAAAACTTTCGATTTCATTTTAAACTAATTATAGTCGTCTTTGCAGCTGTTGTTAGTGTTCAAGAAGTATACATGCATGCAGGTGTCCTACAATGTATATTTTTTAACTACCAAAATAAAACCATGAAATGAGTTTTGTTTTTCGAATGTTCTGCTGCAAACTGTAAACAATGTTGTGTTGTCAACTGTAAACAATGCTGTGCTGCAAACTGTGAACAATATTGTGTTGTCAACTGTGAACAATATTGTGTTGTCAACTGTGAACAATGTTGTGCTGCCAACCGTGGGCATTGTATAAGCTTATATATATTTATACATAAATTCAGTGTATAGGTTATTTTTGGGAGGCATAATAAAGAAGGTGTTTACACGAGGCCGGCCCGAACTCAGGCCGGACTGACTTTAAGTCGGTTGTAGCGCTTTTACTGTAGATCGTTTTCATGAGTCTGGCCTGAGATTCAGTTCACGCTGGTCTATACTCAGGTCCGAACTGAAATTTTGAGGCCAGCCTAACTCCAGGCCGGCTTTCCATGTAAACGGAACCGAAGTCTAATTTTGGCCACGAAAAAAGGCTAAAACAGCGGAATTTCAAGTCAACTCAACAAACGTGCGAACAGCGGAATTTCAAGACCGGCATCATGTAAACAAAAACCGAATGCAAAATTCAGGCCGGTTCGAGTTTAGGCCGGCCTCGCGTGTAAACAGCTGTATAAAGAAGATCGATTTTGCTTTGTTGTGTAACAAATTTCCGACGGGGGGAGGGACAAATTTCCTGTTACACCAGCAAACACGTTCTCCAAATTATACACGAAATGATATAAATAGTGAAAATACAGAAGCGATACCGCTACGATCCCGCTTAACACTATTCGTTAAAAAGCATTAATTTGCAGAATACAATGTTTATTTGGTTTTGCGATAAACACAAGCCAATAATAGTTGTGGATTTTTTAAATAAAACCAAAGGGCTCTACTCCGGGCGACTCAAGTACAAAGCGTTTTATTTTGTTCAAAAACAATTTTCGCAGTTCGATTCCGAGATAAATTTCCAGCAAAACGGTGTCAGCGTTTTTATTCATTTATTGCCTATATCGTTTAGATTTTATAACTTATTTTGTCGGAAAACAGCATTTTCAACTTTGGTCGTTAATAAAATCCGCAAAACTCGACATATCAAAAAACGCTGACAATGTTTTATTGGAAATGTATCTCGGAATCGAACTACAAAAAAGGTTTTGGAACAAAATAAAACGCTTTGTACTTGAATCCCCCCGAGTGAAGCCCTCTGGTTTTACTGAAAAAATTCACAACAAAATAATTGGTTTGCATTAATCGCAAAATTAAATACAACATGCATTGTATTCTACAAATTACTTTGAAAAATCATTAATAATTCTTGAGGAAAACACAAAGGAAATCAGTACCATGCCCGTGGTTTTATATCTGATAAAGAAACCTCCTGATTTACATAAACTTTAGCTCTGATTTTCTCGGCTTATAGACAACGATATTTTTCAAACCATAGTTAATAGAAAATATACATGGTTTGGAAGCTCGACAAAAGTCAATGTTTTATGTTTTTGTTCAGGTTTATGGAAATTTCCGCACTCTCACGGTTACTGAACATATTGTGTT
Source organism: Paragorgia papillata (assembly GCA_035771165.1). Lineage (NCBI taxonomy): Eukaryota > Metazoa > Cnidaria > Anthozoa > Scleralcyonacea > Coralliidae > Paragorgia > Paragorgia papillata. The sequence goes on from JAWNZC010000009.1 coordinate 316,204, forward strand.
TTCTGTATAATGAAGCAATCATCCAATAGCAACGTTTGGGTTCAATCACTCAACCGTACTGTTTAAATATTAATAAACCTAAAACAAAGGATTTGGCACCTTCATGTACCTTTCAATATGAATCGTAGCTTGATTGTTAACCGCTTTGAAGTTTGCCGGGTTTCCAAACCATGTATACTTTCTATTAACTATATGTTCAAACTTACTACGCCAATGAACTTACCAAATGGGTCGTTTTTGAAGCTATTTAAAACATTGGCAGTACGTGTTTTATCAGATCTAAAACACTCGGTTATCCCCTCGTGTTTTAAATCTGATAAAACACTGAATGCTGCTCATGTTTTAAATATTACATAGCTTTGTAACGATATAGATTTTGTGGCATAAATTCTGACGAATTGCATGAGCGCGCTTTACCGAAATGACCCTGTATAAATCTTAATGAAGACCTTAATCAGGCTGCCCTTATAGTAACAACTATATCAATACATGCATTATGCATATACTATAATTATAGCATGCAATTAGAAATGATTGATGGAAACTTATATGAAAGAAACTATAACCGTCTTCGAAACTACAGTTAAAGTTCAACTATGTATTGTTTTAAATGTAAATTTTCCAGCTGGTTTCCTTTAAACCGACGCAGCATAGCATTTTAAAACAGCTACAACTCCAGTTCGCTTCATTACTGAGTTGTCGCCAAGGGTGAGACACGTCAGAAAAGCAAAGGTTGGAGTATTGAAGTTTTTCTCGTTGTGCTACGTCCGCTGAACGATGATGAATCATTCTTCGAAAATTGCTTCTTTGCTTGAAAACAATTTCACAAAGTTTATGAACGTGACACCAGATTCTGACGCTGTCTTTACGACAGGTGAATTTGTAGCTGTACGATTCTTTCTAGCCTTATTCATTCTCGTCGGCTCGGTGGAAAACATTACAGTAATCGTTGTCATCCTAACAAGTCGTTATCTACTCGACGTACCTTCAAACTGGTTCGTTCTCAGCTTTGCCTTTGCCAACGCCTTGGGCTGTGCTGCATCTGTACCTCGACTCTTTTCGTTGCCTGAATCTGCGTTCTTAGTTTCTCGAAACATTCTTTTTTTTGTTTCCCTAAACGGATACAGTAATCTTTTTATTTTAACAATGAACAGATTTTTGTCCGTTTTTGACTCGCTAAAATATCCGCGTCGTATGACTCTTGGACGAGCCAAAGGTTTGGTCTTTACTGCCTGGGCTTTGGCAGTGTTAGTGCATATCATAACAGCTGTCTCCGTTTATATAGCTGACTATCAAACTATTTTATATGCCCCAATTGCATACTACAGCACTGTAACAATACTCATCATTGGACTAAATGTCTACATGACGAAGAAAGCGTTTGACCATCGCAAGATCATCAAATGTCAGAGAAGAGCTGTCCTGACAGGACAACACAAAAGTTTAATCAAGGAATATCGCTCATTTCTTCGTTTAGTAGTGATAACGGTGATCTATTTCTCTGCCTGTATTCCTTATATAATCCTTCAATGCTCGTATGAAAGCCAAGAGGCAAGGTTGTCTAAGTCATTTCGCCGCAGCGGAGCACTAGTTCATCTGGCAATTCTGCTTAATGTCGTCATTGATCCTGTGGTTTATTTCTCCAGAAACCCAGCAGTACAAAGATTTATAATGAAAGCAAAGCGTCGTGTTTTCAGAAGAAATTCTAGAATTGGTGATTTTCAAATAAATCGTCCATCGTTAAGCCCTCAAAAAGATCGAATTGAACAAATCGAAATGGCCAAAATCACTCAGTAAACTGTGTGGGTGAATCAATAAGTATATGTCAATTTCCTAGGCGTTGGCTTTTTTCCATACGGCAAAACAAAAGCGGTGTTATATAGATACTTAAAAACTTTCGATTTCATTTAAAACTAATTATAGTCGTCTTTGCAGCTGTTGTTAGTGTTCAAGAAGTACATGTATGCATGTGTTCTACAATGTATATTTTTTAACTACCAAAATAAAAATCATTATCATCAATGAAACGAGTTTTGTTTTTCCAACATACATTTGGTCATTGACCTCATCCTGGCCTGTTCTGCTAAAAACTGTAAACAATGTTGTGTCAACTGTAAACAATGCTGTGCTGCAAACTGTAAACAATGTTGTGTTGTCAACTGTGAACAATGTTGTGCTGCCAACTGTGGGCAATGTTGTGCTGCCAACTGTGGGCAATGTTGTGCTGTCAACTGTAAACAATGTTGTGCTGTCAACTGTCAACAATGTGTTTTCAACTGTGAACAAATGCATGTTGTGCTGCCATGCAACTGTCAATTGCGGTCTAGACCAGTAGGCGGGATCTCGCTTGAACCTGAGATCTCGGTATTAAGTGGGATGAGAATTTCTCGCGTAAACACTCATTAAAAATTTACATATCAATCAATGTCAAATTCCGTCTCGGTAGGCAGGATAAAACAAAAACCGACATGCGCAGTTATAATTCAATCAAAACCGGGGAAAATTCCTTTTATATCCAACATGAAAAATATCCAAATGCCGCAATTTTGAAACGAGTCTTTCAAAATTACCCAAAGAAAAGTTAACAAAATTAAGTAGAAAAGTGTCCACAGGTATGTTTCTTTTAACTTTTCTAGCCATTAATATATATATATATATATATACATACATACATATATCTAGCCATTATATTATATATATAATCGAAATATAGTTACTTAGGTTAGATATACTGCCGAAACAGAGAACGTAGGAATCTAACGTTTCGAGCGAAGGCCTTTCGTCAGAGAGAAACGTAAAGAGTGTAAACAAACAATGAGCTTATATACGAAAGGTAATCATGTGACCAAAAATAAGCCAATCAGATAAAACTGACGGCAATAACAAATTGATAATGAGATGCGAAAAATTAGCCAATCAAAGCAAAATAACAATAACAAATAGATGATGAGATGCGAAAGACATTTGCTATCCATATCGTCGATGAGTAAAAAGGAGGGGGTGTAAAGAGGATGAGCGAGAGTAAAAATAGATAAATTAATAAAGTGAAAACGCTGTTTATGTCCGCCCTTGCTGAACAGAAACAACATCTTCAGAGGTGTTAATTAAAGGGAAAACGTTCGTTGAGTCCGTGAGGATGAATGAAAGTTTTCAGACATGAAAGTTTGTGCCATCTCACCCATTTCTGGCGGTAATGTCAGCCGCAAAGGACTAGAAAAGCGTCTCATTTTCAAAATTGGTACCATTCATCCTCACGGACTCAACGAACGTTTTTCTTTTATTTAACACCTCTGAAGATGTTGTTTCTGTTCAGCAAGGGCGGACATAAACAGCGTTTTCACTTTATTAATTTATCTATTTTTACTCTCGCTCATCCTCTTTACACCCCCTCCTTTTTACTCATCGACGATATGAATAGCAAATGTCTTTCGCATCTCATTATCTATTTGTTATTGTTATTTTGCTTTGATTGGCTAATTTTTCGCATCTCATTATCAATTTGTTATTGTCAGTTTTATCTGATTGGCTTATTTTTGGTCACATGATTACCTTTCGTATATAAGCTCATCGTTTGTTTACACTCTTTACGTTTCTCTCTGACGAAGGGCCTTCGCTCGAAACGTTAGATTCCTACGTTCTCTGTTTCGGCAGTATATCTAACCTAAGTTACTATATTTCAATTGTTGTTTCAACACTGCCTACGCAGCACGCTACTTTTATTTCACTATTATATATATATATATATATTTATGAAAAATGTTCGTTGTTACTCGGAGTTTCACGGCCGTGTCTGAAGATCGTCCACGGGCGTGAAACTCCGAGTAACAACAAACACGTTTTAATTTTTCATAAATATACATTCGCTCTATCTTTCGAGATATTGAGCACTCTTTTCAAGTCAATTGTTACCTATTATATTATATGTTATATATATATATATATATATATATATATATATATATATATATATATATATATATATATATATAACGTTCTATATATAACGTTATATATAAGTTCGTTTTAGTAGTGGCAATCTATATATCTATATACTTCTAAAATTCATTAATAATTCATGAGGAAAACACAAAGAAAAATCATGAGCGTATCGGATCTATATATGTGATATAGACTCGCTCTAAGTTTCTCGCTGGTTTTTAACGGCTGAGATAAGCTTAATTTTCAAAATTACTACGCCAATGAACGTATGAAGTGATTCTTTTTAGAAGTCATTTAAAAACCTTGCAGTACAGTGTTTTATATCCGATAAAGCCCTCCTGCGCGGTTTATAAATATTACATATATATATATAACGTTATATATAAGTTCGTTTTAGTAGTGGCAATCTATTTGTTTAATATATATATATATATATATATTATATGTACTATTTACAGAATGAGTGGCCGTTCTGTATCGGGGTATACCACTGATGGGGTATACATACACGAGGCGAAGCCGAGTATCCCGATACAGAACGGACACGAATTCTGTAAATGACTTCTAAAACGCCTATTAAGTTAGCGAAAAATACATCATGTTAAGAGCTGATAAACCTTCGAGGTAAGGTTTAATAGGCTACGATTATTAAATTAGTGATGTGAGCATGCGCTTTGATTTAGTATTAGTCCCACATTTTACATTCTAAGTGACGTGCCATAAATAGCTGTTCTGATCATCAATTCAACAAATGTTGTTTTTCAACAACTGTTTGCATATTCATCTTGTATGAGGACGCTACTAGCGTACCTTACTCAAGATAGTTGAATGCGAAGTGTCTGTACACTTGCTACAGAACTGATATCAGTGTCTGTAAATGTGATACAGAACTGATGTTTTATTAAACAGTTCCGTATCACATTTACAATAACCTATCAATAACCTGTTTTTCTATTTTTCAAACAGTGCTTCGGAGAAAAACCCGTGCCGAAATAGTGCCTTTTTCACAGTATGCCAGACCCGAAAACCGAGGTCTAATTCAACGCTTTGAAAGATTAGCTCAACGATGTTACAAACACTAAAAACCGAAACTTGAACATCTATTTAATAAATTGGAAATTCGGCATGACCATGCCCAATATGGTCCTGGTACCAGATGCCCTGGGGGCATTCTGAAGGGGGGGGGGGGGGGGCATCTGGTGTAACACCGGCTTTCCACGAAACAAGGCTTTTTAACCGACGTATTGGAAGCATATACATTCACCTCTCAAACTCAATACGTTGTTTTAAATGAGATTGGTGTCAAATCTACATAAAATGATGATTCTCTGGCGGTCAAGACTTAGCTGTCTGAGGATTGAAATAAATCTTGAAGCAACAGCGGAACCACGCCTATATAATTTCAAGGCAGGGGTCATGTAAACAAAAACTGAATGCAAAATTCAGGTCGGTTCGAGTTTAGGCTGGCCTCGTGTAAACAACTGCAAAGAAGATCGATTTTGCTTTGTTGTGTAACAAATTTCCGACGGGGGCACAAATTTCCTTTTTTCACCGGCAAACATGCACGTTGTCCAAATACACGAAATGAAATAAATAGTGAAAATACAGTAGCGATACTGCTACAGTCCCGCTTAACGCCCGGTCCAGCAGGCAAACGTCCTGTCCCGCCTTCATTAAGGTGGCTCCCTACGGTAATTTCAATAGGGGACTGGTGACTAGAAATAGTATCGCTACGCATGCGTAAATAGCGATCTTGTCGATTCGAAATTCTATGACCGCGTCGACATAGATGTTAGACTTGTAGACGTTTTCTTCGGTGAATTTTGCTACAATTTTGTAAATAAGTAGTTTATAAAATGTTCTAAAGTATATATAATTTTTTAAAAAATTTCATAAGACAGAACTTTTTTAAATCGATAATTTTTATAGCGAAAAATCTGTCCATACAACCCTCTCTGATTTTTTGCATGGATATTCTCCACAACAGTATCTATCATCTCAGCAATTTTAAAAAAAATTCACCGAAGCAAACTGAAGACATGCCGCTTCAATTATGCAATATTTGAAAATATACCAAAGTTCCAACGTCATTATTACCATGGTAACATCAAATAATTGAACTTTTTGATAGATATTTTATATCTGCGATAGTTCTGCTATAGTAAGGTCTACTTAGTATTTATCTAACACATTTTTAAACTTGTGAATAACATTAGATGATGAGCGTATGAAATAGCGCGTATTTATTGAAACTACAGGGAGCCACCTTAAGGGCCTGTTTATACGGAGGCGAGTTACTCGGTCAGCGGAGTTACCCGGTTTGCCGCGATAAACTTTACGTTCTGTTAAAATGAAAGCTGGCGCGTTGTAATGTTGAGATGATTCTCATCAACGAAAGTGACATGAAGTAACGAATATAGAAAATTCATCCCGCTATGCCGAGTTACGTATACCCGGGTAAAAGTGTTTATATCCATGGGGAAATGTTTATCCCGCCTTCCCGAGATCTCGCCAGGGCGAGTTACCCGTCTGTCTCATATAAACACTGTGGTGGGAAAAATAGTGTTTGCTCTACCGACCGGGAACTCGCCATGTGCCGAGTAACTCGGCTGGCCAGGGGCACTAAGGTTTGCAGAGTCATTTCAGTATTAGCGCTTTCAATTCGTCGGGATTTATGCCACAAAAATAGAATAGATAACGTTAGAAAGCATGAATTTGTAGAATACAATGTTTATTTGATTTTACGATAAACACAAGCCAATAATAGTTGTGAATTTAAAAAAAAAACACAAAGGGCTTTACTCAGGGCGATTCAAGTACAAAGCGTTTTATTTTGTTCAAAAAAAATAATTTCGCAGTTCCATTCCGAGATAAATTTCCAGCAAAACGGTGTCAGCGTTTGTTGGGTTTTTTTCCTCATTTGTTGCCTAATTTCGATTTTATGACTTATTTTTGTCGGAAAACAGCATTTGCAACTTTGGTCGTCAATAAATCGTTGGGTCCAAAATAATGACGCGTCATAACGCAAAGTAATGTAAGCACGTGAAAGTTATAAACAAAGACGCTTCAATCGTTTAAAGTGTATATGAAATGAAAATTAAGTTTGTCTAATTTGAAAGAACTCTTGATATTGTAAAGTAACATCTTCTACAGTTTTTCCATATCTTACTTCATTCTTGAGACATTACTATTTGTTTGCTATGTAAATGATCACACTGCATACGTCACATTGTATAATGAGTTGTTGGAAAATTAGGAATATCGTTGAAGTTATCGAACAAAGTCACACGAAACTGGGCACCTACATAAGTGTATTTGTCTCACGACTTTAAACAAACACAGGTTCAAGCGATTTAACAGATTAATATCAATGATATGCACGATTTCTCAGTAACACATTATACAATGTGACGTATGCAGTGTGATCATTTACATATCAAACAAATAGTAATATCTCAAGAACGAAGAAAGATATAGAAAAACTGTAGAAGATGTTACTTTACCATTCCAAGAGTTCCTCCAAATTAGACAAACTTAATTTTCATTTCATATACACTTTAAAAATTTTCGGAAGTCAACGCCTTAATATATGTGCACGATGTAAATATGTCGTGGACTTCTCGCGGTAGTGTTTGTGTCCTTGAGATGTAACATCGAATGCTGCCATTCAACATTTTTTTTCTTCATTGTGTAGCCCATACAGTCAACAAACTTTTTATGCACATTTGGGGATTGAGAAACACATCAAAAGATAAAAAATTGTATGTAGATATAATCACGAAGTAGAAATCAGTTTTTAGCCTAGCCTAGTTTCTAGGCCTTTCGTTTCCGCCATGAGCTTGGCCGCGTAGTCGGTTTGGGTTCTTGGGAAGACTGGGGAGAGGCTGGAAACGAGAAGGCCTAGCAACATTCGTAAAAAGGTCCTGCCCAGCAGACTAGTTCCTAGTCCTCTTTTCTCTCGAACGTATTTTGGTGACGTCACAGAATAGGCATCGAGCGAGAGGAGTAGTAGCCTGGTACCCTGGCCCAATCAAAGAATATGGGCCAGGTAACCACTAAAGACTTCTGCTTTCCTATTGGTTGAAATTTCGCGCGTTTTTAGTGGCTATGAGTAAAACTGCAATCGTCATAAGTGGATTTAGCCCTGATGATGCGAGAATGAGATTAGTGGTTACCTGGCCCATATTTCTTTTGAAATTGGGCCAGGGTACCAGGCTAGAGGAGTAGCGGAAATGTTCATCTTTATCTATCATCACATGAATCCTGCTGGAGCTCGGATTCTTTAATCTTTATGAACGAGGGCATTTAAACAAACTTCTTCTTGAGAGCAGACAGCAAATGAGTAGGTTTCTTTGTTTTACATTACGTTAAAAGGTTGTTACATACGAGGCTTTATAAAGTAGTGTTCGGCGTAGGAAGTGATTGTGTTGAAACACATTTATACAAATCGAAATATTTTAACGTTTCGGCAGTAGACCAACCTTGCTATATGATGTTATAAAGAATGCAATTCGGTCTGCCGCTCGACGTTAAAAAGAGAGGCCTGGGAACCAGGCTGCCTGCCCAGAATCGTTCTGGCCCTTCGAGTGTTCCTGGGATCTAGCGTACATCTAAGGAGGTCTGCGAAGATTTTACGAAAGATCTTGGCGATCGAAAAAAGGAAATTATGGAATATATTCCAATTGGAGCTCGAAATTAATGAAAATTTAACTGTATAACTTTCAACTTTTGGCGGTTGCAGAAGGAAAGCTAGTGATAAGAAAGCTAGGCTAGTGAAACTTCGTCGATCCGAGGTGAGCAGGCTTGTATTATTTTATGTAGATGGAATAGTAAATGTGAAAACACTTAGGACAACATAATATCACAATTCTTCCTCTTTAAACAACCATGCAAGCTGTAAAGTGAAAGTGTTTACGAATTTTGCTAGAGACTAGGCTATTTTGAGCACATGTTACGCGACATACTAACTACTTATTGACCGAGCGTGAGGTCTGTACTAGTGAAATATCGGACCGATGTTTTTTTAGTACGGACCGAGACGAGCGCAGCGAGTTGAGGTCTGTGCAAAAAACAGAGGTCCGATATTTCACTAGTACAGACCGAACAAGCGAGGTCAATAAGTAGTTTATTATATGGCCATAAATCTTGTGTACGTTCTGTGAAAACTCAATCCATCTTTCTTGCGAACTAAACGAAAATGGCAGACATTTTCCCATTTTTAAAGCACTTTCCGTTGAGCTAGAATCCTGAACTTTCTACCCCAAAGAGTAATTTTCAATTGCTTTTGTTTGACATATTGCTCAAGATCGTACGTTAAGTAGTTTGAATAAAAAATCATCTGGAATTGTAATACTTGTGGGAAGTAAATGTTATTACGAACAATGTTACGAACGTTTTGGACATTTAAAAAATTTTCACAAAACGTGGAAACTCGAACTATACATCAAATGAAAGCTTATAAAATTTCTAACAACATACTTGCACGATATATTTCAACAATGAGTAGTTCTGAAATTATAATCCATCTTGTTGCCGATATACTGACATGACTGCCATTTTGTTTATAAAACTTACAGTCCCGAACGGCAGATTCCGCTCTGAGCGGGCGGATACGGGAAATATCCGACCGCTTATGAACCAATCAAATTACAGGATTTCCGTATTCGGACCTCTCAGCGCTGCTGCCATATAATAGAAAGAATTATTCTCTTAAAGGATATTGGCAACAAAAATTAAGTTTGTCTATAAATTTTAAAGAAAAAATTGTAATAGAAGATCCTTTACAACTTTTTCGTATTTTTCTTCGTTTTCAAGATATTTCAATTTGTTTAATATGTAAATGAGATGACGTCATGAGCAGGGTACAGTATTTTTACACAAAGCAACATCAGTTATGAAATGTTCAGTGTCACAAGCCACAAGGCGTTTTTATGTCCACAGTTTCAAGTGATTTCGTTGAACAAATTTAGAGATATAACTGATTTTTTTATGTGTGAAAATACTGTACCCTGCTCCTGGCGTCAGAGACCATCTCATTTACATATTAAACAAATTGAAATATCTTGAAACGAAGAAAGATACGAAAAAGTTGTAAACGATTTTCCACTATAATTTTACGAGTTCTTTCAAATTAAACAAACTTAATTTTTATTGCCAATACCCTTTAATCGTAAAGACCAGTCATTCTACAAACTTTCATATGTTCATAATTATTCAGTACAGTATACCTTTCTTCCATTGTCCTTCTCGCAGTGATGTTATGCGTTCTTGGAACTCTCTGTGTCTAAATCCTTTAGTCACAATTTCCAAAGTCCTTCATCCATTGTTCGAAAAGGCGAGTATCTTCGACGTTTCAGGTTTTCTAACAATAATAATAGTTTTATAGTTTTTCATGGTGGAATACATATTATTCATTAATTCATCCATCCATTCCTTCATTCATTCAAACATTCCACCATTCCTTCATTAAATCGATTAATCAATCAATCATTCCTCCATTCAAATATTCCTTCCTTCCATTGTTCATTCAATCATTCCTTCATTCAATCCTTCATTCACAGCTAAAACAGTTTAAGCTTTGATAAAAGTCTCAAGCATTTTAAGACCTAAACGGGGGGTGGGAGGTTTAATAGAGAGGAGGGAGTGTTCTGGGAGAAGCACATGTGCACGTGTTTCTCCCACAACACCAAAGATGTAGAAATTTAAAGTGATTTCGTTTGATAATAGCAAAGATATATAACCTTCCCCGACATATGTCATGATGCATGTGTGACGTCAAGTTGTTTAATTTGCATATCAAACAAACTGAAATATCTCAACAACGAAGCAAGGAAACGAAAATCTGCAAAAGATGTTACTTAATATTTTTCTTGAAGCTTTGCTATTTTGAGTTGTTAATAAATCAATCAAACGGAAGTTATGGAAGTATCAACAAATGTTTTGATTTATTTAAATGTTACTCATGCAGTCATTTTAGGATCTCTTTCAAATAAGACAACTTAATTTTCGATTCATGTGCACCTGAAACCAAACCTTTAAGGGGCTTGCCCCCAAACGGAATTAACCTAACAAAAGTTTTTAAAAGAAACTGTCATATAAAACAGATGACTAAGAAAGCTAATGAACTTCTCTTTAGAGAATCAAATTATAACTTGAGGGGAATAGGAACTAAACTAAAGCAACCTAAAGAGGTTGCTTTAGTGGATGAAAAACAGCTACTCGTACATAACGTGTAAATTATGGAACAGCTTCCCAGTCCATATTAGGGATATTCAAGAAATAGTAGAGTTTAAGAATGCTCTACTAAGCCATCAATTTTAAACTTTTATTTTTAATAATTCTTAGTACTAATTGTATTTCTACAGGGGGAGCACGGGTGGCGTGTGCTGTTAGGGCGCTGCCTCTCACCAAAAGTTAATCCCGGTTCGACGGGGTTAGTACTTGGATGGGTGACCGTCTCATGGGAATAATACCGTTGTCCAGCTTGGAACACTCATGTGAGTAGAGTTTAGTTGGTCTCTCCTGTGCTTCGAGGGTTTTTCGCCGGGTTCTCCTCCCTCCATAAAATCAACACCTAGGTCTGTGATTCGTGGTCTGACATGTGTGTCATAAATGTGTCGTAGGGCGGCTGCTTCGAGCGCCTTTAATATGCCTTCGACTCTGCCACTTGAAATTTAAAGTAATGTAAATTGCTCTTGAAAAGCCCATTGTGGGAAGAAGTAATTAAAATTAGTATTTTGTATTTGTATTTTTAAGATATTTTATGATAATTCTAGATTTATAGATTGTAATAGTTAATTAGTATAGTATTAGTATGTATTTTAAAGTTTATTTACACGTACGTATTTTGAACGAGCTTCTTCTTAGCTCTTGGGCGTTACGTGTTTAAATAAAATTTGATTGATTTGATTGAGGGAATGTCGCAGAGCGAAATTGCCTACCCAAGTTGGCATGACTTGTTATCATTCAAAGATTAGACCCCATTGAACTATAAGAAGACTAGAACGATAACTCAGGGGGGGGTGAAGCCAGTGCCAGTCCCTTTGCAGGTAGCTCCCGTGCTTCAAGTTACTTAATTTTCATCCTGCCATATATTTTGTTTGGGACGATAACAAATTACTCCAAAACAAGGGATTGAAATACATTGTTTTATACGTATGTTTTTAGAAATAGCATTGGCTTCAATTTGGTGTATAGTATAAGTTTCCTCGTTATTTTAAACTTTTCAAAATGTAGTAAATGTTCGACCATATTTCGCTGGGAAATAACACTAAGAAACTTGTTGTAGTTTTTCTGAGTTTTGAGCTGAAATACTTAACGCTGAACGTTGGGCTATATATGAAACTGAAGCTATTGGAAAATGCTATTTGGTATAGAAACTTCAAGACTTTAGCTAAAAGGGAAATAATTAAAAAATATAAAAACAACTACCATTTTGTAACGTTCGGCAACGTTCAGCGTTAAGTATTTCAGCTCAAAACTCAGAAAAAGTAACATTTTAAGATTTTTGGCTTCATCCAATCATATTAGGGCCTGACTTATGGAGTTAGCGTTCCAGTTTACTTAGAGTTCAATGGTAGACCCTTACTGGAGTACGGAGTGGACTTCCACATTATCTCGAAGACGAAATTGAAAATATTCACTACCCGGAGCTTGAAGGTCCTTGGAAGGCGAGATGGGACGTTTGCCTGAACGGGATGCTAAGCGGGATCGTATCGGTGTCACTACTGTATTCTCGTGCACTATTTACTTCATTTCGTCTATTTGGAGAATGTGTTTTCCAGTGTAACAGGGAATGTTTGTTATTAGTTTACCCGTCGAAGATTGCAGACTGACAATCGAAAGCTCGTGAGAAGTAAAATGTATTGGTCATGCAGAGAACGCTTGCTTGCATATCATTATGTTACAGCAACCTTTACTAGGCTTAGACTTGGCGGAATCTTGGTCGCTGAGGGAAGATTAGCTCGTGTAATAAACAATAACGATACAAGAAGATTAGCTTAACTCTTTATCAACAACTTCCAACTTCTATTCTGTTCTCTGGCTGACCTCGCTCTCTTGCCTTTTCAATACTTTCCCTAATTTAAATCTTTGTTTGATGCGCGAGCATCAGCAACTGTCAACACTCGGCCATTGTTTTATGTTGTCCAGAACATGCATGACAGCTAAGGATATCGGCAATCACCTGCCAAACCAAGCCAGAGGTACTGTGCTACCGACTGTTGATTTATTACATTCTAGAGTTGCCAATACAATTACAATTGCAATGTGTTTAAATTAAATATTGTTTCCGACATGTATATAACACAATGTCAAATAGTTGTCTAACAATTATGAATAATCCTGCATGCCGCGCATCTTCTATTTTTTATTATACCCTCACAAATAATCGTCCAATCAAATGTCTACATTAACGCCACGTGCCAGCCCAATATTTTGCGATGTAGAACAACTATATATATTGGGCAGCAACCTTTGGACAGGTGCCCAAGGTATATTTACTTGTCAATTGCACGATTATTTGTTCGATATAATAAAACACCCATTGGATTCATCTTCGCCCGATATGGAAAATATTCAAGTGTCAAATTTTAATATTAGGCTCGACCTTCGGTCTCGCACAATATTGAATTTTCGATGAATCCAAGTTATAATATAATTTTAATAGCCATCTTTAGTGAAAAATACAATGGATTTACGATGAATCCAAGTTATAATATAATTTTAATAGCCATCTTTAGTGAAAAATACAATGGATTTACATTAATGATGACATAATATTAAGAAGTATGTTTACATACAGGGTGTCCCAAAACAAATGCCCCCCATCCGTTTTTGTACTGCATCTTCTTTAATTTGGGTACAAGAAGTAAATTTTTATATCACGCCGAAAGCCCATCACTCATTCTTTGTTGTCTGAAATTTTCAGAGCTAAATAGTTATCTACTCGCTTCCTGGAGTCATTTAAAGAGGCAACATCAAAATTTGAACTTGTCCAAATTATGCAAATTATCTATGCTACATACAGATTTGGGAAAATACAGGGTGTCCCAAACGAATGTCGCCCATCTCGTTTTTGACCACAGCTTTGTTTGAGTGCGGAATACAAGTTTGAATACATTGCATGTGAAAACTGACCACAGGGGAATAAAGTTTGATTCCAAATGAAGCAATGCGGCATCAAATCATGTGGGGTTCCTTGGGGTAATAACAATGCTAATGAAGTTCCATGCACATGTTTGCCATGTAGGCAGAAGAGCACTTTACTTCATCCGTCTATAGATGGTTGGACAACAATTCACTCCCGAGGAAAGAGCATTCGTGGTACTTTCCTATCATGAAACAAGAAGCCCAACAAGGACAAGGGAAGCCTTTAGGAGAAGATTTCCAAATCTTGACGTAGCATACATAACTTGGACAAGTTCAAATTTTGATGTTGCCTCTTTAAATGACTACAGGAAGCGAGTAGATAACTGCTTAGCTCTGAAAATTTCAAACAAAGAAGGAGGGATGGGCTTTCGGCGTGATATAAAAATTTACTTCTTGTACCATAATTAAAGAAGGTGCACCTCATAAATGGATGGGGGCATTTTTTGGGGCGACACCCTGTATATGTATGTATTAAATGTATATTAGATGTATGTATATTAAATTATTTAAATATATAAAATTGGTGAAATATTAAGAAACGATGTCACGGAAGTCATACCAACTTATAGAACGATTACAATAACAAACTTGCCCTAGGAATAAATGAGAGTTCGTGTCTTTTGGTACGCGAGAGTATGGGAAAGCGGTCAGTACCCGATCTTAAATCATAATGTATGAGTGGGCTATACATTCATGCAGGTACTAATTTATTGCACGGATGCGTTATGTCATCTAAAATTCGCCTAAATTGGCAAACGGTGAGACGTCTGATCCCGCTCCTGTGTAACCTGAATGTCAGGCCTTTATTTGTTCCCGCCTTCCGCTAAACCCGTCAGCGCGGGCAGAGGTGCGGGCGAGCGAGAAGGCGAGAAAAACAAAGGCCTGAGGAAACTCTTAACAAAACTGTCTTCCGCCCACTTTGCTATTTTTAAACATGAACGAGTATGATTGATATGAGTTGTCAAAAGAACAAAGCGTATGTTTTGATTTCATCCCACAGAAATATATAGTCTTTCTCCGCGTCTGGTTTTAGTCCAGACTAGTCTAGGTAGACTTGCAATAAATACACGAGCCCGAATTGAAGGCCCGATCTAGAGAAGAAGTCGAAGAATTGGAAAATACGATAAGAAACCGAGAAATTTGACAATTTGAGAGTTAATAAAAGATAAACACGATTTGATAGCCGCCTTGATATATAGTTTCGACTAAATTAATAAAATATATAATTTTGTAGCAGTAAGCACAGGCTAGAACGTTGGAGAAAAGGATCGACTGGATATTGATGTTTTACATTAAAAACAAACGCAATAGTTTGGGAATTATTTTATACAGTTTTAGAATTGAAATTTTAGAATGCAGGTAGGCCATTTAATATATTGATACATAATTATAAACACGTCTCAACCGTATAAACTCAGTCATCCACATAGTGACTAACTGTTCCGAGATTCCCGTTTTGTAACTTACGGGTCCACTTTAATTTCTGACAACCATTGTTCAGCACTGCCATAAACAACTTGGACTTTCGCATCGGCTTCGCCTTCAGTAGCCATCGTCCCTGATCATCGAACGAAGGACCCAAGTAGACTGCTTTTCGCAAGGTCTCCACCTGCTACAACAAAATTCCTCACCGTGCCATGTTGAAGTCGATGAAGTTCAGAGAACACAAATGGCAATATCTGATATATCAGACTTTTACCAAAACCAGTGGGCAAAACAGCAACGAGATGTTGGCTGTCAACAGCGAGCTTTCGAATGCACGTCGTTTGTTCTGGTTTCAAAGACTCATAGCCGAAAGGCGAAATGTGTCAATAAATTTAACAAAGCGGTTTCGAAAAATCCTTCTATGGTTTGATTTTCCGACATGATAAATGATTAAATGAATGAATTGCAGGTCACAGAAACGTACACGATAAACACATTCGAGAAATGGCGATGACCTTGTCACGGTGTGCACCTTGACGGTGCACCTTCAGGCAAGTTGTTTATCTGAATGAGCCAATCAAAATCCTAACTACAATTAGTCGGCCAATCAGAGCTCCCGTCCATGAGATGGACGGAGTCCCCACAGTTTTGTTAAGAGTTTCCTCAGGCCTTTGTTTTTCTCGCCTTCTCGCTCGCCCGCACCTCTGCCCGCGCTGACGGGTTTAGCGGAAGGCGGGAACAAATAAAGGCCTGACATTCAGGTTAGCTCCTGTGTTTCAACGTCTCCATGCACAGGTAGTCACAGGGCAAACCAATTCAAGGTCTTCGTTACTAAAGGTTTGCAGAGTCATTTCAGTAAACCGCTCTCAATTTGTCACAATTTATGCAGCCACAAAATAGAACAGGATAGATATCATTAGAAAGCTATTAATTTGTAGAATACAATGTTCTATTTGATTTTGCGATAAACACAAGCCAATAATAGTTGTGAATTTTTTAAATAAAACCAAAGGGCTTTACTCGGGGAGACTCAAATACAAAGCGTTTGGTTTTGTTCAAATTTCCAGCAAAACAATGTCAGCGTTTTTTCATGGTTGTGATTTTATTACTTGTTTTGTCCGAATGCATGTTGGTCGGAAAACAGCATTTTCAACTTTGGTCAAGATAATCAGCAAAACTCGACATATCAAAAAACGCGCTGACACCATTTTGCTGAAAATTTATCTCAGGAATCGAACTACAAATGCTTTGTACTTGAATCGCCCCGAGTAAAGCTCTCTGGTTTTAACGCAAAATGGTATCGCGAAATCAAATAATCTCATTCTACAAATTAATAGCTTTCTAATGATATCTATTCTATTCTGTGGCATAAAATTCTGACGAATTGAAAGCGCTTTACCGAAATGACCCTTCCGAAACCTTAATGAAGGCCCATTTCCACTCAGGAAAATATTCTTTGGACAGAAAATTTTGCTTTGTTTTCAACTCATTAGTTAATTTCGCCCGAGAGCTTACAAGACAAAGAAATATTGTCTGTCCTGAGAAAATTTTCCTGAGTGGAAATGGGTCTTAAGCAGGCCTTAGAAACTAAACACATGTATATACTACAGTAATTACAGCATGCAATTAGAAAAGATTGACGGAAACTTATGAAAGAAATTATAACTGTTTTCGAAACAAAAGAAAAAGCTCAACTATTGTTTAAAATGCAAGTTTTCCAGCTGGCTTTTTAAACAAACGTCGCCAAAACGACTTTTTAAAACCGCTGTATATAACTGCATGTCGCTTCATTGCTGATCGAGTTGTCGCCAAGGGTGAGACGTCAGAAAAGCAAAGGTTGGAGTATTGAGGTTTTTCTCGTTGTGCTACGTCCGCTGAACGATGTTGAATCACTCTTTGAAAATTGCTTCTTTGCTTGAAAACAATTTCACAAAGTTTATGAACGTGACATCAGATTCTGACGCTGCGTTTACAACGGGTGAATTGGTAGCTGCACGATTCTTTTTTGCTTCATTCATTCTTGTCGGTTCGGTGGAAAACATTACAGTAATCATCGTGATCTTAACAAGTCGTACTCTACTCGACGTACCTTCAAACTGGTTCGTTCTCAGCTTTGCTTTTGCCGACGCCTTGGTCTGTGCTGCATCTCTACCGCGACTCTTTACGTTGCCTGAATCTGCGTTCTTAATTTTGCGAAAGGTTATTTTTTTTTCTTCTTTAAGCAGGTGCGGTAATCTTTCTATTTTAACACTGAACAGATTTTTGTCCGTTTTAGACTCGCTAAAATACCCACGTCGTATGACTCTTGGACGGGCCAAAGGTTTGGTCTTCATTGCCTGGGCTTTGGCAGTGTTAGTGTATATCATAACAGCCGTCTCCCTTCGTATAGCTAACTATCAAACTATTTTATATGCCCCAAGTGTATACTACAGCACTGTAACAATACTCATCATTGGACTAAATGTCTACATGGTGAAGAAAGCGTCTGACCATCGCAAGATCATCAAATGTCAGAACAGAGCTGTCCTGACAGGACAACACAAAAATTTAATCAAGGAATATCGCTCATTTCTTCGTTTGGTGGTGATAACAGTGATCTATTTCTCTGCCTGTATTCCTTATATAATCCTTACATGCTCGTATCCAAGCAAAGAGGCAAGGCTGTCTAAGTCATTTCGCCGCAGCGCAGCACTAGTTCTTCTGGCAATTCTGCTTAATGTCGTCATTGATCCTGTGGTTTATTTCTTCAGCAACCCAGCACTACAAAGATTTGTAATGAAAGCAAAGCGACGCGTTTTGAGAAACCCTAGAGTTGGTGATTTTCAAAGACGAATAAATCGTCCATCGTTAAACATTCAAAAAGATCGAGTTGAAAAAGTCGAAATGGCCAACATCAGTAAACTGCGTGGGTGAATCAATAAGTGTCATTTTCCTACTAGGAAATTCATAGTCATACTAGGCGTTAGTTTTTTCCCATACGGCAAAACAAAAGCGGTGTTATATAGATACTTAAAAACTTTCGATTTCATTTAAAACTAATTATAGTCGTCTTTGCAGCTGTTATTAGTGTTCAAGAAGTACATGCATGCATGTGTCCTACA
This sequence comes from Paragorgia papillata, assembly GCA_035771165.1. Taxonomy (NCBI): domain Eukaryota; kingdom Metazoa; phylum Cnidaria; class Anthozoa; order Scleralcyonacea; family Coralliidae; genus Paragorgia; species Paragorgia papillata. The sequence goes on from JAWNZC010000009.1 coordinate 334,818, forward strand.
ATGTATACTTTTGAACTACCAAAATAAAAACCATTATCATCAATGAAATGAGTTTTGTTTTTCCAACATACATTTGGTCATTGACCTCATCCTAGCCTGTTCTGCTGAAAACTGTAAACAATGTTGTGTTGTCAACTGTCAACAATGTTGTGTTGTCAACTGCAAGCAATGTTGTGTTGTCAACTGTAAACAATATTGTGTTGTCAACTGTAAACAATGTTGTGTTGTCAACTGTGAACAATATTGTGTCGTCTACTGTGAACAATGTTCTGCTGCCAACTGTAAACAATGCTGTGCTGCCAACTGTAAACAATGTTCTGCTGCCAACTGTAAACAATGTTGTGCTGCCAACTGTAAACAATGTTGTGCTGCCAACTGTGGGCAATGTTGTGCTGCCGACTGTGGGCAATGTTGTGCTGCCAACTGTAAACCATGTTGTGTTGTCAATTGTGAACAATGTTGTGCTGCCAACCATGGACAATGTTGTTATGCTATGTGCTAAACATAAAAATACATAAAATCATAAATTAAGAAATGTCTATTAAATGTGAATTAAGATATATATAATTAAGAAGTGTACATATTAAATATATATATATATATTTAACAATTATTCACCGAAGTGGAGGTGAATAGTGCTGGATATTTAGCATATACCTCCGCAGGTGAATAGTGCAGGATATCCCGAGCTAGAGGAATCAATCAGATTGCTTGAAAAGCACTATTCACCTGCGAGGTATATGCTAAATATATATATATATATATATATATATATATATATATATAAAGTATAAAGTATAGTTTTTACCTTAAAGTCTTCGCTACCAGAGGTTTCACCCTAAACGGGATCCCGTTTAGGGTGAAACCTCTGGTAGCGAAGACTTTAAGGTAAAACTATACTTTATACTTTGTATTTTGCTCTATCTATATGGTATTGAGCACTCTCTAACCTAACATTTCGTGAACCATAACTCACTTATATATATATATATATATATATATATATATACAAAGCATGAAGTATAGTTACCTTAAAGTCTTCGCTACCAGAGGTTTCACCCTAAACGGGATCAGGCCTGATGATCCCGTTTAGGGTGAAACCTCTGGTAGCGAAGACTTTAAGGTAACTATACTTCATGCTTTGTATTTTTCTCTATCTATATATGGTATTGAGCACTCTCTAACATTTCGTGAACCAAAACTCACTTATATATATATACAGTATATATTAAAGAAACTTGGTTTCGAGTCAGAACTCCATCGGAAAATTGTCGCCAAATGGCTAAAACCGGAAAATGACTAAAATGTTAGAAATTGCACTCTTACGGGAGGTAACACTGAAATGCCTCATCTATGCCGCAACTAATAATAGCATCTAAATCTTACTGTGAAAGTCAAACTTTCAAATAAAGCAAAAAAATAATAACAATTCAAATTTGTTTTACGAGCTAGAAAGTTGTAAAAACCGCATAACAAAGAAATTTGACGTATTATGAAGAGCTGCTGCATGTCCTCCTACTAACCGTTATCATTATTTGTATCCAATAAACATCTTAATACCTGTCATGTCGTCCCAGTAAAGCTTTCTGTTAGTGTAGGTTATTTTTGGGAAGGGAAGCATAATAAAGAAGGTGTTTACACGAGGTCGGTGTCCCAGTAAATTTGTCCCCCTCCAAAAAAATATGTCCCCCTCTTCAGAAAATTTGTTCCCCCCCTCAGAATGATTCCTTACAGGATAATTGATATACGTGTAATGTGGACAAAACTTTTTAAAAGTAAAAAATATATATTTCTGAATGATAAATTATAACAGCTAAATATATATTTAGATACGAAACTCTTTTTTGCTTTCTAAAGAGCGTGTTGGCTCGAGGTTAATGAAGGGCTCCGCGTGAAACGTCACCATTTTCGTGCTTTGTTATTAATATAATAGTGTAGTTTGCCGTTTTTCAAAAACCGGTATATACGAAAGTATTTATTATGCGTGGTAGTCATGATTCGCAAACGCAGTAGACGCCTTTTTTCAATGAGCGATGACTCTCAAAACCGATCCGTATTGGTCATACTGGTGTAGTAGCTGGGGGATAGGTGATGCTGCTGTCCGCCTAGCTATAACTAAACACTAATTTGCGGGGTAACACTGGCATACATGCATTAAGCGGGAATATTATTTGACTGAAGTGTCGTTCGATCAGTCAAAAATGAGAAACCACTTATTTAGCTGTTTGGAAAGAGGAGAAATCTCCTCGTTCCCTCGTGCTTGTGAAACAGCCGCGTTAAATGCTAAGGAACCGCATGAATTAGTCATACAGACATTTTGTACGTGTTTTTTTTGCCAGAATATGGTGATATGGTTCAGTGTGATCTTTGTGACAACTGGTACCATCTTCTTTGTCTTAATTTAAGTTCTTTTCCTGAGAATGATCAGTCAAAACTTTGTAAAAATGATTAGTTTAGTGACAGTCCAATTAAGCCAAAGTTTTTATTAAATAAATAAGTTTGTATATCATTTATCATTCAGATATATTTTTACTTTTAAAAAGTTTTGTCCACATTACACGTATATCAATTATCCTGCAAGGAATCATTCTGAGGGGGGAATCATTCCTAGGAAATTTGTCCCTGGGGGGGCACATTTCCTAGGAAATCTGTCCCGGGGGGACACATTTTTGGGGGGGACATATTTCCTGTGACACCGGCCCGAACTCAGGCCGGACTGACTTTAGGTCGGTTGTATATAGCGCTTTTACTGTAGATCGTTTTCATACGTCCGGCCGGAGATTCAGTTCACACTGTCGCCTGCTAGACCGAACTGAAATTTTAGCCTAACTCCAGGCCGGCTTTCCATGTAAACAGAACCTCAAAAGTCTAATAAAGGCTTTTTAACCGACGTATTGGAAGCATATATACTTTCACCTCTCAAACTCAATAGTGGTTTTAAATTAGATTGGTGTCAAATCTACATAAAAATTAATGATGATTCTCTGGCGGTGATGAGCTGGAAGAGAATTGACATGTCATGTAAACAAAAACCGAATGCAAAATTCAGGCCGGTTCGAGTTTAGACAGGTGTCCCAGTAAATTCCCCCCCCCCCCAAAATATGTCCCCCTCTTCGGAAATTTGTCCCCCCCCCCTCAGAATGATTCCTTACAGGATAATTGATATACGTGTAATGTGGACAAAACTTTTTAAAAGTAAAAAATATATATTTCTGAATGATAAATTATAACAGCTAAATATATATGTATTTCGATAAGAAACTCTTTTTTGCTTTCTAAAGAGCGTGTTGGCTCGAGGTTAATGAAGGGCTCCGCGTGAAACGTCAAATAAATAAGTTTGTATATTGTAGTTTTTGTAAATATATATTTAGCTGTTATAATTTATCATTCAGAAATATAAATTTTTTACTTTTAAAAAGTTTTGTCCACATTACACGTATGTCAATTATCCTGTAAGGAGGGGGGCCAAATTTCCGAAGGGGGTGGGGACATATTTACTAGGAAATCTGTCTCTGGGGGGACACATTTCCTAGGAAATCTGTCGCGGGGGGGACACATATTTCCTGTGACACCTGCCTCATGCAAACACCTGCAAAGAAGATCGATTTTAATTTGCTTTGTTGTGTAACAAAATTCCAACGGGGGGACAAATTTCTTGTTACACCAGCAAACACGTTCCCCAAATGCACGAAATGAAATAAATAGTGAAAATACAGTTGCGATACCGCTACGATCCCATCTCGCCTTCCATTTAAGCTCTTCATTAAGGTTTGCAAAGTCATTTCAGTATTAGCGCTTTCAATTCGTCAGAATGTCTTTAGAAAGCATTAATTTGTAGAATACAATGTTTATTTGATTTTGCGACAAACATAATCCAATAATAAAATAAAAGTAGAGTGCTGCGTAGGCAGTGTAGAAACAACAATCGAAATATAGTAAGGTTAGATATACTGCCGAAACAGAGAACGTAGGAATCTAACGTTTCGAGCGAAGGCTCTTCGTCACGTTTCTCTGACGAATGGCCTTCGCTCGAAACGTTAGATTCCTACGTTCTGTTTCGGCAGTATATTTAACCTTACTATAAGCCACAATAATAGTTGTAATTTTTTTAAATAAAGCCAAAGGGCTTTACTCAGGGCGATTCAAGTACAAAGCGTTTTATTTTGTTCAAAAAAATAATTTCGCAGTTCCATTCCGAGATAAATTTCCAACGGTGTCAGCGTTTGTTTGTTTTCTTTTCATTTATGGCCAATATAGTTTCGATTTTATGACTTATTTTGTCGGAAAACAGCATTTGCAAGTTTGGTCGTCAATAAGATCCGCAAAAAATTCGATATATCAAAAAACGCTGACAATCAGTTTTGTTGGAAATTTATCTCGGAATCGAACTACAAAAAAGGTTTTGGAACAAAATAAAACGTCTTGTACTTGAATCGCCCTGAGTAAAGCCCTCCAGTTTTACAGGAAAAAAATAATCATAATTATCATTCATTTCATTTCTATCCTGCATTCTGATTGGTTAATTCACCTGCAAATAACTGAGTGCAAATAATTTTTTTCTTGCAAATAATGTTATGAGCATGCGCACTAGCAATGGCGCTGCTGACTGCAAATCATTTTCGTAAACATGGCGGCTAGTTCTTCAGGTATCCGAGGAAATAATCGAGAGTATTTAGAAGCGTTCATAACGACAATGTACTTCAGAAAAGAAATAGTTAAAAGGAAGATTTAGTGAGATAAAAAGCAACACTCGTGCCAACAAAAAGTAAGTTTTATGAAGATTTTAGTATGCCGAAGACACAGAGAAGAGTGGCGATCTCTAACTTCAGGCATTTCAGATTTTTCGACTGGCGAGCAAATGTGGGAGTGGGCCGAGGGAGATCAGATCGACGACGGGTGAATGTGGTGCATACTTCACAGAGGTGAACATATTAGTGGTAATAATTCCATGTCCTACATAACCCAAGTACTTCATGAAAGCCTTACCCCAACACACAACCTAACCTAAGGATGGCAATTCGTGTAAATAGGACATGGACGTATAACCATATCAGTCAGCCACATCACTGTTAAATAAACTACAAAGTCAGTCAGACAGTTTCGAAATCTACTAACAACGTGCAAGAACACCTTGCTCATAAGGCAAAGCTGTTCAACTTTTTGTCCAACTACGAAAGCCGAAGGAGCAAAGAACTTACAACATGCCTCACGGCCTCATTCCATCACACGGCTAACAACTGACCGGAAGTATGAATAGTAGCGGAAGTAAAATGTGCAAAAATGCAAAATCGTGACACCCAAAAAAAAGAAGGAAAAACCAAGCCGAAACCTAGGGCGCTTTCCAATTGACAAGGTTAGACCGGTCAGTCTGGCCAGAATGGACTTGCTTTTGATTAGGACCAAATTTTCCAGTCAGATCCGTCCTAAGTGTCAAACGAATCGTGTTCCATTTAACCGGACTGACCGGTCTAACCGTGTAAATGGAAAGCCCCCCTAGACTCGGCCTACCATAGGTAGCCTGAGTAATTAAAGTGTCTGGAAACGCGGCGTACTTCAAAGCACACGCTTATTGTTCCCTCTCATTTCGGATCACGTGGGACGAAGGGGCACTTTCAGATGTCAACTGTTTAGCTAAGCTCAGCAAAATTGTTAAACGTTTGGATGTAGAGTAAATAATCGCGGAGATAAACCACAAAGGGATAAGTCTATTCAGCATTCCATCTGCTTGAGATCTTGCAAAGGCGTTTTGGCGAAGAGAAATAATAAGTATTACGGTATTACAAAATCACAAAGGAACGCGTCGATGTTGATATATAAGATATTCGCAGATAGCATAATATAGTCACAACTAGGGGTCTTACGTAAAAAGCCTATTCAGGTTCAGTTCTAGTAGGCCCCTAGCCCTAATGTAACTTAAAAAATTATAGAATTATTAAAATAGTGAAATAAAAGTAGCGTGCTGCGTAGGCAGTGTAGAAACAACAATCGAAATATAGTAACTTAGGTTAGATATACTGCCGAAACAGAGAACGTAGGAATCTAACGTTTCGAGCGAAGGCCCTTCGTCAGAGAGAAACGTAGAAGGGCCTCTCTGACGAAGGGCCTTCGCTCGAAACGTTAGATTCCTACGTTCTCTGTTTCGGCAGTATATCTAACCTAAGTTACTATATTTCGATTATAGAATTATTAGATCTTTATATGGGCAAATCAATAAAAAAATAAATAAATAAAATAGACGAAGGCAACGTAGACATTTGTGACAGCACCGTGGTGACAGACATTTCCAACCAAGTGACATTGAAGTTCGTACATATTAAGTATATACACGCTACAGTATATAATTTGGTTATCTGAATTTGATGCCTGATAAAAACCAATCCTTTCCAGAGAAAGTAGAGACTATTCTTTATATACCCGATGATTAAATGACTTGACAGCTGGACCAGCTGGTTAATATTTAAATAGTAGCCCCCCCCCCCCCCCTCCCGATCGCATTCGTTTGGTCTAACTTTGTCTAATATTTCTCGGTTATTTCTTACTTTAAATCGTTAAAAAATAAACAGCTTGTGACTTAGAAGTAGCCTGCCCTAAATGCAACAAGCAGTTGCGCATCACTTTTGCCAGAATGGGTGCTAGAGCGAGAAAGAAGTCTGATATGTCATGCACCGCGCAAAGCTTCGGTCAGTGGTTTGGGCCAAACCAAGGCCTTGGTAAAACTAAAGTCGAAAATACCGCTATCCAAGTGGTTAAAGGCAATATATCAGTTTTGTGAAGTGGAGAGAATTGTTAAAACAAGTGGTCAAATTCGCTCAGATTGCGTTAATAAAACTTAACCGCGGGTCAGGTGAGTTTGTTTTAACGTGCATACATTTCAATACAAATAATAAAGAGAAACCGGGCTTGGATCACAAAATTTGCCATAAAAACCCATGCACGAGTCAAGTTAAGCAAGGTCTGCACATGCTGTCAGCAAACATCTACAGAGCGGTGAAAATCATGAAAAACAGAATTTTTACCTTTTATCAAGTGTTGGAAGGACCCTGTTTCCCCATGTAGAATGTTTATCTCAACACAAACACAGTCTTACTAATTGTTGTTTGAAGTTTTAAAATTCCTTCTTCAAGGATTAAAATATGTCCTGGTTAATGAGTAATTTGATGGTTAGGCCCGGTTCAAACGTCGCGCTTATCATGTGCCGAACTTAATACATATTAAGTTCGACAAAGTTCGACGTGGTTTCAAACGTCGAGCCTAATTGCTAGCGGCGAGCATTCATTGAATTTGGTCAGTGGCCACCTACGCGAATGTACCGCTTAACATGAATAATGTGCCATGAATCGCACGGTTTTCGTTTTTCTTGTCTATTTCTCATTATTTTCTTGTCGAAAAATGGCGACGGTAAATCCAAAGAGAGCGAGAAAAGAAAACAGAATACAGTAAAAACCCGCCAACAAGAACCTACTCCTATTAAGAACCTCAGGCTGAAATTGAGAATTTATTTATATAAGAATATAAGAACCTATCCCAGGCTGATTTGGTGAAATGTAAGTTCTTGTTAGCGAGTTTTTACTGTAATTGTGAGTAGATAATTGACTTGAATCTGCCTTACACTAGCCTGTTGTCAGGAGAATGCGGAACGTACTTCTTCAAACAACTCAGCGCATCGACTACATGCCGGCGCGCTTATAACTACTACAAGTTATGCACTTACGATACAAACAGTAATGATCTCTTCTTTCAAATAAATCGTCCATCGTTAAGCATCCAAAAAGATCGAGTTGAACAAGTCGAAATGGCTAACATACTCAGTAAACTGTGTGGGTGAATCAATAAGTGTCATTTTCTTACTAGGAAAATAATTAATTTAATTTAATTTATTAATTTATACCGCCACTTTTTATAGACACTTCCCGAATTTGCTTCAATGGGCGCGAACAATGGCTTGAAAACCAGGTTGAATATGAAGGATAATATTAGTGAATGCATTACGATTTCATTTCCAACCTCGAGTTCGTGCCATTGTTTAGTCATAGGCATTGAAGCAAATTCGGGAAGTGTCGACACAATGTCAATTTCCTACTAGGCGTTGGCGAAACAAACGCGTTGTTATATACGTATATATACTTATGAACGTTCTATTTCATTTAGAACTAATTATAGTCGTTCTCGCAGCTGATGTTAGTGTTCAAGAAGTACATGCATGTGTCCCACAATGTATATTTTTGAACTGCATGCCACTGAAATAAAATCGATTTGGCCACTGTCTCCATCCTCGCAATGCAATCATGTTCCGTAACCATGGTGATAAATTCTAAGTGTGGCCAGGTGAACGGTATCGGACATAATTTAAACAAAAGGTACGCTATGCGTACATGCTCCAAACGTGTTCGGAAGAGAATTCTAAGCAGACTGTTAGTGATGAGACAAGAAAGCATGTAGATGAAATGACTGTATTCGAAAAGCATATTATTCACAAGTTATCAACACGAACTGTAAAGTAAATGACAATAATATGATATAGATTACAATGACAATGACATAACATTTTTTGTGCGTCAACATTAAACTGACAAGAGTAATTGCTTTAAACATGTAGAAACAGCAATTAAACTTAATATTTTGAGGAACCCGTTATTGGAGCTTGCCTTAAAATACATTACTCAGGTCGCAGAAATAGCTGAAGCACGGATCTTACAAGATCTTATAAGATTTTAGCGAGCTGATCTTAAATATAAGAGAACAGCCGTATTGAGATATATCTTCATTGCAGTTGAGCCGGATACTGCGTGTTTAAAGTATACCCCTGAATCGTCTGTAGGTTTGTGCCATTCACGAGCGTTAAATTCTGTACAACATATGTGAATTAGAAAAAATGGTATAGAATAGCAACGGAGAAAAATCTATTTGAACTGACATGAGCGCAAATATCAAATTGCATTATTACGCTATTTACTTGGCGTACGGTCAAACACGGTCATATTTAAAGTATATCGCCGAATCGTCTGTAGGTTTGTGCTATTTGGGAAACATGCACGGTTATATAGAGCGTTAAATTCTGTACAACATATGTGAATTAGAACAAATCGTATAGAATAGCAACGGAGAAAAATCTATTTGAACTGAGCTGAACGCAAATATCAAATTGCATTATTATGCTATCACTTGGCGTACGGTCAAACGCAATCATTTTAAAGTATCCCTGAATCGTCTGTAGGTTAGTGCCATTCACGAAACTTCTACAGTTAGATAAAACGTTAAATTATGTACAAGATATGTGAATTTGAAAAAATCGTATAGAATAGAACCCTGGAAAATCGTAGTATTTTAATCCAAAACTTTGTCGCTTCGGAGGACTTCGTGATATGGCGCTTTAAAACACGATCGGATTAAAATACTTGTTTCCATCGTTCAAACTGACAGCTCGTAGAATGACGCCAAAAAATTCTGAGCTTTGATTGGCCCTGATTTAATCGTCGCGCATTGGTTAGAGTTACACAAAAAAGCTAACACACATACACACAGCACGATAGCAATATATCTGCTGCGCAGATACAAAAACATGATGCTTATGGGGAAAAAAAACGTTTTGACGCTGATAGAAAATATTATTACATGCAGTGTCTTAGCCAGTTGGGTGTTCAAAGTGTAAATTTGGCGAAGTGTATGTTCGCAGCGAAAGACGAACCCCTCTCAGTGAGGTCTTGGGGCATGCGTGCTCCCTCAGAAAATGTTTAATTTTGCAAGCAACAGAAACGCATTTTTAGTCATTCTAAACGCTGTTTTCCATTACGTCCGCTTTGCTTGCGCGGGCGGAGCGTGTTATTCAGTTATAAATGAAAAAAACGTGTCGTACACCTACAGTATAACGTTGTATTTTATCGCAAACGAACATGCAACATGTTCTATGTTTTGTTGTGTTTCGTTGTGTTTTCCAGTTTAGTTTCCAGTTTAGTTTCCAGTTCAGTCCTGTCCTGTTTTGTTTTGTCATTTGTTTTGTTTTGTTTTGTCATTTGTTTTGTTTTGTTTTGTTTTGTTTTGAGACTAGTTGTTTGCATGTAAATGCGGATAATTTCTTCTTTTTTTACACGGTTTTTCTTCCGAATCGCAAAATTCAAGTCTGGCGAAACACGCCTTTTCCATTGTCGCGAAATAAAGTACCCGCGAAAATTAGTAAAATGCAGTAAGGTAATCTGCAGAAAAATGTGCATACAACCACTGCTATCTCTACGTCACCCTTTTGGTATTTTTTAATCCTGTTTTACTTTATTTCATCACACTTTACTCTGATGAAGGGCTCCGCTCGAAACGTCAGTATTTCGTTGCTAAAAATCTCAGCAGTTTACCACTTTTTCACTTCGCTCCCCATTCACTAATAATGCGCCTAACATTCATCTTTGTTAACTTGATTTTTAATTAAATTTTATGTATCTCTTCATTCGCAATTGCCCCAAGTAAATCTTCTTAAACAAGCAGTAAACAGAGCTGCCAGCGCATGTGTAAGTTTGCAAGAATAAACACTGCAAGAAATGTGGAAAATAGCGGTGGCAACAACAACCAGACAGTGAAGACTTAGGCCCCGTTTACACTAGAGCAAAAGTATCCGGATTCACATTGTTTTTCATCCTCATGGGAATAAAAAAACAATGTGAATCCGGATACTTTTGCTCTAGTGTAAACGGGGTCTAAGTAAGACTCGACTATTCATCTGTGTTTTAAAGAAAATGGCCACGGAAATTACGAAGAGGCCATCTCAGAATATTTAAAGATATTAATAATGCAGCTATACAGCAAGTACGAAGTTTTTTCACACTTTGCAAGAAACGTGTGACAGTCTCGCCGAATTACAGTAACAATAGTTTCCCGCTTATTTTTTGGTCGGGAGCTCGCACATGCCTTCTTCATGCTTCGTATATGCCTTCGTTTGTACATTAGGATCCGCGTCTTGGAAAATTGAACGGATTCTAAGCCGCGCCAGAATGAAGATGTACCGCTGTAACTAACACAGATTGTATAAAGCACTTTACACAGACACGCTACCTGCATGACCGTGATTCGGAGACCTTCGGTTCGATACCCGGTTTGGGCAGTTAGATGTTTTATATTACTAATACATCATTTAAGGCAGCTCCCTAGGGTTTTATATATAACCGCGCGCGAGCTAGTTGCTAATTTGGCGAAATTACTGATAATCATGAAATTTCATGACGTCAGCACCCGTAAAAAATCCCAAAAATTAACGCAAATTTTTTGCGTTTCTTCCGGGAACATTTTTTAAAAGTTTGCACTAAATACTAACTCAATCCAAATGGGCTTTACTCCGGTCCTCAGTGGTGAGAGGCAGTGCACTAATAGCTTGACTATTAAAGCTATGGTACTAAAAGCTATAGTCATAAAGTATGGCAGTAAGACTTTAAGTAGGTCAATCAAATTAACATAACTATATAACAAATCACAAAGTTTGACTTAATTGACTAATTTAATACAGTACTTAAATATTTTCGTTACAACAATTTGTCAAACAATAATGCAATCTAGTTAGAAGGTAAAGAAAATCGCTTGAGATAACAAGCATATCGAGTATTACTGCTGTAAAATTCAATAGTGAACGAAAAAGATGTCCAGCAAATTATGTCATCAAAATTATAAGAGCAACCATACATTAACTGTTCTTCAAGACATATGCATACATGCAGAAAAAGGTACAATAAATCATAGTTATTCTAAACATGGTTTGGAAACCCGGCAAACTTCAAAGCGGTCAACAATCAAGCTACGATTCATGTTGAAAGGTACACGAAGGTGCACAAATCCTTTGTTTTAGGTTTATTAATATTTAAACAGTACGGTTGAGCGATTCAACCCAAACGTTGCTATTGGATGATTGCTTCATTATACAGAAAACACAATATGTTCAGTAACCGTGAAAGTGCACACATTTCCATAAACCTGAACAAAAACATAAAACAATGACTTTTGTTGAGCTTCCAAACCATGTTTCTATTAACTATGAATAAATGTTTGCACATTCATAACGCAGATTTTGCATGTCATTGACAGCTGCAGTATACAATTTTACTCCATTAATACCAGTTAATGACATTTGACTATTCGTCATCTACATCGACAATATGTTATTTAATAGCATATTCCGCTCGTGGAATACCATAGGTTTTGGGCATTGTTGCTTGACCATGAAGCTAACTTTGTTTTCTTAGAAGGTCATCCATTTCTATTCGGCAATGCACATTTGATTGGCTCCGAAGGCATTCTTTTGTTAACTTAACTTACCTTACATTACACGCACGACAGATAATTTTTTCTATCTCACGTAGTTTCAGTGAAATGTGCCCAAAACTCTAGAACTTTTTGGCGTACCACTCAAAACCTTCTTATTTCAGTATTATTGTGTTCAGTATGGAATCAAGAAACTTCTTATGAGCATTTGGCGCTTGAGAAACACATCAAAAGATTAAAATATCATAAATTTTAGTATAGATGTGCTACAAAAATGTTGAACCGTTATTTTGACAGTAATTATGCAGAATTGTCTAAATGTTCAAACAACATTTTCGGTTTGGCGTATATATAAGATTCAAAATCTCTCAAAAGTGTGTAGCTCACACAGTCAACACACTTTTTAAGTACATTTGGTAGTTGAGAAACACATCAAAAGATAGAAAACATTCTATGATTATGAATGTAGATATGATCAAAGGAAATCAGTTTAAGGTGGCTTTTTTGAGTTTGAGAGTCCAAAACACGTGCATAAACAGTACGGAAAAAGAATAAAACTAAATGTTATGCATAGTTAAACAGTCTGACAATTAAAAACTGTTACCAAATAAATAGCAACAGTTGTTGCTATGGATGGCAACAATGACGTTTCAAAATGGCTGCCAATTACCCTTCAAACTAATTTAATTCGAAAAAAACTTTGGTGACCCCCAATTTTTTTTCATTAAAACTTTTCTTGAAGTATGGGTAATCAATAGGCCGATTTAAAAAAAATTCTGTACATCCAATTTTTAAAAAAATTAACAAACATGATTTTTCCGAGAAAAAAAAATTATTCGTTGTACAGAATTTTTTTAAAATCGGCCTATTGATCACTCATACTTCAAGAAAAGTTTTAATGAAAAAAAATTGGGGGTCACCAAAGTTTTTTTCGAATTAAATTAGTTTGAAGGGTAATTGGCAGCCATTTTGAAACGTTTATTTGGTAACAGTTTTTGATTGTCATACTGTTTAACTAGGTATAACATTTAGTTTTATTCTTTTTCCGAATTGTTTATGCACGTGTTTTGGACTCTCAAACTTGTATTTTCCATTTTTCAAGAAACTGTATGGAGCCACCTTAAAGGGCTTATGCAGCGAAAAATAAGTTCGGGAGAGACTCTCTTATTTAAAAGAACTTTTGAAGTTATAAAGATTGACGCTTGCAGCAGCTCTTCCATATCTCACTTCGCTCTTTAGATATTGAGATTTGCGTGATATGCAAATAACATCACTTAGACGTCACACTGCATAATGACTTGTTGGAAAATCTTGAATATCAATTTGAGATTATTTAACGAAATCACTTTTAACTGTACATGTGGTTCTGTGTATCGCGGGACACTATATACATGGAAAGTTTCAAGTTATTTACTTGAAATATTGCAAGAATAGATATATGATTTTCCAACAAGTCATTATGCAGTGTGACGTCTAAGTGATGTTATTTGCATATCACGCAAATCTCAATATCTAAAGAACGAAGTGAGATATGGAAGAGCTGCAAACGTCAATCTTTATAACTTCAAAATTTATTTGAAATAAAGCCGAACTTATTTTTCGCTGCATAAGCCCTTTGTTATACGCGACTAAAGCCCAGTCATTCTACAAACTTTCATATGTTTATAATTATTTAGTACCTTTCTTCCATTGTCCTTCTCGCAGTGATGTTATGCGTTCTTGGAACTCTCTCTCCTAAATCCATTCGCAATTTCCAAAGTCCTTCATCTGTTGTTCGAAAAGGCGAGTATCTTCCACGTTTCAGGTTTTCTAACAATGATAATAGTTTTATAGCTTTTCATGGTGGAATTCATATTATTTATTGATTCATTCAATCGTTCATTCATTCATTCATTCATTCATCCATCCACAGCTAAAACAGTTTTAGCTTTGAGATAAGGCTATGTCCACACGGCAACGTTTCCGAGCGTTTTCGTATTGTTTACTGTTCTCAAGGGAATCGAGAACAATCAGCTCATTACTTGAAACAATACGAAAACGCTTGAAAACGTTACCGTGTGCACATATAGTCGAAGTCTCAAGCATTTTAAGACCTAAACGGGAGGGGGAGGGGGATTAATAGAGAGGAGGGGGTGTTCAGCTGAAATACCTCAACACGAAGCAAGGAAACAAAAAACTGCAAAAGATGTTACTTTGTCATTTTAAGTGTTATTTCAAATAAGATAAACCTAATTTTCGTTTCATGTGCAATTTAAGGCGGACGTCGACAACAAGGACGAAAAATAACGGCATCCTATAACCTGCCTTAAAATCTAGGCAGCAAAAAGATCCTATAATTAGGAAGCAATGTCTTTCACTGTATCAAAGACAGTGTTTAACTTGTTATAGTAGGGTTGACGAAAAAGGAAGCAAAACTACCTGCATGACTGACGTATTACAAGTGGGTAAATTATCACAAAGTCGAAAAATCCGATTAAAGTGTATCTGAACAACGATGTATAAAAATGGTGAACCGTACGAAGATTTAAATGGGAAACAGTTTCTGGTGCGGCCACTCGACATAGAAATATATTGCCTAAGTTGGATGTTGTACGAACCGTTTATCAACATCCTCAACAAGACCACCCTACCAACTTCTCAACATGAGCAAAATGCGCACGCAATGAGCATAATGCAATGTGAATGAGCAATGAAAATTCTAAGCGAAATGTGCGAATATATGTCTAAAAAACTTACCAACCGCATGTGGGAGCATTAAAAAATAATGCGCATGCTCTCAGTATACTACAGTATGACGTTAGTTGGGCATGCCCGTTCCTGCCCACAGTAAGTACCTTGTTGCTAGGATACAAAATCAATACAGGTGACATGAATAAATTAACACATAACTTTAAAATGCTTACGTCAGCGGTGGTGTAAAGAGCACCACCGGACTCAGAACCCCCACTCACGATAGTCTTAGGACTTAGGACTATATATATAGTCTTAAATAAAACATTTTTTTGTCTCCTACGTGCGTGCACTCAGGATAAATATGCAAATATCAGCCTTAGCAACATTAGTTAACAAGCTGCTTGACGACGTTAATAAAATAGCCGAGTCAGCCGTTTAACCCCTGACAGTTTATATTCTGGCAAACCCCTCTGAAGAAAGTGTTTCAATGTCTTTCGAACAGCTTACCGAACGGTTTCTTCATCCAAGGCATCATATGCATTTGGCTCTATCCAGCTTCGCTTGCCAAACTAACAACAGGACTGTCTTCAACAGGTTGATTAACTGTGTTTTCTTCAAATACGATAACACTTTCGACTATGCTTTTGATTTTTTGGACCAAGAAATATATATTTTACTCTGAATACTTTGAATTCTGCCTTATGAGACGACGCGACGATGTACATTCTCCATGGTTACACCAACGTATACCAATCGATTGCACCATCATTGTGCAATCACGCAGCATGGGGGCGGGAAGTTATAATTACAAAGGAATATCCGTTTGACTATTGAAATCACAGTGTCACAATAACTAAGTCTTTAATGACAATTACCGTTACAATATAATACAAATATTATATATACTGGATAAACAAGCTTTTCACCGTGCTTGCAAGAAAGGGCTTTCACTCGAAACGTCTATATTCTAACTTACAATCAGTTATCAGTGGCAGTTTATCACCCTTTTGCTATTTCATCTTAAATTATTCATAAATGCTTCAATGAACCCGACCCACATATCAAATTATATCAAATGAAAACATTCGATCAAGCTAGTTCTCTACGCAAACATCTAGGGTTACACATTCTCTGATGTTTGCGCCAATTAGTCACTAAAACAAAAATATTTTATACGCTACACAATTCAAACATGATAGGACACCAAATAAACACTGACACTATGAATAAATTAACGCAAGAAATGAACATGGTGACGTCGTGGGTGGAGCAAAAAGCTCCACCCGTCGCAGAACCCCCACTTTATATACTACTGCCCTGCTGGGATTCGAACCCGCGACTTTCGGTCTGGCGCTATAAAAATACCTTGAACTTTTTAAATGGTAAAATAGGATATGTTCTTTTTATTAATAAAAACCTTTGAATTGAATATACTCTAAACATGTTTTTTTTGTTTATACAGCATATTTAATATAAATTAATAATAATAATAATAATAATAATAATAATGGTTGGTTTAATAGAGAATACCTTTGCACCCTAAAGGTGAATTGCGATAACTTTACAATCATGAAAATACAAACGTTAAAATATTACATAAAATTGGTTACAAGCATAATAAATCTATAATAATATACAATTACAGACTATATAGTGTATTATAATAGCATAATATAAGTTCTAAAAGCAGTGTTAGGTATAATAAATTTAAAACAGTAAATAATTAACAATATAAATTAATGTCAAATGGAAGCAAATTCCCAGAGAATATACTAGTTCAAACATACAAATATAGTTCACATCATTCTTCTATATGCAAGCCACCTGATACGACAGACTGCATGTAAAGCTTGGTCCACTCAGGAAATTGTTCTTCGTAAAACTTTACTCCCACGCTAAAAATCCGCGCTATTTTTACCCATCAAATACATATCTAGCTTTAGACATATAGAATTGAAAAAGACTTCCGCCCCCCACGCCTTGGCTCTGCCGTCACAAATTCTCTGGCTACGTGACTGTATATAAACGGTATTGCTTCCCTAGTGTAACACTAGTGAACAATCGTAATATATCTATAAATATATATATATAGTTTTAGAGTATATAGCTATATTACGTTTTACCGAACCGGTCTTATATTTATGGCCGGGGTGGGGACCGAAGAGAAGATTGTGGGGTAACTGAAAAAATGAACACTTCTGAGGTGGGGTAAAAGAAAATTTAATAGAGGAAAAAGTGGGGTAAAAAATATTTAACAATCTTTTTATAGCGTATATACAAGTGTACAGTATAACCGGACATGCTGAATATCCAGTGCTATCGACTCAGTTTCTTTGGTTATATCTATTCCACCTTTGGGGAAAGCCGAAAATGTTTCTATAAATAAGATCTCGCTGCTTGCCCAGGGTCTTGTTTTCAATTCTAAGTCGTATAGTTCCATTTTTCTGTTGAGAAGCTTTTCATTAACTTTCTTCATTTCTTTAATGGAGGCATTAATGCGTGTGATAATACTCTTTGGCATGGGGGCCAAAGAGAAAATATCTTGGATCACAAAATTTTTTTTGACCCCACCATTTTTAAAACAAAAGTATTTTAACCTCACCACGGTAAATTAACAGGGGGGGAAATTACCCCACCCTACACGTATTTTGTTACACAAGTACCCAATTTTTTTACAAGTACCCTGCCTATAAATCATGACCGCACAAACAAACCGGAATAGAATCTCGCCCTCGAGATTTCGCCCTTTCTAATGAGCCATTTTCTTTTGTTGGAAATGCAAGAAGAAATTATAAAGTCAGACAAACATGAACTCGACGTCATCTGCCCGCATCGGAACGTTTTCAGAAACATTTGTGACGCATTTTAGTCGAATCTTTTATAGTTTGAATTCACTCGCGACACAAGAGCGACGTCTAAACTGTACGGGTCTTAATTGCTGGAAAAACGGAGAGACATTAAAAAATATCTGAAAACAAAGAAATCTTTAAAAAGGTGTTGTATAAAGTTTCTGCGTTCTGAAGCCAAGCTGTGTACTTCTTTACTGCATAAGGAATCCACGAATTCGCTTGCTTTTGGCTTGGAAGAGAAACCGTTCAGTAAGGCAATATGACAGTAAGTATATAGTCTTAATGGTACATAGGTGTCACCTAAATTGTCACTAATACAGTAATAGAAAGCGAGAATTTGTGGTAACACTATACGTCTCTTTTTTATTGCTTAGCCTTAGCTTTCGACCTGTTGACTCTGGCCTTTGTTGACTCTGGCATAGTTGGAAAAAAGCTGCGAGTATGCGGTACGACCCGTGAGAAAGGTTTATACTAGTGAAGAAAGTTCAAAGTAAAAACACGTTAAACACTGAGAAAGTTATAATTGATCAGGCAGAGTGTTGAAGAGGAAAATATATAGTCTTGCAGTAAAACATTGTCCATAATCAACAAATGCACTGCACTGACAGCAGTCACTGGTGATACACCTGAAGTCTACTTCTCCGCAACAATCGAGAGTAGTTAGAGAGTACGGGGGGAGGGGGGGGAGAGAGGTAGAGAGAGGTAGAGAGGTAGAGAGAGAGAGAGAGAGAGAGAGAGAGAGAGGAGAGAGAGAGAGAGAGAGAGAGAGAGAGAGAGAGAGAGAGAGAGAGAGAGAGAGAGAGAGAGAGAGAGAGAGAGAGAGAGAGAGAGAGAAAGAGAGAGAGAGAGAGAGAGATCCCCTATAGGGGCTGTAATAGGGGATGTGATTTATAGGGAAACGAGCCTTCCTGCTAACCAGGCTAGCTCACCAGACCTATACATGCACATGTATAAACAAAACGCTTGATTTTACGATATCTATCTATCTATCTTTATTAAACGGACACTAAGGGCCTGTTTATATGGAGCCGAGTTACCCGGCTAGGCGAGTTACTCGGCAAACCGAGTTACCCGCCATGTATAGAAATTCAATGCTATCCCGGCAGAGTGTTTATATGAGACAGGCGGGTAACTCGGCTAGCCGAGATCCCGGCAAAACAGCCGAAATCTCGGCATGCCGGGATGAAAATATTCCCATATTAACAATTACAGTCACTATATACTTACCGCTGTATCTAAGATGGTAAGGTGCAGACATGGATCCTAAGCTTAATTGTTACTTGGATTCAGGTCAAAGGCCATGTTTTGGTCTCCAACCTTGAACGTGACCTATATCGGAAACTACTCATCGAATGTCAAACCATTATAATGCGTGGGCGGCTTTGCCGAGTAACTCGTCTCATATAAACACTCATCTTTTTCCTACTCGGTTTGCAGGGTAACTCGCCTAGCCGGGTAACTCGGCTCCATATAAACAGGCCCTAATTTGGGTCCTGAGATTTTCATTTAATATTAGGGAGGTCACGAAACGCGACAACGGCAACGTCAACCGGACCGAACAACGAATCCAGCAGACACCTCTATATTTAGCGGAAATCCTTAATTTATTAAACGGACACTAGCTCGGGTAGCGAAATTTTCTTCTATAATATTTACCTTTATTTATTTTTATCTTATTAACTTTGCCATAATTGCCATGTTACAAACATAAATACAGACATTGAGATAACAGGCTGGGCAACCGCAACAGCTAATGATTGCGGCCCCGAAACAAATGGAAACAATTTAGAAATTACAAAAATCTGAGCAATGAAATTAAATGCAATATACAAGATGAACGATATAGGATAGGCGGTATAGTACACATATATAGTCTAATAACAACACGATGGTAGCAGGTTTGTGTAAGATTCCGGGCTGAATTGTATTTAACACACAGTTTTCCAAGTGCGTGGAGACTACCGCAATCGGAGTGAAGAAAGAATGATTAGCATTTAGCAAGCATCAGTTTCTCAAAGCCTGACGGGAATGTAAAATTGCTATTTCGCGACGTGATCGACAAAATATAGAAATAACAGAGCCAAAACTAGACTCGTGCCACACAGATAGCCCAACTAATAAAACATGCATGGCTAATAATTGGAAATATAAAATTTTCTCGTGTTTAATATCCATAGCATTCGTGACAGATCAAAATGAACACTCGAAAACATAAATTAGACATCTTCGCTTGGCCATGCAATTGCATAGGACGGACAATTAGCAAGTCAATATAACAAGTGCTCATTACTTTCTTTTACGCAAATAATTTGGTAGGTTGTTCCTAGTGCGTAAGTACTCTGGTATGTTGTTCCTGTAAGAATTAAATTGACCGTAAATAGAAGTTTGTATAGTTAAGGTTATAATTAGGCTCCTCTGCAGGCAACTCTGTGTGGCTTCCCAGAACTGTGACATTTTAATCAAGATCTTGACTTTATTTGGTCGAGATATTCAATTGGGGTCAGGAAGCCAGAACTGTGACGTTTTGATCAAGATCTTGACTTTACTTGGTCGAGATATTCAACTGCATGGGGACAGGAAGCCAGAACTCAATATCTTGATCAATATCTTGATCAATATCTTGATCAATATCTTGATCAATATCTTGATCAAAACGTCACAGTTCTGGCTTCCTGTCCCCAATTGAATATCGCGACCAAATAAAGTCAAGATTTTGATCAAAACGTCACAGTTCTGGGAAGCCATACAGAGTTGCCTGCGGAGGAGGCTAGGTTATACTGTAAACCTTTCCGAAGAGAAAATTGCGTATTTTGTGTTTTTTTTTTGCTTTAAATGGAGCAGTTACTGGATCTTTCGTGTGGTGATTTTTTTCAATTTTCTTTTAATTCTTAACACTTTGAAGCCTGACGACGAGTCTTTAGTATTTTATTCTGGCTAACGCTAGACGATTTTATTCAGCACAGGCCTCAAAGTGTTAAAACCTATCTCTAACACTTTGAAGCCTGAAGACGAGTCTTTAGTATTCTATTCTGGCTAACGCCAGACGATTTTATTCAGCACAGGGAGAGGTCCTATCTCTTTAACACTTTGAAGCCTGACGACGAGTCTTTAGTATTTCATTCTGGCTAACGCTAGACGATTTTATTCAGCACAGGCCTCAAAGTGTTAAAACCTATCTCTAACACTTTGAAGCCTGAAGACGAGTCTTTAGTATTCTATTCTGGCTAACGCCAGACGATTTTATTCAGCACAGGGAGAGCTAGGTCCTATCTCTTTAACACTTTGAAGCCTGACGACGAGTCTTTAGTATTTTATTCTGGCTAACGCTAGACGATTTTTTTCATGTTTGTTATAAATTCAAATCGTGCTTTCGAAAACACGATTTCGGGCTTCGTGAGAAAGCTGCACCGGTTGCATGGTAAACAAGCCAACGCGAGGTGAAATCCAGCCCTCTTACTATGGCTAGCCCAGTGAACTCGATGACGATGTAAGTTAAAATGTGATACCTGGAACGCTAACGAAGAACCAAAAAGTGAGGCAAAAAGTTCCAGGCCCCTGTGCGGTTTGCAGGTACGATTCAGTCTCCCACAAAATGTTTTTTACACGGCCGCCCGTCTTGAGCGAACTGCGAAGGCTCGAAAAGGTTTGAAAAAATTATTTATCAAATTATTTTGTCACACTAAACGTGCATTTAATGGTTTCCCATTGTTGTGCAGTGCTGTTGTTGTTTTATTTACTGTATAGCAGTCCGAAATTATACAGTAAATTAAGCTCGGGTCTCGGGATGAAAATAGGCTGAGAAAACAGACGCCTTTTGCTGGCTATGATGAAAACAGCCAGCTGAAAAGATGAGAACAAGAGTGAGAAAGCTATTGTTGTACGAGTAAGTTTGAAGACGTATTGATACTTGATATCCAATGTCATTTTCTTATTTCTGCTCCTTTATTCTTTGTTCGAATGTGTTAAACGGCATTATGATATTTTAAGAAATAACTGACATGAACTAGATTGTTTATTTTTGACGTTTACTCATGGCTAGTTGTTGTTTTCGGTACGAATGCGGAATGCTTTTTAAACAAAAGGACACTGATGAAACTGGTTCTAACCTAAACGGCATATTCTATACTAAGTTCGTGTTGATTTTTTGTATCCTCTTCGGAGTGACGAAACTCTAATATATATGGTTTATAATATAACGAAAATTTGATTTAATTTCTTCACTGACAAACTTCGTGCACGTTTTGTAAAGACAATGACTTTTATTACTATAGCAACAAATAGACAATCACTGCATAATTAGTTCGGCAGCATAGCACAACCAATTAAAATTTAAAATGCACGTTTAGCAAAGCGTGATAAAATGATTCAATAAACAATTTTTCAAACCTTAATTTCGAGTCTTCGCTCAAGACCGGTGACCGTGTAAAAAAAAAATTTTTGTGGGAGACTGAATCGTACCTGCAAACCGCGCAGGGGCCTGGAACTTTTTGCCTCACTTTTTGCCCCCCGAATGACTGGACGTTAGCGTTCCAGGTATCACATTTTAACTGACATCGAGTTCACTGGGCTAGCCCTACCAAAAAGGCTCATGTATACACGAGATCATTTCTAGCCCCTTTACTCGCGGGCGAGCCCTCTCAATATAAACACCCCCTTAGGGGAGGGAGCGTTTATGTGGAGGAGAGCCAGCCCTCTTAGTAGGGCTACCCTAGTAAGAGGGCTGGAATTTACCTCGTGTTTACATGAGCTTTAGAGTAAGAGGGCTGGAATTTACCTCGGGTGTTTGCATGAGCTTTAGAGTAAGAGGGCTGAATTTCAACTCGCGTTGGCTTGTTTACCGACTTGTGCAGCTTCTCCACGAAGCCCAAAATCATGTTTTCGCAAACACGATTTGAATTTATAACAAACACATGAACAAACGCAACTTGTAAAATAAAAAGTTGACCAAAAAATATTAGTAAAGGCAAACTTTGCCGTGTATACTGAGCTTCGATTTGTGCGTTCACGTGGGGAATTTCCAGCCGCACTGGGCGATATCTCGATTTTTGGAAGTAGCTTATTTGTACACAAAAATACAAACTGTCGGCTAGCCCGCCTAGCCGAGATCTCGCTTTGCGAGACCGAGTTCCCGGTTACTTCGGGCTGGTTTTTTCCCATAAACACGATTGACCGGTTTGACTCGCCTACCAGGGTCGGCACTAAAAGCTACGTACACGCGACAAAATTTGTTTTTATCAGCTTTTCCCGACATATTAACAATTCACAAATTCTGCTTGTTCATGTACAGTTCATATTTAAAACAATGAGACTTCATGTCTTACCAGAACTGATAAATTACGCAATGAGCACAACGAGCAAGCCAGTGCTAGTCCGGATAGGCGAGCTAGCACTTGTCGTGTAAACACAATAAAAATCATCTCGGCAAAACACTCCCTTAGTGGTAGCCTAGTTTCTAGGCCTTCCTCGGTTGACACGTTTCGGAAGTGATCCGAACGGACCAGCTGGGGAAGGCCTAGCAAAATTCGTAAACACTTTTACTTTACAGCTTGGTTGTTTATTGAGGAAGAGTTGTGATATTATGATGTTCTAAGTGTTTTTCGACATTTAATATTCCATCTGCATAAAATAATACAAGCCTGCATGCTCACCTCGGATCGACGAAGTTTCACTAGCCTAGCTTTCTTATCACACTAGCTTTCCTTCTGCAACCGCCAAAAGTTGAAAGTTAAACAATTACATTTTCATTCCAAGCTCCAATTGGAATATATTCCATAATTCCCTTCTTTCGATCGCCAAGATCTTTGGTAAAATCTTCACAGACATCCTTGTGCTTTTATACTGTCGCTCAGTGTTGTATGCTAGATCCCAGGAACACTCGAAGGGCCAGAACGATTCTGGGCAGGACCCTTTTGCGAAAGTTGCTAGGCTTTCTCGTTTCCAGCCTCTCCCCAGTCTTCCCAAGAACACAAACCGACTACGCGGCCAAGCACATGACGGAAACGAAAGGCCTAGAAACTAGGCTAGCTTAGTGGCTCTTCTCATGTAAAGGCGAATAAATTTTTAGAAGGGATTACACTGAGAGGCGATCGCGGCAAAGAGAGCTAACCCTCCTAAGAAGTTAGGTTACCAGTTATAGGTACAGCTAAAGATTTCGAATTATTACACCCCGTACTTATTATTCAATTCTTGTTAATTTCATTTTATTCTTCATTAGGTTGATTGTAGTGAACACAATGGTATTGCCGATCGAACTGATTTAAAACCAGCAACAGAAAGTCATCTACTGGACGGCGAAGATCAGGTTGACTACGGTACTAATGAACACAATGGTACTGCCGATGGAATTCATTTAGGACGACCATCAGAAAATGATCTACCGGTAGGCGAAGATCAGGTTGATACTAAAAATAAGCCCAATGATCTCCTGACTTTGCCAAATGGCGTGCAACTGACATTTGGTCAAATCATCGCGCTAGGAGGCGACTCTTATGGTGTACCAGAAGACCCTATTGTCAATACGGAAGGAAATAATCAGGTAAAAAGTAGGGTGTTTTTTATCAGTTCACATCACTGACCCAGAGGAAGTTCCAGTCCAAAAACATGGCCGAACAAAGATGGTGGAAATACCAGTGCATAATGATAATGACTTACCTCAGAAAGATACATATTACTTCTACCAACCTCGTCTCCAGGACCATTTGCAGGGGATGAGCCAAGATGGCGGCCAAAAACAAAATGGCGAAAATAAATGCCAGTCTTCACTAAGTTTATCGCGGCTAGTCACGCTTTTGAAAACTTGAATTTTGCAAGTCAATGAATCGAAAGCGTGACCAGAGCCATTAATTTCCTCCATTTTCTTTTTGGCCGCCATCTTGGCCCAGCCAGTGTTGCTATTATCAAACAAAATGTGAATGTTTTTCTCTCACAAGATCAAACATGTAGAACTTTCAAGTGATTATATATACTGTATTTAAGATAGTAAGGATATATAACCTTCTCCGATAACTCAATTAACTTAATTTGCATATTAAACAAACTGAGATAACTCAACAACGAAGTGTTTTATCAAATAAGACAGACCTCATTTTCGCTTCATAGGCACTTTAAATTACACCCGAAATATAATAAAGTTAACTATCCCATCTAGGTGGACGGTCTTCACGAGAGGTTCATCGCAGCCTACTATACTTTGGCAATAGCACCATACGATGAAGTCAAGAAACAACTGGACAAACTATTAACCATGCTGAATCAAGAAACCGAAGGCGAGAAAACTGTTGATGGTCGTAGAAAGTGTGGTAAGTGTCACCACAGCGATCAAGAATGGGACGAGGCTACAGGAGGAACGTGGTTAGTTGGTTTGCCACTTGTTCTAGGACAGATGATGAAATTGGCAGAGAGTAACTATGATCATTTCCAGCCTCAGGCAAAGGAGGCTTATCTGATTGGCCATCAGCTAGCAATGGAGAAAGCCAGGGAGGCAGGAGAAAGTCGTGCACATGACAAAGAAAAGAAGCTTGATGAGGCCTACTCACTTGATGCATTTGCCTGTCATTTCTTAACTGATAGCTTTTCCAGTGGACACATCAGGTAAGCATATTACACTTGTTTGTTTCTTTATTTGTTTATGTATTTATCTGTTTGTTTGTTTGTTTGTTTGTTTATTTATTTATTTGTGTATTTATCTATTCGTCTGTTTATTTATTTATTTATTTACTTATTTATTTGTTTAATTATTTGTTTGTTTCTTTTTTAATTTGTGTATTTATTAATTTAAGTGCCAATAAGTTTTTCACTTATATACACCAACCATTACAACAGTGTTATATTGTCAATTTTTTCCACCACAGAACACCAAGAGTTGAACTGGCAAAATGTACTACACCAGCAAAAGTTGGCCACCTTCTTAGCAAGTACATGCACGACGAAGATAATAAATTTGGCCTTAGAGTTACCAATATGAGGGGAAATAAGTGGACTTCCTATGGCGATGGGATGCTTATGAAAGAATGCTGCAAGGAAAATTTAGACTTAGTCAGAGAGGCTGTGCAGAAGTCAGTTGATCAAGTCTATCAAGCCTTCCTGAATCCCAAAGCAACACCACCGCCTTCGAGTGTGGTGACCGACCTCATACCGTTCGTTGACACGAAAGAGAAAAATAATTTGCCTTTGTTTCAAGTAAAAGATGGCAAACTGCATCGAAGATCAGATATGAACAATCTTCAGGACACCAAGACAGTCAGTAACTGGTGGGGATCTACCACAGCATTCAAGTTACATTTTCTTCACACACCAACAAACTCAGTCATATAGATTAAAGAATACAAAAGACACACAAGACAAGAATTTTATATATTAGTTGTACTATAGCCATTTTAGATTATTAGACATTTTTAGTATCACACGGCCCCATGAAAAACAACCCTTATAGACGGATTGATGTGGTTACCGTGTATAAAAATTTGTAAATAAATAAATAATAATAAATAAATAAATAAATAATAACTACTTATTGACCGAGCGTGAGGTCTGTACTAGTGAAATATCGGACCGATGTTTTTTCAGTACGGACCGAGACGAGCGCAGCGAGTTGAGGTCTGTGCAAAAAACAGAGGTCCGATATTTCACTAGTACAGACCGAACAAGCGAGGTCAATAAGTAGTTTATTATATGGCCATAAACCTTGTGAACGTTCTGTGAAAACTCGATCCATCTTTCTTGCGAACTAAACGAAAATGGCACACATTTTCCCATTTTTAAAGTACTTTCCGTTGAGCTAGAATCCTGAACTTTTTACCCCAAATAGTAATTTTCAATTGCTTTTGTTTGACATATTGCTCAAGATCGTACGTTAAGTAGTTTGAATAAAAAATCATCTGGAATTCTAATACTTGTGAGAAGTAAATGTTATTACGAACAATGTTACGAACGTTTTGGACATTTTAAATACTTTCACAAATGTGGAAACTCGAACTATACATCAAATGAAAGCTTATAAAATTTAGAACAACATACCTGCACGATATATTTCAACAAAGAGTTAGTTCGGAAATTATAATCCATCTTGTTGCCGATCATGACTGCCATTTTGTTTATAAAATTAACTTATACGGTCCCGAACGGCAGATTCCGCTCTCAGCGGGCGGATACGGGAAATATCCGACCGCTTATGAACCAATCAAATTACAGGATTTCCGTATTCGGACCTCTCAGCGCTGCTGCCATATAAATAAAAGTACTGCACAATTTCAAAGTAAATGCTGTAGTAAGACCATATAGATGTTACAAATCATAGATGTTCTAACACTAACTCTGTCCAATTTATCATTCGTAAACGCAAAACTACTACCTTCCAGAGTTCAGAGATCATTCTTCAACAGAACTTCTAGAATATAGAACACCTTATAGGATCTGTTTACATGAAGCGGATTCATAGTCGAATCGGATCCGAAAAACGCCAGTTAAGTCAATCCGGCAGATGTTTACATCGAGAATCCGATCTGTTTGTTTGGAACACTATTTTTGGTTTTGAAACACTATTTTCTGTACTTTCCGCAATGTCCGCCATGTTGTACGACATGCACCAATGTCATGCATGTTTATGACGTCATTTTCAAGTGAAACCGTGTTTAGATGCATCAGGTTGGAAACATTCAAGCCGATTCAAGCTTGAATCTCAAGTCAATCCACTCCACTGCGTGGATTGACTTCAGCCATCCGTTTCGATCAGATCGAAAACTTTCAATCTTCTTCATGTAAACACAACAAGTAGAAACAACATGCGAGACTTGACTTGAACACTCAACCACTTCATGGAAACAAGGCCTCGCCAATTTTAATACACTACAACAAATCATTACACTTCATCTAAATCTGTTAATGCGTAATTTACTATAGCTCTTACAAATACCTGATGATCCGCATTCATTGAAATCTGTATGTCCAAGCTGTAATAATGCTCGCAGTCAAACACGCAGCAATACCTGCTGTTTTTAGCGTCTTATTTTCTATTAGTATCATTAACTTTTTATATATTTAGGCCCGCAGTAATTGCCTTTACGCTGTAAACCATGTCATAAGTTTGTTTAGTTTGTGTTTTTGTTTAGTTTTTAAGCATGTAGTTCTTGTTGTACCTATATATTTAGTCAATCTATATGGCGAAGTCAATAAAATAAAATACATAAATAATATGTTATATGTTCCATTTCATAAATTCTAGTGTGATATTCTAGTGATTTTCGTCTGAAAAAGATCGTTTTTAAACGCACGTAAAAATGCGATATTTTTACATGTAAAGACATCAGGTCCACTGATGCATTGGTCCAACGATATCTTATTTATTAAAATGCAGAAATGTTAGATCGTTATGTAATATTTCAGAAACGAGTGGGAGTGTTTTACCAGGGGTTACAAACACGAGAGGACAATGAAAATTACGAGGCCGTTAACCGAGTGATTTTTATTGTTTTATTGTAATTAAGAAGTGTGGTAATAAACGGCTCCTTGTTTGTGCCGTTTATTATCTGATTTCTTACTTATAAATTCAGTTTGCGCCACCTTTACCGAGTTTCACAACTCATACACATGACCAAATACTTTTCTCTGATTGGCTAATTAGCTCATGAATTATTAATGAGTTTGAGAAGTTTATGAAATAAACAGAATATTACAAAACCGCTTGGACATATGAATTTTATCTTCTCGTGTTGGTAATATCTCTCGCAAGTGAGCGAAGCAAACGCGAGTGAGATATTACAAAAAATGCAATACGTTCAGTGACCGTGAAATTAGACAAATTGAACAAAACCATAGAACAATGACTTTTGCCGAGTTTCCAAACCATCTCCCTCCACTAACTATGGTTTCCATAAGCATTTTAGTCGAACATTGTTCTACATTATATAAAAATAGGCACGCCCAGGTGTGCATGTATCTACTGCGTTTAATGCCTGCCTATAGCTACTATTGTAAAAACAATGATGCAACTGTGTACTTGTAACAACCTTGTATTCATAGCTGAACAAGATTCTTGACAAAATTGATGGAATTGTAGTTGTAACAACCTTGTATTCAGATCTAGAGTTAAACAAGATTTTTCACAAAATTGTCTACTGTATGCTCACAGGCCATGCTGTGTTTTAACTTTGATAAAGAACTCAGTAAACAGAGTAAAGCCAGCAAGGCACAGAAGGCTAAGTGCTAACAGCTCTACTCATATCTGGCATGAGTTCCAAGCCCGGACAGGTGCATGGTCACCCATTCAAATACTAACGCAATCCAAATGGGCTTTACTCCGGTCATCAGTGGTGAGAGGCAGTGCACTAATAGCTTGACTATTAAAGCTATGGTACTAAAAGCTATAGTCATAAAGTATGGCAGTAAAACTTTAAGTAGGTGAAGCAAATTAACATAACTATATAACAAATCACAAAATTTGACTTAATTGACTAATTTAATACAGTATTTAAATATTTTCGTTACAACAATTTGTCAAACAATAATGCAATCTAGTTAGAAGGTAAAGAAAATCGCTTGAGATAACAAGCATATCGAGTATTACTGCTGTAAAATTCAATAGTGAACGAAAAAGATGTCCAGCAAATTATGTCATCAAAACTATAAGAGCAACCATACATTAACTGTTCTTCAAGACATATGCATACATGCAGAAAAAGGTACAATAAATGTTTGCACATTCATAACACAGATTTTGCATGTCATTGACAGCTGCAGTATACAATTTTACGCCATTAATACCAGTTAATGACATTTGACTATTCGTCATCTACATCGACAATATGTTATTTAATAGCATATTTCGCTCGTGGAATACCATAGGTTTTGGGCATTGTTGCTTGACCATGAAGCTAACTTTGTTTTCTTAGAAGGTCATCCATTTCTATTCGGCAATGCACATTTGATTGGGTCCGAAGGCATTCTTTTGTTAACTTAACTTACCTTACATTACACGCACGACAGATAATTTTTTCTATCTCACGTATTTTCAGTGAAAAGTGCCCAAAACTCTAGAACTTTTTGGCGTACAACTCAAAACCTTATTTCAGTATTATTGTGTTCAGTATGGAATCAAGAAACCTCTTATGAGCATTTGGGGCTTGAGAAACATATCAAAAGATTAAAATATCATAAATTTTAGTATAGATGTGCTACAAAAATGTTGAACCGTTATTTTGACAGTAATCAATGCAGAATTGTCTATAATGTTCAAACAACATTTCGGTTTGGCGTATATATAAGATTCAAAATCTCTCAAAAGTGTGTAGCTCATACAGTCAACAAACTTTTTAAGTACATTTGGTAGTTGAGAAACATATCAAAAGATAGAAAACATTCTATGATTATGAATGTAGATATGATCAAAGGAAATCAGTTTAAGGTGGCTCCACACAGTTTCTTGAAAAATGGAAAATACAAGTTTGAGAGTCCAAAACACGTGCATAAACAGTACGGAAAAAGAATAAAACTAAATGTTATGCATCGTTAAACAGTCTGACAATCAAAAACTGTTACCAAATAAATAGCAACAGTTGTTGCTATGGCAACAATGACGTTTCAAAATGGCTGCCAATTACCCTTCAAACTAATTTAATTCGAAAAAAACTTTGGTGACCTCCAATTTTTTTCCCATTAAAACTTTTCTTGAAGTATGGGTAATCACCAATTTTTTTAAAAATTAACAAACATGATTTTTCCGAGAAAAAAAAATTATTCGTTGTACAGAATTTTTTTAAAATCGGCCTATTGATCACTCATACTTCAAGAAAAGTTTTAATGAAAAAAAATTGGGGGTCACCAAAGTTTTTTTCGAATTAAATTAGTTTGAAGGGTAATTGGCAGCCATTTTGAAACGTCATTGTTGCCATAGCAACAACTGTTGCTATTTATTTGGTAACAGTTTTTGATTGTCATACTGTTTAACTAGGTATAACATTTAGTTTTATTCTTTTTCCGAATTGTTTATGCACGTGTTTTGGACTCTCAAACTTGTATTTTCCATTTTTCAAGAAACTGTATGGAGCCACCTTAAATGGCCTTTAGTGCATCTTGAGAGCACTGTCATCATGCGATGAAAAAATAATGACCAAGTGAACATGAAATAATCAGGGCTTATGCAGCGAAAAATAAGTTTGGGAGACTCGTATTTAAAAGAACTTTTGAAGTTATAAAGATTGACGTTTGCAGCAGCTCTTCCATATCTCACTTCGTTCTTTAGATATTGAGATTTGTTTTATATGTAAATAACATCACTTAGACGTCACACTGCATAATGACTTGTTGGAAAATCTTGAATATCAATTTGAGATTATTTAACGAAATCACTTTTAACTGTACATGTGGTTCTGTGTATCGCGGGACACTATATACATGGAAAGTTTCAAGTGATTTACTTGAAATATTGCAAGAATAGATATATGATTTTCCAACAAGTCATTATACAGTGTGACGTCTCAGTGATGTTATTTGCATATCACGCAAATCTCAATATCTAAAGAACGAAGTGAGATATGGAAGAGCTGCAAACGTCAATCTTTATAACTTCAAAATTTATTTGAAATAAAGCCGAACTTATTTTTCGCTGCATAAGCCCTTTGTTATACGCGACTGAAGCCCAGTCATTCTACAAACTTTCATGTGTTTATAATTATTTAGTACCTTTCTTCCATTGTCCTTCTCGCAGTGATGTTATGCGTTCTTGGAACTCTCTCTCCTAAATCCATTCGCAATTTCCAAAGTCCCTCATCTGTTGTTCGAAAAGGCGAGTATCTTCCACGTTTCAGGTTTTCTAACAATGATAATAGTTTTATAGCTTTTCATGGTGGAATTCATATTATTTATTGATTCATTCAATCGTTCATTCATTTTCATTCATTCATTTTCATTCATTCATCCATCCACAGCTAAAACAGTTTTAGCTTTGAGATAAGGCTATGTCCACACGGCAACGTTTCCGAGCGTTTTCGTATTGTTTACTGTTCTCAAGGATCGAATCGAGAACAATCAGCTCATTACTTGAAACAATACGAAAACGCTTGGAAACGTTACCGTGTGCACATATAGTCTAAGTCTCAAGCATTTTAAGACCTAAACGGGAGGGGGAGGGGGATTAATAGAGAGGAGGGGGTGTTCAGCGGAAATACCTCAACACGAAGCAAGGAAACAAAAAACTGCAAAAGATGTTACTTTGTCATTTTAAGTGTTCTTTCAAATAAGATAAACCTAATTTTCGTTTCATGTGCAATTTAAGGCGGACGCCGACAACAAGGACGAAAAATAACGGCATCCTACAACCTGCTTTAAAATCTAGGCAGCAAAAAGATCCTATAATTAGGAAGCAATGTCTTTCACTGTATCAAAGACAGTGTTTAACTTGTTATAGTAGGGTTGACATAAAAGGAAGCAAAACTACCTGCATGACTGACGTATTTTACAAGTGGGTAAATTATCACAAAGTCGAACAATCCGATTAAAGAGTATCTGAACAACGATGTATAAAAATGGTGAACCGTACGAAGATTTAAATGGGAAACAGTTTCTGGTGCGGCCACTCGACATAGAAACATATTGCCTAAGTTGGAAGTTGTACGAACCGTTTATCAACATCCTCAACAAGACCACCCTACCAACTCCTCAACATCACAAACAAACAAGATCATCCAACTCTGACTGCGACAAATATCAAACCAAAAAATGTAATACTTCGACATACCAAAAATCATACACAATTCGCACAACAAGAACATGGAACATACTACCAAAAACGATTACAACAAAAAATATCACACTCTCAAACTTCAAGAAGTTACTATTTAACTACTATATTAACGCACTTAACAACACATATGACGTAGGCGACCCACGAACATAGAAAAGCATATGTTTAAAATGCAACACAGCTCGAAGCCTTATCAACCCACCATCGTGTTGCTTTTAGTAGATATCGTAGTAAATTTAATGTATTTAATATATGTTGTATATCGTTATGTATTTTTAAAGTAACAGTTAAATCGTACTTGTTTTGGGGCCGCAGTAATTGACACTAGCTGTTGCGGTTACCCACCGACAGACTAAGTGACTGAGCGACCAACCGACCACAGTCCATTGTCTTAATGTCTGTATTTATGTTTGTAATTGTATGGCAAAGTTATTAAAATAAAATAAAATATAGAAACAGTGACGTAGCCAGACCTGGGCGTCGGCTAATGAATCGACGTTTCCAAAAACGTATCTGGCATATTCGCCAGAAACATGCATACATTTTGAAATTTTCATAACGATTTAGCAGGAGTCTGGAAGGCAGTTAATATATAAGGGGACTACACAGGGGAGGGTCAGCATCCCTTTTCTATTTAAAATCTTCGTTAAGGTTTGCAAGGTCATTTCGGTAAAGCGCTCGCTATACATATCGTTAGGAAGCTATTAATTTGTAGAATACAATGTTACCTTTGATTCTGCGATAAACACAAATCAATAATAGTTGTGAATTTTTAAATTAAAACCAGAGGGCTTCACTCGGGGCGACTCAAGTAAAAAGCGTTTTATTTTGTTCAAAATCTTTTTTTGCAGTTTAATTCAGAGATATATTTCCAGCAAAACGGTATCAGCGTTTTTTTGATATGTCGAGTTGACGACCAAAGTTGAGAATGCTGTTTTTCGACCAACATTGGACAAAATAAGTCATAAAATCGAAACCAGGCAATAAATAAAAAAACCCAACGCTGACACCGTTTTGCTGGAAATTTATCTTGGAATCAAACTGCGAAAAATATTTTTGAACAAAATGAAACGCTTTAAATTGTTAAGTCGCCCCGAGCGAAGCCCTCTGGTTTTACTTGAAAAATTCGCAACTATTATTGGTTTGTGTTTATCGCAAAATCAAATACAACATTGTGTTCTATACTAATTAATGGCTTTTTAACGATATCTATTTTATTTTTGTGGCATAAATTCTGACGAATTGAGAGCGCTTCACCGAAATGAGTCTGCAAACCTTAACGAAGACCTTGATATCTTTGTTGATGATTTAGAAATCAACCAAAGCAGTGAAGATGCTCTAGATAAATATTTATTTTATTTTATAATAGCTATGCCAGATAAAAAATGTTTATGTACAGATAACAACATAGAAAAGTTACTTAGTAACGATGGCAGGGGATCTGCAACAGCGATTAGCCAATTACAGCGGCCGCCCGAGATATAAGTTAATGTATAAAGCTATATAACTATACAAAGTATAACTATATATAATTTACAGATACAGATACTAACAACAGCAAGAAATTGGACGGCTGAGACTACGGACAGAATTACATTTTAGACATATAGTTTTAAACGTACGAGGATTTTCACAGTTGTAAGTAGTTTCCAATGATGTAAAATAATAATTTAGCATAACAGATTTAAATGAGTTTAGACTATCCATGCTAAGGTTCAGTTCATTTGCAAGAGCGTTCCAAATTCGACAAGTTCTGATAAAAAAGGATCTCTGGTAGGTGGTAGTTTTACATTTACGGGTAACAAATTTGACTACATTACCACTAGATGATCTAGTGGTTCTGTGAGTAAGCGTAATAGGAAGAACAGAGGACTTAAGATTAACTAAACCATGTGTTATTTTAAAGAACAAGATCATATCTAAATATTCATACCAGTAACAAATAGGAAGTAGAGACAAGGAATATAACCTGGTGTTATAGCCGATAGTACAAAAAAACGGCAGGTTGAAGATATACTTGGTGGCACGCCTTTGAATCCTCTCTAACTTGTTTATTAGTTCAATTGACTGTGGCGCCCAGATTTGTGTGGCATAACCAAAATGAGGCCGAACTAAAGCAAGATATAGTGTGCGTCTCACTGCGGTGCTTTTGATGTAGTGTGTTCCTTCTGACGTAACCGTAATATGCTGATGATGACTCTACTATAATAGCGCCAGTATGGAACGAAAAGGATTGCTTACAGGACCTTGTCTCTCAGTTTATGAGCTGGACAGATTCCAATTCGATGTCACGTAATCCAGTAAATGTAAAGAACTAACATTTTGTAAAAAAGGGAAACAGGAAACATATCCTACGATCTCGAACATTCCACAATGCGAAGCTATTCCTATACTAGGTGCTACATTGACCATTCTCTGTAGTGTCTTTCTTTTCTTTTCTTTAGTTTTAAGATTGTATATGCTCGAAGTAATTGTGTGTTTAAATCTTCGCCCCTGCGGTTTTCTATAAGCTGATGATCCCGTAGGTAAAGTCGAAGGTTTATCGCTCGTCTCCATTCTTTATTTTCTTCTTCGTACTGTTCTTCACCCATCATGAAGAAAAACACCGCAACAAATAAACCTTTGTTGACAACAAGCAGTAACCAATACGTATAGGCGTCTATTACGGTTGTATATCCGATATATGCTAAATATCTCACAGTGCATGTACGTAAAAATCATATTTATGTCCAAACCATACCGGACAAGTAGAGAAAACTCTACTTGGCCCTGCTGGGATTCGAACCCGCGACCTTCGGTCTAGCGCTATAAAAATACCTTGAACTTTTTAAATGGTAAAATAGGATATGTTCTTTTTATTAATAAAAAACCTTTGAATTGAATATACTCTAAACATGTTTTTTTTGTTTATACAGCATATTTAATATAAATTAATGTCAAATGGAAGCAAATTCCCAGAGAATATACTAGTTCAAACATACAAATATAGTTCACATCATTCTTCTATATGCAAGCCACCTGATACGACAGACTGCATGTAAAGCTTGGTCCACTCAGGAAATTGTTCTTCGTGAAACTTTACTCCCACGCTAAAAATCCGCGCTATTTTTACCCATCAAATACATATCTAGCTTTAGACATATAGAATTGAAAAAGACTTCCGCCCCCTCCCCCCCCACACCTTGGCCCTGCCGTCACAAATTCTCTGGCTACGTGACTGTATATAAACGGTATTGCTTCCCTAGTATAACACTAGTGAACAATCGTAATATATCTATAAATATATATATATAGTTTTAGAGTATATAGCTATATGAATTTCTTACGTTTTACCGAACCGGTCTTATATTTATGGCTGGGGTGGGGACCGAAGAGAAGATTGTGGGGTAACTGAAAAAATGAACACTTCTGAGGTGGGGTAAAAGAAAATTTAATAGAGGAAAAAGTGGGGTAAAAAATATTTAACAATCTTTTTATAGCGTATATATAAGTGTACAGTATAATCAACCCAAAATTTACCTAATTAATGCATGCCGGACATGCTGAATATCCAGTGCTATCGACTCAGTTTCTTTGGTTATATCTATTCCACCTTTGGGGAAAGCCGAAAATGTTTCTATAAATAAGATCTCGCTGCTTGGCCAGGGTCTTGGTTTCAATTCTAAGTCGTATAGTTCCATTTTTCTGTTGAGAAGCTTTTCATTAACTTTCTTCATTTCTTTAATGGAGGCATTAATGCGTGTGATAATACTCTTTGGCATGGGGGCCGAAGAGAAAATATCTTGGATCACAAAAATTTTTTTGACCCCACCATTTTTAAAACAAAAGTATTTTAACCTCACCACGGTAAATTAACAGGGGGGGGGGAAATTACCCCACCCTACACGTATTTTGTTACACAAGTACCCAATTTTTTTACAAGTACCCTGCCTATAAATCATGACCGCACAAACAAACCGGAATAGAATCTCGCCCTCGAGATTTCGCCCTTTCTAATGAGCCATTTTCTTTTGTTGGAAATGCAAGAAGAAATTATAAAGTCAGACAAACATGAACTCGACGTCATCTGCCCGCATCGGAACATTTTCAGAAACATTTGTGACGCATTTTAGTCGAATCTTTTATAGTTTGAATTCACTCGCGACACAAGAGCGACGTCTAAACTGTACGGGTCTTAATTGCTGGAAAAACGGAGAGACATTAAAAAATATCTGAAAACAAAGAAATCTTTAAAAAGGTGTTGTATAAAGTTTCTGCGTTCTGAAGCCAAGCTGTGTACTTCTTTACTGCATAAGGAATCCACGAATTCGCTTGCTTTTGGCTTGGAAGAGAAACCGTTCAGTAAGGCAATATGACAGTAAGTATATAGTCTTAATGGTACATAGGTGTCACCTAAATTGTCAATAATACAGTAATAGAAAGCGAGAATTTGTGGTAACACTATACGTCTCTTTTTTATTGCTTAGCCTTAGCTTTCGACCTGTTGACTCTGGCCTTTGTTGACTCTGACCTTTGTTGACTCTGGCAGAGTTGGAAAAAAGCTGCGAGTATGCGGTATGACCCGTGAGAAAGGTTTATACTAGTGAAGAAAGTTCAAAGTAAAAACACGTTAAACACTGAGAAAGTTATAATTGATCAGGCAGAGTGTTGAAGAGGAAAATATATAGTCTTGCAGTAAAACATTGTCCATAATCAACAAATGCACTGCACTGACAGCAGTCACTGGTGATACACCTGAAGTCTACTTCTCCGCAACAATCGAGAGTAGTTAGAGAGTACGGGGGGAGGGGGGGAGAGAGGTAGAGAGAGGTAGAGAGAGGTAGAGAGGTAGAGAGAGAGAGAGAGAGAGAGAGAGAGAGAGAGAGAGAGAGAGAGAGAGAGAGAGAGAGAGAGAGAGAGAGAGAGAGAGAGAGAGAGAGAGAGAGAGAGAGAGAGAGAGAGAGAGAGAGAGAGAGAGAGAGAGAGAGAGAGAGAGAGAGAGAGAGAGAGAGAGAGAGAGAGAGAGAGAGAGAGAGATCCCCTATAGGGGCTGTAATAGGGGATGTGATTTATAGGGAAACGAGCCTTCCTGCTAACCAGGCTAGCTCACCAGACCTATACATGCACATGTATAAACAAAACGCTTGATTTTACGATATCTATCTATCTATCTTTATTAAACGGACACTAAGGGCCTGTTTATATGGAGCCGAGTTACCCGGCTAGGCGAGTTACTCGGCAAACCGAGTTACCCGCCATGTATAGAAATTCAATGCTATCCCGGCAGAGTGTTTATATGAGACAGGCGGGTAACTCGGCTAGCCGAGATCCCGGCAAAACAGCCGAAATCTCGGCATGCCGGGATGAAAATATTCCCATATTAACAATTACAGTCACTATATACTTACCGCTGTAGATGGTAAGGTGCAGACATGGATCCTAAGCTTAATTGTTACTTGGATTCAGGTCAAAGGCCATGTTTTGGTCTCCAACCTTGAACGTGACCTATATCGGAAACTACTCATCGAATGTCAAACCATTATAATGCGTGGGCGGCTTTGCCGAGTAACTCGTCTCATATAAACACTCATCTTTTTCCTACTCGGTTTGCAGGGTAACTCGCCTAGCCGGGTAACTCGGCTCCATATAAACAGGCCCTAATTTGGGTCCTGAGATTTTCATTTAATATTAGGGAGGTCACGAAACGCGACAACGGCAACGTCAACCGGACCGAACAACGAATCCAGCAGACACCTCTATATTTAGCGGAAATCCTTAATTTATTAAACGGACACTAGCTCGGGTAGCGAAATTTTCTTCTATAATATTTACCTTTATTTATTTTTATCTTATTAACTTTGCCATAATTGCCATGTTACAAACATAAATACAGACATTGAGATAACAGGCTGGGCAACCGCAACAGCTAATGATTGCGGCCCCGAAACAAATGGAAACAATTTAGAAATTACAAAAATCTGAGCAATGAAATTAAATGCAATATACAAGATGAACGATATAGGATAGGCGGTATAGTACACATATATAGTCTAATAACAACACGATGGTAGCAGGTTTGTGTAAGATTCCGGGCTGAATTGTATTTAACACACAGTTTTCCAAGTGCGTGGAGACTACCGCAATCGGAGTGTGCGTTTGTAAGCTATAGCGTATATAAGATCAAGATGCTTGTCAGCAACATTACTGACCAATACCTTGACGTCACAGAACAAGTCCAAGAAAGAACACTTGACTTCACACAACTTGATCTGACAGCGGAAGAGCGAAGAAAGAATGATTAGCATTTAGCAAGCATCAGTTTCTCAAAGCCTGACGCGAATGTAAAATTGCTATTTCGCGACGTGATCGACAAAATATAGAAATAACAGAGCCAAAACTAGACTCGTGCCACACAGATAGCCCAACTAATAAAACATGCATGGCTAATAATTGGAAATATAAAATGTTCTCGTGTTTAATATCCATAGCATTCGTGACAGATCAAAATGAACACTCGAAAACATAAATTAGACATCTTCGCTTGGCCATGCAATTACATAGGACGGACAATTAGCAAGTCAATATAACAAGTGCTCATTACTTTCTTTTACGCAAAGAATTTGGTATGTTGTTCCTAGTGCGTAAGTACTCTGGTATGTTGTTCCTGTAAGAATTAAATTGACCGTAAATAGAAGTTTGTATAGTTAAGGTTATAATTAGCCTCCTCTGCAGGCAACTCTGTGTGGCTTCCCAGAACTGTGACATTTTAATCAAGATCTTGACTTTATTTGGTCGAGATATTCAATTGGGGATAGGAAGCCAGAACTGTGACATTTTGATCAAGATCTTGACTTTATTTGGTCGAGATATTCAACTGGGGACAGGAAGCCAGAACTCAATATCTTGATCAATATCTTGATCAAAACGTCACAGTTCTGGCTTCCTGTCCCCAATTGAATATCTCGACCAAATAAAGTCAAGATCTTGATCAAAACGTCACAGTTCTGGGAAGCCACACAGAGTTGCCTGTGGAGGAGGCTGGGTTATACTGTAAACCTTTGCGAAGAGAAAATTGCGTATTTTGTGTTTTTTTTTGCTTTAAATGGAGCAGTTACTGGATCTTTCGTGTGGTGATTTTTTTTTCAATTTTCTTTTAATTCTTAACACTTTGAAGCCTGACGACGAGTCTTTAGTATTTTATTCTGGCTAACGCTAGACGATTTTATTCAGCACAGGCCTCAAAGTGTTAAAACCTATCTCTAACACTTTGAAGCCTGAAGACGAGTCTTTAGTATTCTATTCTGGCTAACGCCAGACGATTTTATACAACAGCACAGGGAGAGGTCCTATCTCTTTAACACTTTGAAGCCTGACGACGAGTCTTTAGTATTTTATTCTGGCTAACGCTAGACGATTTTATTCAGCACAGGCCTCAAAGTGTTAAAACCTATCTCTAACACTTTGAAGCCTGAAGACGAGTCTTTAGTATTCTATTCTGGCTAACGCCAGACGATTTTATTCAGCACAGGGAGAGGTCCTATCTCTTTAACACTTTGAAGTCTGACGACGAGTCTTTAGTATTTTATTCTGGCTAACGCTAGACGATTTTTTTCATGTTTGTTATAAATTCAAATCGTGCTTACGAAAACATGATTTCGGGCTTCGTGAGAAAGCTGCACCGGTTGCATGGTAAACAAGCCAACGCGAGGTGAAATCCAGCCCTCTTACTATGGCTAGCCCTACCAAAAAGGCTCATGTAAACACGAGATAAATTCTAGCCCCCTTACTCGCGGGCTAGCCCTCTCAATACAAACACCTCCTTAGGGGAGGGGGTGTTTATGTGGAGGAGAGCCAGCCCTCTTGGTAGGGCTAGCCCTAGTAAGAGGGCTGGAATTTACCTCGTGTTTACATGAGCGTTGCCTTGTTTACCGACTTGTGCAGCTTCTCCACGAAGCCCAAAATTATGTTTTCGCAAACACGATTTGAATTTATAACAAACACATGAACAAACGCAACTTGTAAAATAAAAAGTTGACCAAAAAATATTAGTAAAGGCAAACTTTGCCGTGTATACTGAGCTTCGATTTGTGCGTTCACGTGGGGAATTTCCAGCCGCACTGGGCGATATCTCGATTTTTGGAAGTAGCTTATTTGTACACAAAAATACAAACTGTCGGCTAGCCCGCCCAGCCGAGATCTCGCTTTGTGAGACCGAGTTCCCGGTTACCTCGGGCTGGGTTTTCCCCATAAACACGATTGACCGGTTTGACTCGCCTACCCGGGCTGGCACTAAAAGCTTCGTACACGCGACAAAATTTGTTTTTATCAGCTTTTTTCGACATTTTAACAATTCACAAGTTCTGCTTGTTCATATACAGTTCATATTTAAAACAATGAGACTTCATGTCTTACCAGAACTGATAAA
The DNA here is from genome assembly GCA_035771165.1 of Paragorgia papillata. Classification (NCBI taxonomy): domain Eukaryota; kingdom Metazoa; phylum Cnidaria; class Anthozoa; order Scleralcyonacea; family Coralliidae; genus Paragorgia; species Paragorgia papillata. The sequence goes on from JAWNZC010000009.1 coordinate 375,712, forward strand.
TTACGCAATGAGCACAACGAGCAAGCCAGTGCTAGTCCGGATAGGCGAGCTAGCACTTGTCGTGTAAACACAATAAAAATTATCTCGGCAAAACACTCCCTTAGTGGTAGCCTAGTTTCTAGGCCTTCCTCGGTTGACACGTTTCGGAAGTGATCCGAACGGACCGCTGGGGAAGGCTTAGCAAAATTCGTAAACACTTTTACTTTACAGCTTGGTTGTTTATTGAGGAAGAGTTGTGATATTATGATGTTCTAAGTGTTTTTCGACATTTAATATTCCATCTGCATAAAATAATACAAGCCTGCTCACCTCGGATCGACGAAGTTTCACTAGCCTAGCTTTCTTATCACTAGCTTTCCTTCTGCAACCGCCAAAAGTTGAAAGTTAAACAATTACATTTTCATTCCAAGCTCCAATTGGAATATATTCCATAATTCCCTTCTTTCGATCGCCAAGATCTTTGGTAAAATCTTCACAGACATCCTTGTGCTTTTATACTGTCGCTCAGAGTTGTATGCTAGATCCCAGGAACACTCGAAGGGCCAGAACGATTCTGGGCAGGACCCTTTTGCGAATGTTGCTAGGTCTTCTCGTTTCCAGCCCCTCCCCAGTCTTCCCAATAACCCAAACCGACTACGCGGCCAAGCACATGACGGAAACGAAAGGCCTAGAAACTAGGCTACCTTAGTGGCTCTTCTCATGTAAAGGCGAATACATTTTTAGAAGGGATTACACTGAGAGGTGATCGCGGCAAAGAGAGCTAACCCTCCTAAGAAGTTAGGTTACCAGTTATAGGTACAGCTAAAGATTCGAATTATTACACCCCGTACTTATTATTCAATTCTTGTTAATTTCATTTTATTCTTCATTAGGTTGATTGTAGTGAACACAATGGTATTGCCGATCGAACTGATTTAAAACCAGCAACAGAAAGTCATCTACTGGACGGCGAAGATCAGGTTGACTACGGTACTAATGAACACAATGGTACTGCCGATGGAATTCATTTAGGACGACCATCAGAAAATGATCTACCGGTAGGCGAAGATCAGGTTGATACTAAAAAGAAGCCCAATGATCTCCTGACTTTGCCAAATGGCGTGCAACTGACATTTGGTCAAATCATCGCGCTAGGAGGCGACTCTTATGGTGTACCAGAAGACCCTATTGTCAATACGGAAGGAAATAATCAGGTAAAAAGTAGGGTGTTTTTTATCAGTTCACATCACTGACCCAGAGGAAGTTCCAGTCCAAAAACATGGCCGAACAAAGATGGTGGAAATACCAGTGCATAATGATAATGACTTACCTCAGAAAGTTACATATTACTTCTACCAACCTCGTCTCCAGGACCATTTGCAGGGGATGAGCCAAGATGGCGGCCAAAAACAAAATGGCGAAAATAAATGCCAGTCTTCACTAAGTTTATCGCGGCTAGTCACGCTTTTGAAAACTTGAATTTTGCAAGTCAATGAATCGAAAGCGTGACCAGAGCCATTAATTTCCTCCATTTTCTTTTTGGCCGCCATCTTGGCCCAGCCAGTGTTGCTATTATCAAACAAAATGTGAATGTTTTTCTCTCACAAGATCAAACATGTAGAACTTTCAAGTGATTATATATACTGTATTTAAGATAGTAAGGATATATAACCTTCTCCGATAACTCAATTAACTTAATTTGCATATTAAACAAACTGAGATAACTCAACAACGAAGTGTTTTATCAAATAAGACAGACCTCATTTTCGCTTCATAGGCACTTTAAATTACACCCGAAATATAATAAAGTTAAACTATCCCATCTAGGTGGACGGTCTTCACGAGAGGTTCATCGCAGCCTACTATACTTTGGCAATAGCACCATACGATGAAGTCAAGAAACAACTGGACAAACTATTAACCATGCTGAATCAAGAAACCGAAGGCGAGAAAACTGTTGATGGTCGTAGAAAGTGTGGTAAGTGTCACCACAGCGATCAAGAATGGGACGAGGCTACAGGAGGAACGTGGTTAGTTGGTTTGCCACTTGTTCTAGGACAGATGATGAAATTGGCAGAGAGTAACTATGATCATTTCCAGCCTCAGGCAAAGGAGGCTTATCTGATTGGCCATCAGCTAGCAATGGAGAAAGCCAGGGAGGCAGGAGAAAGTCGTGCACATGACAAAGAAAAGAAGCTTGATGAGGCCTACTCACTTGATGCATTTGCTTGTCATTTCTTAACTGATAGCTTTTCCAGTGGACACATCAGGTAAGCATATTACACTTGTTTGTTTCTTTATTTGTTTACGTATTTATCTGTTTGTTTGTTTGTTTGTTTGTTTGTTTATTTATTTATTTGTGTATTTATCTATTCGTCTGTTTATTTATTTATTTATTTACTTACTTATTTATTTGTTTGATTATTTGTTTGTTTCTTTTTTAATTTGTGTATTTATTAATTTAAGTGCCAATAAGTTTTTCACTTATATACACCAACCATTACAACAGTGTTATATTGTCAATTTTTTCCACCACAGAACACCAAGAGTTGAACTGGCAAAATGTACTACACCAGCAAAAGTTGGCCACCTTCTTAGCAAGTACATGCACGACGAAGATAATAAATTTGGCCTTAGAGTTACCAATATGAGGGGAAATAAGTGGACTTCCTATGGCGATGGGATGCTTATGAAAGAATGCTGCAAGGAAAATTTAGACTTAGTCAGAGAGGCTGTGCAGAAGTCAGTTGATCAAGTCCATCAAGCCTTCCTGAATCCCAAAGCAACACCACCGCCTTCGAGTGTGGTGACCGACCTCATACCGTTCGTTGACACGAAAGAGAAAAATAATTTGCCTTTGTTTCAAGTAAAAGATGGCAAACTGCATCGAAGATCAGATATCAACAATCTTCAGGACACCAAGACAGTCAGTAACTGGTGGGGATCTACCACAGCATTCAAGTTACATTTTCTTCACACACCAACAAACTCAGTCATATAGATTAAAGAATACAAAAGACACACAAGACAAGAATTTTATATATTAGTTGTACTATAGCCATTTTAGATTATTAGACATTTTTAGTATCACACGGCCCCATGAAAAACAACCCTTATAGACGGATTGATGTGGTTACCGTGTATAAAGATTTGTAAATAAATAAATAATAATAAATAAATAAATAAATAAATAAATAAATAAATAAATAAAAGTACTGCACAATTTCAAAGTAAATGCTGTAGTAAGACCATATAGATGTTACAAACTCTGTCCAATTTATCATTCGTAAACGCAAAACTACTACCTTCCAGAGTTCAGAGATCATTCTTCAACAGAACTTCAAGAATATAGAACACCTTATAGGATCTGTCTACATGAAGCGGATTCATAGTCGAATTGGATCCGAAAAACGTCAGTTAAGTCAATCCGGCAGATGTTTACATCGAGAATCCGATCTGTTTGTTTGGAACACTATTTTTGGTTTTGAAACACTATTTTCTGTACTTTCCGCAATGTCCGCCATGTTGTACGACATGCACCAATGTCATGCATGTTTATGACGTCATTTTCAAGTGAAACCGTGTTTAGATGCATCAGGTTGGAAACATTCAAGCCGATTCAAGCTTGAATCTCAAGTCAATCCACTCCACTGCGTGGATTGACTTCAGCCATCCGTTTCGATCAGATCGAAAACTTTCAATCTTCTTCATGTAAACACAACAAGTAGAAACAACATGCGAGACTTGACTTGAACACTCAACCACTTCATGTAAACAAGGCCTCACCAATTTTAACACACTACAACAAATCATTACACTTCATCTAAATCTGTTTATGCGTAATTTACTAGCTCTTACAAATACCTGATGATCCGCATTCATTGAAATCTGTATGTCCAAGCTGTAATAATGCTCGCAGTCAAACACGCAGCAATACCTGCTGTTTTTAGCGTCTTATTTTCTATTAGTATCATTAACTTTTTATATATTTAGGCCCGCAGTAATTGCCTTTACGCTGTAAACCATGTCATAAGTTTGTTTAGTTTGTGTTTTTGTTTAGTTTTTAAGCATGTAGTTCTTGTTGTACCTATATATTTAGTCAATCTATATGGCGAAGTCAATAAAATAAAATACATAAATAATATGTTATATGTTCCATTTCATAAATTCTAGTGTGATATTCTAGTGATTTTCGTCTGAAAAAGATCGTTTTTAAACGTACGTAAAAATGCGATATTTTTACACGTAAAGACATTGGTCCACTGATGCATTGGTCCAACGATATCTTATTTATTAAAATGCAGAAATTTTAGATCGTTATGTAATATTTCAGAAACGAGTGGGAGTGTTTTACCAGGGGTTACAAACACGAGAGGACAATGAAAATCACGAGGCCGTTAACCGAGTGATTTTTATTGTTTTATTGTAATTAAGAAATGTGGTAATAAACGGCTCCTTGTTTGTGCCGTTTATTATCTGATTTCTTACTTATAAGTTCAGTTTGCGCGACCTTTACCGAGTTTCACAACTCATACACATGACCAAATACTTTTCTCTGATTGGCTAATTAGCTCATGAATTATTAATGAGTTTGAGAAGTTTATGAAATAAACAGAATATTACAAAACCGCTTGGACATATGAATTTTATCTTCTCGTGTTGGTAATATCTCTCACAAGTGAGCGAAGCAAACGCGAGTGAGATATTAGGAGCACTCGAAGATATAAACTTCGTATCTACACACGGTCATATAATATTCTCTTTTGCGGTGCCCTGCATGAGCGGCTAGCTCGTTAATCTAAATTTCCACTATAGGCGTATAGTCGCGCGCTCGACTTTTTTCTTTTGTCTTATGAGTTTCCATGTGGAACGAAGTAGAAAACTATTCAATTTGTACAATAGAAAAGTCGAGCGTGCGTTATTTTACGCCTGGTGGAAATCCAGCTTTAAGCCTGGTTTCCATATAGCCGTAAGAGCCGGCGGCATGGCTGCGGCAAGGGGCGATGGTCCAATCATAGACAGTGTTGAATTAGTCAGCAATACAAAGCTGTATGCGATTGGACCATTGCCCCTTGCCGCAGCCATGCCGCCGGCTCTTACGGCTATATGGAAACCAGGCTTTAGGTAGCTCTATATTCTGGGTGTCCATTTTTTGTGGCACCCGTGTAAGCCACGGACCCAGAAACGTGGGCTCTGGGAGCGAGAGTACAAGCGATGTTTTTAACCCCAAGGACTTTGGCGACTTTTTGATGACATCGTGTTTGTGAGGAAAAGCATTGAGCATTCTGCAGGTAGATATAATTGCGATTTGTGATGCCCTGACGTGCTAGCAGCTGGCTCGTCAATCAGCTACATAATTTTGATTGTAAGCTAGTGCAGAATTTATGGCCACAGCCACACAAACGTCATGGGCTCTGGCATTGTTGCATGCACTGAGAATGCAAGCAATGTTTTTTCGCGAGAGATCTTGGCCGCTTTTTGACAATCTCCGTGAAGAGAAGCGTTCCGCAGGTAAACACAATTGCAGTGGCCTGACAAGTTAGCGGCTAGATCGTCAGGCAGCTTTATACTACGGTGTCCTGACAAGCCAGTTATGTACTGCCCTGACGACTTGTTAGGCAGCTTTATATTCTGGGTGTTTGACGGAATCGTACGCGCGGCACCCGTAAGCCACGGACACAGAAACGTGGGCTCTGCGAACGAGACTATATACAAGCGACGTTTGTGACGCCAAACGGGGCACCGCTCTTTAGCACTTTGTCAGGTTTATCCCTTCACGCCCGCTTAAATTGTGTTTAGTCAACATAACAGCGGAGACACTACAGATGAACATCACATTCATATTTTAAAGCAATTATAGAAATTCTTACGATTATTTAATTTATACAATCCACAACTCAAAACAAAAAACATTCCAGACATTTTGCAAAGCCAATGTCCAGAACATGTTCAGTTAATCGCCGGAAAAGCGTAAGCAGAGAGATCTAAGAAACAGCTTAAAACAAAGAAATCTTGTATAAAGGTGTTGTATATAGTTTCTGCTCTCAAGCCAAGCTATGTACTTATTTATTGTATAAAGAACCCAAGAATTCGCTTGCTTTTGCTATGGACGTTAAACCGTTAAAGCCAGAGGACGTATCCGAAGTACTCATAATGTCTAATGGTATACTATAGACGTGTTTGCGTGGTGACAAACTGTAAAAAAACACACGAGAATTCGCAATAAATAATAAAGTGGTGTTCCGCGTTACCACATGCAAATTCTAGACGCGAGTTAACTAATTGTCACTAATAGTATTAAGCCTGGTTTCCATATACACGCGTAAAAACGCACAACTTGTTCACGGTTGTCAACAGGCGTGAACAATGTTGTGCTGCTCGCCGTGAACAATGTTGTGCTGCTCGCCGTGAACAAGTTGTCAACAAGTTGTTCACTTATGGTTCGAACTTGTTCACGGATAAATCAACAGTCATGAACAAGTTGTTCCAACAGCACATTTTTAAAGCCAACAACGTTGTTCGCACATGATACAATATGTTGTTACAGCATGACGAAATAACAACGATGAACAACAATGTTACAACAATAGTGAACATGGTTGATGTATCAACAGTTACACGTTCTTCGGTTGTTACAACATGCGTGAACAACGGTTGCTGTTTCATCAAGCTGTAACAACTTGTTGAAACAATGATGAACAATGTTGTTCATTTATCAATGTTGTTCACATATGTCAACAAGTTGTTACAGCATTGTTCAGGCAACAATGCTGTAACAACTTGCGAGATTATTACGCGTGTAGTTGTAATTGTTGTAATTCAGTCGGCGATTGATCGGCGATTGGCTGCGATCTTTCACAACAGTCGTGTTTCCATATAGTTATAATTGTTGTAATTCAGTCGGCGATTGGCTGCGATCTTTCACAACAGTCGTGTTTCCATATATAGTTGTAATTGTTGTAATTCAAATCGCCGATTCGCTTGGACTGAGGACTTCTCGGTTTTGACAAAGTTCAGATGGGCTAAGTTTGATATTCAGAAATAAATTGAATGGCTAAAACTTTGTTTGTGATCATTTTCACAGTTTATATAGAACAATATTTATAAGCATTATTACACGTTCAGTAACTTCGCCACTTAAGTCACATGTTTCGTGAACGTTTGACGACAGTTGCAACACTTGAGTTTGTTCACCAGTGTAAATATGTTCACCAGTGTGAAGTATGCACCACATTCAGCCTTTGATCTGATTTTCCCCGGCCCACTCCCACCGTTGCTAGCGCGGTATAGAGCCTCGCGGTATAGATAAGACACTGGGTACGAGGTTGGGTATAGAGGAGAGAGGCCTTCGATTTTGTGATTGCTGAAATAACACTACACAATCAGTATATTTTACCCAAGCACCTCCGCACTTTGCCAGTGGCCCGAGTGAACGCCTGACGTCGACACAAGCGTCTTGTTGTATAAAGAAATCAGGATTGTTGACCAAAGAGAGTTAACCAAGTGCTATTCAATGGCTGACTCTCGCTGGATTTCATTTTTCGAGCCACGAAATTCGTTTGCTGTTTGTATCCTTCAATATCTGAACAATCCTTGGTAGAAGTTAATAGTATTAGCGTTTTCTTCTAAAGAAAACATACCTTGGTTTAACATTCGTTATGTTAATTCATCGAGTACTCGACACTGCTTTTTTAATATACACAGCTAAATCATGTCTTTCACGGGTGGTGATCCGTAACAGTTTAAGTCGCCTTCTGGATCGTAAATAGACTCATTCAACTCTGAACCAAATTCGGAGTCAGACATTTAAAAAAAGAAACATGACCAAACTACACAAGATTGCGGAGAATCGCTATACGTGACCTCTGTGAAAGGTCAAGTTCCCGTATGTATGAACAAAAACACAAGCGCGCAATGCAACATACATGCAGATACTCTTACTTGATGCTTACTAAGCGGTGCCCTGTTTGGTGCTAAAACGTCGCGTAAAACACTTCGCGTCAAAAACGTCGCTTACTTTCGATTCCGCAAAAACTAGCGAACGAACTAACAAACGAAACCACACGCAGGAAATGTTGCCTGAAAGTTACCCGCGTGCCCGCAGCAGCTAACTTGTCAGAGCGCCGCAATTTTTCAATCTTTGTTAATTTTTTCCTTTCTTTTTATCACCACCAACAGGCATATTTTACTTTGGAACACAATATTATCGGCGATCTAATCAAATTAAAACTAGCATTGGACAATAAATCACAGAAAAAAGAGAAGCAGCTTGACGATGATAAAGTAACAAATGCACTGAAAGGCAAAGACATGGTTGACAGGCTTACCACACCCGAGCATTTGCACACCGCAAGCGAAATGAAAGTGAAAATCCTGACTTTGCCTATAATGGCGTGCAACTAACATTTGGTCAAATCATCGCGCTAGCAGGCGACTATTATGGTGTACCAGAAGAACCTATCGCTAATTTGCAAGGAAATGATCAGGTAAAAGTATAAGGTTTTTTTTAACCCGTGTCCAAAGCACTCAGTGACTTAGACTGCGTTCACACGAGCCTGGTATAGAATGCAAGCGACGTTCTTGACGCCAAACAAAACTCTTTGGGACTTTGTCTGGCTAAATAACTCATTTATGCACCTGTCACGTCACTATGTTTAATTTGCATATTAAACAAACTGAAATATTTCAGCAACAAAGAAAAAACTGAAAAACTGCATGTAAAAGATGTTATTCTGGCATTTTAGGTGTTCTTTCGAATAAGACAGAACTAATTTTCGCTTCATAGGCACGTTTAAATTACACCCGAAATAAAATACTGTTATCTATTCATCTGTCTATCAAGGTGGACGGTCCTCGCTAGAGGTTCATGGCAGCCTACCATTCTTTGGCAATAGCACCATATGATGAAGTCAAGAAGCAACTGGACAAACTATTAACCATGCTGAATCAAGAAGCCGAGGGCGAGACAACTGTTGATGGTCGTATAAAGTCTGGTAAGTGTCACCACAGCGATCAAGAATGGGACGAGGCTACAGGAGGAAGGTGGTTAGCTGGTCTGCCACTTGTTCCAGGACAGATGATGAAATTGGCAATGACTAATTATGATCATTTCCAGCCTCAGGCAAAGGAGGCTTATCTGATTGGCCATCAGCTAGCAATGAAGAAAGCCAGGGAGGCAGGAGAAAGTCATGCAGATGACAAAGAAAAGAAGCTTGATGAAGCCTACTCACTTGATGCCTTTGCCTGTCATTTCTTAACTGATAGCTTTTCCAGTGGACACATCAGGTAAGAATATTACACATTCGTTCGTTCGTTCGTTTTTTCGTTTGTTTGTTTCTTTATTTCTTTATTTATTGATTTGGTTGTTTATTTATCTTTTTTTATTTATTTATTTACTTGTTTGTCTGTTTCCTTGTTTGTTTATTTATTTATTTACTTGTTTGTTTATTTATTTATTTACTTGTTTGTTTATTTATTTACTTGTTTGTTTATTTATTTATTTACTTGTTTGTTTATTTATTTACTTGTTTGTTTGTTTATTTATTTATTTACTTGTTTGTTTATTTATTTACTTGTTTGTTTGTTTATTTATTTATTTACTTGTTTGTTTATTTATTTACTTGTTTGTTTGTTTATTTATTTACTTGTTTGTTTATTTATTTACTTGTTTGTTTGTTTGTTTATTTATTTACTTGTTTGTTTGTTTATTTATTTACTTGTTTGTTTATTTACTTGTTTGTTTGTTTGTTTATTTATTTACTTGTTTGTTTATTTACTTGTTTGTTTGTTTATTTATTTACTTGTTTGTTTATTTATTTACTTGTTTGTTTATTTACTTGTTTGTTTGTTTATTTATTTACTTGTTTGTTTGTTTATTTATTTACTTGTTTGTTTGTTTATTTACTTGTTTGTTTGTTTATTTATTTACTTGTTTGTTTGTTTGTTTGTTTATTTATTTACATGTTTGTCTATTTATTTATTTACTTGTTTGTTTGTTTGTTTGTTTGTTTATTTATTTACTTGTTTGTTTGTTTATTTACTTGTTTGTTTGTTTATTTATTTACTTGTTTGTCTATTTATTTATTTACTTGTTTGTTTGTTTATTTATTTACTTGTTTGTTTATTTATTTACTTGTTTGTTTATTTACTTGTTTGTTTGTTTATTTATTTACTTGTTTGTTTATTTACTTGTTTGTTTGTTTGTTTATTTATTTACTTGTTTGTTTATTTATTTACTTGTTTGTTTATTTACTTGTTTGTTTGTTTATTTATTTACTTGTTTGTTTATTTACTTGTTTGTTTGTTTGTTTGTTTATTTATTTACTTGTTTGTTTGTTTATTTATTTATTTACTTGTTTGTTTGTTTATTTATTTACTTGTTTGTTTGTTTATTTATTTACTTGTTTGTTTGTTTGTTTATTTACTTGTTTGTTTATTTGTTTATTTATTTACTTGTTTGTTTGTTTATTTACTTGTTTGTTTGTTTATTTATTTACTTGTTTGTCTATTTATTTATTTACTTGTTTGTTTGTTTGTTTGTTTATTTACTTGTTTGTTTATTTATTTACTTGTTTGTTTATTTATTTGTTTGTTTGTTTGTTTATTTACTTGTTTGTTTACTTGTTTGTTTGTTTGTTTATTTACTTGTTTGTTTGTTTATTTATTTACTTGTTTGTCTATTTATTTATTTACTTGTTTGTTTGTTTGTTTATTTATTTACTTGTTTGTTTGTTTATTTACTTGTTTGTTTGTTTATTTATTTACTTGTTTGTCTATTTATTTATTTACTTGTTTGTTTGTTTATTTATTTACTTGTTTGTTTATTTATTTACTTGTTTGTTTATTTACTTGTTTGTTTGTTTATTTATTTACTTGTTTGTTTGTTTATTTATTTACTTGTTTGTTTATTTACTTGTTTGTTTGTTTATTTATTTACTTGTTTGTTTGTTTATTTATTTACTTGTTTGTTTATTTACTTGTTTGTTTGTTTATTTATTTACTTGTTTGTTTATTTATTTACTTGTTTGTTTATTTACTTGTTTGTTTGTTTATTTATTTACTTGTTTGTTTGTTTATTTATTTACTTGTTTGTTTATTTACTTGTTTGTTTGTTTGTTTATTTATTTACTTGTTTGTTTGTTTATTTATTTATTTACTTGTTTGTTTGTTTATTTATTTACTTGTTTGTTTGTTTATTTATTTACTTGTTTGTTTGTTTGTTTATTTACTTGTTTGTTTGTTTGTTTGTTTATTTATTTACTTGTTTGTTTGTTTATTTACTTGTTTGTTTGTTTATTTATTTACTTGTTTGTCTATTTATTTATTTACTTGTTTGTTTGTTTGTTTATTTACTTGTTTGTTTGTTTGTTTATTTACTTGTTTGTTTACTTGTTTGTTTGTTTGTTTATTTGTTTGTTTATTTACTTGTTTGTTTATTTATTTACTTGTTTGTTTGTTTATTTACTTGTTTGTTTATTTATTTATTTACTTGTTTGTTTGTTTATTTACTTGTTTGTTTGTTTATTTGTTTACTTGTTTGTTTGTTTATTTACTTGTTTGTTTGTTTATTTATTTACTTGTTTGTTTGTTTATTTACTTGTTTGTTTGTTTATTTATTTGTTTACTTGTTTGTTTATTTATTTACTTGTTTGTTTGTTTATTTACTTGTTTGTTTATTTATTTATTTACTTGTTTGTTTGTTTGTTTATTTACTTGTTTGTTTGTTTATTTATTTACTTGTTTGTTTGTTTACTTGTTTGTTTGTTTATTTACTTGTTTGTTTGTTTATTTATTTGTTTACTTGTTTGTTTGTTTATTTACTTGTTTGTTTGTTTGTTTATTTGTTTACTTGTTTGTTTATTTATTTACTTGTTTGTTTGTTTGTTTGTTTGTTTATTTATTTGTTAACTAATTATTTATTTGTTTACTTGTTTGTTTCTTTATTTGTTTATTTATTTGTTTACTTGTTTGTTTGTTTATCATTTATTTGGTTATTTGTTTACTTGTTTATTTTTTTGTTTACTTGTTTGTTTGTTTATTTATTTATTATTTGTTTGTTTATTTGTTTACTTGTTTGTTTGTGTGTTTATTAATTTGTGTATTTATTTATCTAAGTTTACTTCATAGTACCCTGGGATACAGGTGCGAGTCATAGGATCTCACTGCTACCCTAGAAAAGAGCTGGACTGAATGGAAACTACACTGGTCAGAATGTTGGGGCTAGTGAAGGTCATGTCATACACTCAAGACATTGCGGAATGAGGAACTGTATGGGGGGTAGTTCGGCCTTCAGAACAGTAAGGTGATAGCTAGACAAGCCCAAAAACTGCTGGAATTTGTGTGCAGTGACACAAGTCTAAATTCACCCCTGCTGAACCAAAAGTTCAAAGTTGCTATGTCTGGTCTGCTATGAGGCTATGTACACACTGGTGGAGCACACTCTTGTTTTATGTAACACCATATGAAAAGGTGTATTAGCTACACCCTACCCTGGCTCAATGAGGTATTATTTAGTAAAATACCCGAGAACTCTACGTACCATGTTTACCAAAATTTCTGCCTACTAGGTTTCCTCATGTTCAGCCTTTGAGATGCTTTGAATAATGAGGGAACTTTAAATTTTTCTCATTGAAATTCATTTCTACTGGGGACCCCAGGCTATTCATATTTTGTATGGGGGAAATGGGAATATGAGGGGATTTTGTTGACTAAATTACACTGGAAGCAAAGAAAATGAAGGAGCGTTGTTTCAAAGCAGCCTCGTAACACGGGGAAAATAGGGTATTTGGGAGGATTTGTAAAGTATTTGTTGTTGTGTTTTCATGAAGTACATCATGCATATGCTTGTGGTCTAGCTTGTTTCACTCTCTGATTAAATTGTTGCAACTATTTTATATATATATTATATATATATATATCGTGAAACCTTCTATTATAAAACCTTGTTAACGTACATGTATCTTGTACAATATGCAGAAATATTACATGGTGTTTTGTTGATATTAATATTTAAATACATTAACTTAAAGTGTTACACTGTTACTGTTCTTATGAAAACATGTCTTTTGTTTCTGTGTAAAATTATTATAATAAATATTAAAGGGAAATCATTTTTATTTTCTGCGGGAGGGGGAGGGGGGATAATCTTAACTTTTATTGCACTTAACCCCCTAGTGTTACTGACAAAAGTCCCTCCATAACACGGGGCCCCATCCGGGGGATAGGATGGCCGGGGGATAGGATGGCCGCTGGATAGGTGCATTAGAACTATAAAAAATAGATTTTGAATGAGGTATATTAGTTGTTAATGAGACCTAAGAACAAAATAAATTTCGGTAAACATGGTAATATTGTTCAATTGCTCCTAACGACAAACTAGTCAAGAAGTACACAACCTAAACCGTTAGTTTACTCGTGGTTTTTACTAACCTCCAAAAATATGTCTGTAGCCATTCAGGACCTCCTAATTCTTTAATCCTTCCATTGTATTTGGTTACTTATGAACGTATTCAAGTCTTCTCTTTCGATAAACTTTACTCTCCAGTCATCAATTAATGGTTTGTAATGGATCCTTGTCCTTTTATCCGTTCACTTCGAGAATGAGAAGACGACTGAGACTCTGAGTCGAAGACAACATGGCGGCGGAAAATGAAGAGAGCATGGCGGCGAAATTTTTAAAAATGGTGATTGGTGATTGGTGGACGTGGGCTAGTTCCAGGCTCCTGCTCGGTAATTTCGGCCTCTTATGAACAAACGAACGTTTAATCAATTTTTCAAAAACTCAATAATAATTCATGAGGAAAACACAAAGAAAATCAGTACCATGTTCGTGGTTTTATATCTGATAAAACTTATTGACATCAAAAAGAATACTAATGAATATAATTTTATATAAAAAATACTAATTGAACACTGTTGAACATAATAACAAAAAACAACCAATAACGAAACGTTTTTTAAGCTGTTCAAAACACTCACATCACGTGTTTTACCAAATCTAAATATTCTCGCGCTAAAACATTACAAAAACCTACTTTTCAATTATTACTTTACTGCTTTAAAAACGTTACTACACCTCGAAGCTGAAAACCCTACAGACTATTTATTTTTCTATTCATTTGTTTAAATGTTTGCAGTGTGGCTTACGCAACTTGGGCATGGTCTTCCAAGGCCGTCAAGATGTGCGGATAAACATCACGAACAGCGTCTTTGCCAAATATGCAGTCAAGATGTCCATAATCAGGAATGGTGATTCTGGAGTATTGTTGATCCGGGTGCGCTTCCTTGACAAGCTTCAGAGTGGCTAGGGTACTCTCTGGCAGATAACAGCTGTTTTTCTCTCCTACGAAGAAATACCCATGATCAATTAAAGGGCTCTTTACATGAGCCGGGCTAGCCCGGCTAACCAGGCTGACTCGTGTCACGAAATTCTTTCCTCGGCCGCAAAAGGAGATTTGAATTAACGTTAGGATTCGTTTACATCTAAACTGAACCAATTCTTCTTTGTAAATTTAGTTATGTACGTTTCAAAACCACAGTGAGGTCCTAATCAATCGCGTGAGCCCAGTTAACCGCGGTCTAGCCTGGCTCATGTAAACAGCCCCTATAAGAGGAGAATTTTCGTTGAATATAACTTCTTCAAAAACTCATTAATAATTCATGAGAAAAACACAAAGGAAATCAGTACCATGTCGGCTCATAACTGAGAGAGCGGTCATTACGGAGAAATATCAGACCGAGCTCGTAGAGCGAATAAGTTCGTACATAAAAGACCGAGGTCTGATCTTTTTCCGTAATGACCACGTAGTCGAGATTAATAAGAAGTTTACTATATGGCTTTTTGAAACAATACATCTTACATTACCTTATACATGATACGTACTTATAGCGTGACCTTGAGCGTGTGACATAGACTCATCGTTTTCAATGTTGTTGCTCTTGTTGTTATCGCTTTCGAAATCCTAAAACTCACTTCCAGATTGCTCATCGACCTCAGCAAATGAGAACACGCGATTTCAACGGAAGAAATTTGTGCCATATAATAAAAGCGCTTAATAAAAACCTAGATCATGATATTAGGTGCAACTTTAAGTGACGAACCATACTGGGTGAGTAGAGAAAAACTCTACTCGATCGCGCGCGACTAGGATTCGAACCCGCGACCTTCAGCTTACTTGTCCGACGCTCTACTAACCTGCGATCAGGCCAGTTGTAAACTATGGCCTGATACAAATGTCGTTAAAAGTTCGTGCAGTACGTCCAGATTTTGGAAGTAGTCCTGATTGGCTATTGCAACAAAGGACTCGATTTGATAAGGTTTAATTGGCTAGCGCGCAACATCAACGGAAATTAAGTAATTAACTGATTCGAAAATCGAAAGTTCTTCGTGGGAATTGCCGAGAAGCCGCTCAGGCTCCGACTAGAAAGTTTGTGTTTTCTCAAATTTACCGTTAGCGTTTTTGCCATTTTCATGGACAAGAGCGATTAAAGAAGCTGAAGAAGGAACCTCCACGTTTTGCCCGTAATACCATGCGTGAAGGAAGAGCAAGAACTGTGCAATGTGTATTGAAAGCCAGCCTAGCTGTCAAAACAAAACACTGCTGCTGTCTTGTCGTCTGACTACGGGAAGAAACAATTGCTCTTGAAAGTTCATTCTGATCGGAAAAGCGAACGCAGTGTCCGTAATTTATAGTCTACTGCAACTTATACGCAAGTACTGTACTATATTTGAGAATTGCTGTAATCAAATATTAAGATATTTGGTTTCCCGAACCCGATCGTATAAATAATTTCGAATTCCCTAATTGCAAATTGCTGGTTCATTGTAGTATACAGTACTAGATTTTACTTCGGCATTGCCACTTCGAAAGATTACTTGAAAACTGAATAAACGTGTGTTTGAAGATGTTTATGCACAAACAATAGGTTCGATTTGCTTAGACGTTATTAATTTGTTCGGTGATTTTTATTGGCTATGGCGCGTCACATGAATAGGGGGCGGAAGAGAAGAATCAATGATTTGTATCCACTGATCTATGTTTGTATCAGGCCATAGTTTACAACTGGCCTGATCGCAGGTTAACGCTCTACCGACGCAGGTTAACGCTCTACCGACTGAGCTAGCCTACATGGTCAAGTTGGGAGCAGGTCGTGGAATGGTGGCACTTATACTTAATACTTCGAAACTGAAATCTACATAGTTGCTTCAAAATTACTAACTAAACTATATTATTATACATTTTTTCTAAATCCTTGATTATAATTGGTCAGAGAGTTGGTGAAAATTCTCGATATCCACCCTTTTAGTCGTATTTCCCGCTGTGATTGTCAAATTCTGGGCCCGCAATGCTATATTATCTGTAGTTTTTGGAGCTATTGTAGGAAAAAGGACTTATCATGCATGTGCTCACGTGAACCTGTCCAGCCAGTTAGGTAAACCGTAGAAAAGCGTGGCAAAGGAGCAACTGTCTTTGAATCGCATTTTTTGAACGTTTTTCCGTTTTGAGGAAGTGATTTTATCTTATCACTCAGAGTCAGACTTGATAACACAGACTTCGACCTTGATAATTCTTGATATCAAAAAAGTCTTATCGAATAACTGTTTGTTATTTGTATATTTTATTTTTAATTTTAAAACATTACCAACAATAAAGCAGATGGGAAGATCCAAGCGATTGATGTGTTCTCTGTACGCCGACGATTCCATCCCCTTCTCCAGATCTGGTAAATAGATATCTTTTCCCGAAGCGGAAACTAGTTTCCCTTCTCTCATGTTCAACGTCAGTTGTTTACCTACCGCCGATGTTAAGTAACCGAAGAACTCGTGAAGACTGTCATGGGTCAACTCGTTCAAGTTTTCATGTTCCCACAGAAGACCATAAAAAAACGAGATCCTGAAAAAAAGCGGGAAATATCAGAAAAATGTTCGGCTTAAACTCACGGCAGATCTGATACAAAATCCTCCTGTTTTACTTCTCAAACTCATTAATAATTCATCAGCAAATCATCCAATAATATGAAAAATTCACAGTCTTGAAAAAGAACATGTTTTTAGGAAGGTCTCTTTGTTTAGAGACACAGGTAGCGGCAAGATCAACATAGGATTGTTGAAGTGACTGGATCGGGCTCCCTGTGGCCATATAGAGCCAAGAGTCATGCACTCATGTGGGCCGTGTGGCACAGCTTCGGGTTTGATTCGGTTATTTTGTATTTTCTTCCTTTCAAAATTAACATAAGAAACGTTATTACAACTTCTTCTGTCATGTTTCATGGTTACATTACTTTTTCACCGCTCTGCAAAAAGCGAAGGCGATGGTTGTGAGTATTGGGCTACCCGTGGTCATAATCCAAAATGGCCGCCAAGTTAGCGATGGGTGAACGTTTTGGTTCTTTCGAAAGTGAAAACGCTAATCTTTTCAAAAGCCATACACCCATTGCACACTGTCGAACTTTAGGCTTAGTTTTGGTAGTGGTTTAGTTTCAATGGGCCCGGTGCTTTTCTAGCTTTTCCACGGACGGACGGACGCACGGACACGGCTATTAATAGTTTAAAGAGAAAATAAAGGTAAAAGTTTGCTTAATTTATGTAATTTCTTCCTCCGATATCCAAACCACAGACACGGTACTGATTTCCTTTGTGTTTTCCTCATGAATTATTAATGAGTTTGAGATATATATATAATAATAGGGAGGTCCGTTGCTGAGACCTCGGGAAATATTTCTCTATACTGACCGACCAAATCGGTAGATAATTTATGTTTGTTTGTTTGTTTGTTTGTTTGTTTGTTTGTTTGTTTGTTTGTTTGTTTGTTTGTCTGTCGCAAAGATATCTCAAAAACTATTGCACCGATTTTCATGAAAGTTTGCAGAAGGGTTGGCCATAGATAAACGACCAATCCATTAAATGAATTTGGTTGAATTTAGTCAAAATTTGGATGAGAAATTAATAAAAATCTGACCGCAAGATTCTCCGTGTAGAAGAAATGCTTGATTGCGCTCATTATCTTTATTTTATGCAAATATTTTTGCATAATTTTGGTACGAGTGCAATCAAGCATTTTATTCATACATGCATGTGTTGGTCTCGTGAACTAGCCTAGTTAGTGGGATGGCTCGTTCTCTTATTAATCATCTCTAATAACCCGCTGGTGGAGGTATATGCAGTCTCTGACTGTCCTCTAGTTTTTTTTTCTAATTATCCCCGCTTGGTTCTTTTGGTCTTCATTAGTGTTTAGAGTGAATAAAAAAGGGAAGTCTGTGCTGTTTCTTTCGTAAAAGGAAATTAGATTTTAGGTCTCTTTCACGGATGAAAAACTCACTTTCAATATGTTCGGCCGTTTAAGTTCATTTTCAAACATTTTTAGAATATTTTACAGCCAATAAAACACATTTAAAAATTTATCTCGACCGTTAGCCAATCAGAATGCAGGATTTATCAAAACTCATGCATATGATGTGATTTACGTTCATGGATTGGTTACGATAATCATGAATTATTAATGAGTTTGAGAAGTAATATATCATACACGAGGAGGAGTGTTTCATCAGGATATCCAAACACCGAGACGTTTGTTGAAAACCGAGGCGAAGCCGAGGTTTTTGAACAAACTTCGAGGTGTTTGGATATCCTGATGAAACACTCCTCCAAGTGTATGATATAGCATCTCAAACAAATCAGTATTTTAAGAGAAAATCGAGATAAAAGTTTGCTTAATTTATGTAATTTCTTCCTCCGATATCCAAACTACCGACACGGTACTGATTTCCTTTGTGTTTTCCTCATGAATTATTAATGAGTTTGAGATGCTATATTTGAACAATTCGAGCGAGTCTTTCAACGGGATATCCAAACACTCGAAGACAATTAACAAAAACACTTGGCCTTCGGCTGCGACAGGCTTGTTGATCACAACAACTCGTCAAACAATGATACAGCAAGTTGTTGGAACCACCTGCGACAGGCGAGTTGATCACAACAACTTGTTACAAACAATGGTACAGCAAGTTGTTGGAACCACCTGCGACAGGCTTGTTGATCACAACAATTACTTGTTACAAACAATGCTGCAGCAAGTTGTTGGAACAAGTTGTGCGAATACATTACGCGAAACTAGCTGCAATAAGATTGAGTAGACAGATTATAATAAACGGCCTCTCGCAGGTTGTCCCAACAACTTGCTTCGGGATCGTTTGTAACAAGTTGCTACAAGGTTGACGTCAACAATATAACAACAGAACGGAACAATAAAACAAGTAAACAACACAACAACACAATCGTTAACTCACCTGTAGCCTGCGTAGCCAGGCGTTACTGGGGGGACTGGGGAGAGGGCTGAGATGTAACGCCTGCAGTGGAGCTCTTTGGTTTTGTGAAACCCGTTCGCTGACGAACGGGATTTTAATTATTGATTACGCCGAATGTGATTCGCTTAGCGCCCATAATCTGTCAATCAAGAAGGTTTAGTAAGTAAAATTAATAATTTCAATTCTAATTTTCAAACAAAGCTGAAACGATTTATATCAAAGGAAATATCTAAACAGCACTTGCAGGCTTTTGCGATTTGATCAAATGAAAATGCTGAGTGTCAGCCTCCTCGACTCCCATACCATTCAACCGTAAGTTTTATATTTAAAACCTCCATGCAAGAGTTTGGAATATATCTTAATAATATATAGGAAGTTCCTGAATTTGATTTTGAAAGCGAACACCGTGAGACGCTTTGCTTTCATATGTCTGTCAGTCATAAAATTTCTGAAAATATTTGCGAGCGAACACCTTGGGACGCCGCAGACATTTCCGTTCAATAATGGTATACCTTTCACTCAACTGTTTTATTTTGGTAAACACTCGCTGTCATTACTGTTCTCTTCATGAATATTCGTTTGCCTTTGATAGAAACGGGGTTACTCTACCATTCACACCTAATTTTATAAATTTTCAGGCCACAGTTTGAGAAATATTTGTGAGCAGATACCGTGGGACGCCGCAGACATTTCCGTTAAATAATCACTACTATTTATATACCTTTCACAACTGTTTTATTTCGGTAAACACTCGCTGTCATTACTGTTTTTTCATGAATATTCGTTGCCATTGATAGAAACAGGATTACTCTACCATTCACACCTAATTTCATACATTTCCAGTCCACAATTTTAGAAATATTTGTCAGCAGACACCCGGTCGAACACTGCAGACATATTCCGTTAATATTAATTTATCCCTTCCACAGATTTGCGACCAACTCTCAGTCTTTTAACTCCCTTGTACTATAATTGTTTTTATACAAAGATAATTATTGAAATAATAATTTACGCGAAATGTTACTGAATTAAATGCCATGGATTTTGAAATATTACAATTAATACAAACAGTTAATTTAGGCTTCAGACATTGGCTGCTCGAGATCATATTTCATTTGGGGGTGTTTGACAAAACCAAAGAGCTCCACTGCAGGCGTTACATCTCAGCCCTCTCCCCAGTCCCCCCAGTAACGCCTGGCTACGCAGGCTAACTCACCTGTGACACACAGGATTGTGACACAACTCGTCATAAGGCAAAAACACACGATCAACTCCTTTCACAAAAGTATTAAAGAGCCTGTCAAAGAACGATGCATAGTCATCCGTATCCACCGTCAAATCTTTCACACCTAGAGCCTTCATAACTCCTGGGATGTGGAGTCCCGCTTTAAGCCGGTTGAATTGAGCGGGAATCGGATTAGCAGCGACCTGACTGGCAACCACACTCCTGACTTTGCCGTCAAGCGCGCCAGAAAGAAGGGAAGCAAACAGAACGAAGGATCCAACACAGTGAGCAATAACTTGAACATTTTCCTATAAAAAAAAAGAACAAACTGGCTGTTAATCGTCTGTTTACCCCGGTACAGAACTGGTAAATGTGATACAGAACTGTTTTAATAAAACATCAGTTCTGTATCACATTTACAGACACTGATATCAGTTCTGTATCGCATTGAACTATCTTCAGTAAGGTACACTGGTAGCGCCCCCATATACAAGATGAAGATGCAAACATTTGTTGAACGGTTATTTATGGCACGTCACTTAGAATATAAAATGTGGGACTAATACTAAATCAAAGCGCATGCTCACATCACTAATAGCCTATTAAACCTTACGTCGAAGGTTTATCAGCTCTTAACATGATGTATTTTTCGCTAACTTAATAGATCGTTTTAGAAGTCATTTACAGAATTCGTGTATACAGAACGGACACCCCCGATACAGAACGGCCACTCATTCTGTAAATAGTACATATATATATATATATATATATATATATATATATATATTAAATACATGTATATCTTCTTAAAATATCAAATTAGAAATGTACGCCAATATTCAATTTTCGTATATTGACCTGTTTTGTGAGTTTTGATTGGGTAATAGGCGAGTTTCAGGGTGTTGCGCGCGCATCACTTTTCAAAGCAAGGAAATTTACACGGTTGATCAGAGAAGTTGCATCTAATTTTCCCGTGCATGTTGACGAGGGAAAATATATGCAAGCGGGAAATTTAGAAGAAGACAAAAGATTTCTTTGTCTTCTAATTTTCCCTCATCAACATGCACGGGAAAATTAGAAGAAGACAAAGGATAAATTTCCCTCTTGAATGAGCGATGAGGGAAATACGAGGTTTACATTCCCTCGGAGAACAAAAGAATCCGAGGCGATCATGGTATTATTATTATTATTATTATCGCTCAGACCAAGTCATCCCTATCCCCCGAGTTACCTCGATCGCATGTGTACTTTTTTTAACATGGAAATGAACTAAGAATATGAACTAGGAAAAGAATATTGAAACAATTTGCAAGAAGGCCGGCGCGGGCATTGGAGCAATTAGACGCGTTAAGCCTTTTGTACCAACTGATACATTGCAAGTTATATATAAAGCCTTAGTACAACCTTATTTTGATTACTGCTCTCATCTTTGGGGCAATTGCGGAAAACTGCTGAAGGATAAATTGCAAAAATTTCAATCTCGTGCGGCAAGAGTAATTACCGGGAGCAGTTACGAAATCCGTTCGGCTGACGTTCTCGAAACCCTTTCTTGGAAAAATTTAGATGTAAGACGAACTTATACAAAGTCAGTCTTCATGTATAAAATACTCAACGACTATACCGCGCCAGATTTAAAAGAATCCTTTCGAAAAGTTAATGAATATCAAAATACATATAATCTAAGGAACAATGATACTAATTTAGTACTCCCAAAGCCAAAGAGAGAATTTCTCAGAAGAAGCTTTAAATATAACGGTGCCATGCTTTGGAATAATTTAATACACGAAGCGAAACAAGCAGAGTCGTTGGATTCTTTTAAAAGGCTTATAGGGCCGACCATGAGATGAAGTTGAATCACGCCACTCTCAATTATAAATTTATTCATTTTATCATCATCATTTTTATAAATCTTTTAACTTTGTAAACTTCCTAGTTGTTTATTAGTTATTGTAATTAGCTTATTAGTATTAGTATTAGTCAATTTGTTGTATTAGTTAAATTAAGCACGCCCCTCATTGAAATCAGCATTTATTGTTGTTGAGGCTAGCGTGTTGAAATAAAGTATGTATGTATGTATGTATGTATGTATGTATCCTGAACATAGAGATAACCCTACCCCCCGAGATAACTCGCCTCATGTGAACAGGCCCTAAGTTGTTATGCTCACGCCATCAAGTTTCCTATCCAGTCTTTTTACTATCCATGGTGAAACCCTGTTATGTCATGGCAACGTTCAACCACGCTTTAATAGCCGAGCTTTGATTTCATACCGTGTGAACGCGACGGCTGTTTGTTGCTTTTTCGTGCCGTTTTCAATTTGTAACGGCATCGTGTGAACATAGTTTTAATAGTTAACAGCATGCATTATGACATTTTATTATATCGCACATGCAAGTTACTTCCGTTGGAATTGTGTGTTCTCATTGGCTGAGACGCGTCACGTGCCGGTCGATAATTTTCCGTAATCGACCGGTCGATTATGGATTTTGGCAGACATGTTGTTTTCAACTAAACAATGAAAGAAAACCGCAAAAATTTTGTGAATTCAATAACCTGAGGACTAAATTATGTATGAGAGGGACGATGAGCAATCTGGCAGTGAGTTTTAGGATTCCGAAAGCGATGACAACAAGAGCAACAACATTGAAAACGATGAGTCTATGCCACACGCTCGAGGTCACACTAAACTGACTAAAGTACGTATCATGACAAGGTATAAATGTAAGGTATGTTGTTTCAAAATGCCATATAATAAACCTCTTATTAACCTCGTCTGCTTGGTCATTACGGAAAAATATCAGACCTCGGTCTTTATGTACAGATCTCGCCCTATGGGCTCGGTCTGTACTGTCAAGACCTCGGTCTGATATTTTTCCGTAATGACCGCGCTCTCGGTTAATAAGAAGTTAAAAACAGCTCATCGTATTTGCACAACGTTCAACCATCTGCGCCACCGGCAATCAGAAGGTTGTGGATTCGAGTTTTAATACGGATGGCGTGTGCTGTTAGGGCGCTGCCTCTCACCAATAGTTAAGCCCGGTTAGACGGGGTTAGTACTTGGATGGGTGACCGTCTGGGAATAACCCCGTTTCTTGAGCTAGGGACTCATGTGAGTAGAGTTTAGTCGGTCTCTCCTGTGCTCCGAGGGTTTTTCGCCGGGTTCTCCGGTTTTCCTCCCTCCGTAAAATCAACACGTAAGGCTTAGCTGTAATTCGTGGGCCGATATGTGTCGTATGGCAGCTGCCTGAGCGCCTTTAATATGCCTTCGACTCGGCCATGTCAAAAATTATTTGTAAGGCGCATTTGAAAACCTTAAAGTTGAATTTGCGCGGTATAAATACATGTTATTATTATTATTATTATTACAGCAAGAACTAAACAAACTCCAAGCTGAATGTACCACACTAACGGACAAAAACTGGGAATTAACTGACACAAAGCGACTTGTTGCAGACAACTTCGGTGTACAATCTGAGGTCTACTGGTCAAACGGTTAGAGCGTCTGGCTAGTATTCGGAAGGTTGTGGGTGCGAGTCCCGTCTGAAGTTCAGAGCTTTCCTAGTATTAATCTAACGACATCTTGTATACAGTAAGAACAAATGAAGCTGAAAGTTCTGTACTAATTTACAACTTTCCATCTATACCTGCTTTGTGACATCTAGCACTTTTTGAATAAGCGCTGGATGGCCGAATGCGGCACAATCGTCCAACGTGTAGTCCCTTCGTACCATTGATGGAAGGTTACATGACGTACGCCAGTCAGCAAGCCACACGTCATATCTTAAAAAGAAAGCTCGAATCAGCTGAAGTGAGCTCTGTCTCTGTCTGTCTTTCTTCCCCCCCCCCCCTCCCCCTCCCCTCCGTTCTCTCTCTCTCTCTCTCTCTCTCCCTCATATTTTGTAAATATTTTGTTCTATATGTTTCTATAATTAATTTGTAATAATATTTTTATTATATATTGCACGGCTTTCACGTAAAGCAATGATTATTTATCTCTCTCTCTCCCCCTCTCCCCCTCTCCCTCTCTCTCTCTCTCCCTCCTCTCCCTCTCTCCCCCCTCTCTCTGCATGACAATTGTAGGATTTTATACCAGTACCTGTATTCCAACAAGTATTCTACCAGATTTGTATCAATAGTGTCCAGTGAAAAAATTTCACTGCTTACTCCAGCTCCATGAAACAGTACCACAGGGCCTTTTGTTCCTCCTTCGTAGCGAGTCAAAAGTAATTCAAACTGCAATTATATAACAAGCAACGGTTGAGAATGGAGCCAGTTCAGAGATGTTTATGGCAGAGTGTTTAAAGCACGTGCATCTTTCTTAAAAATAGTATGTGCCATTAAAAGGTTTTTCTAAAAAATTTTAAATTTTGCTCAAAGAATCATAGGTGTTGGTTAGAACGCGGAAAATGCCATTTTAGAAACCGAAATTAAAAAACTATTCGGTGATAAGACCCCACTAGATATATGGACCCACAACCAATTTTAAAATGGTATACCCCTGTTACTAACACTGAACGAACGTGAGATGGTCCTTACTGCATATCTACGGAGAACAGTTTAAATATAATACAAATGATAATTTGTGGTAACACTACGTTTAAAATTTATAAGCAATAAGTAATAAGCGTGGTGTTATCACAAATTCTCGCTTGTATTACAATTTGTCACTATATGCAAACATTCAAAGAATTAATCAGTTTATATATAACTGATAGGGTTATCAGTCAGTCCAGTCTAGTTCACTAAGTCCAGTCCAGTCCACTAAAAGTCCAGTTCAGTCCAGTCCACTATGTTCAGTCCAGTTCAGTCCAACCCAGTCCACTAAGTCCAGTCCAGTTCAATCCAGTCCACTAAGTCCAGTCCAGTCCAGTCCAGCTCAGTTCAGTTCAGTTCAGTGCAGTGCAGTTCAGTTCAGTCCAGTCCAGTTCAGTCCACTAAATCCAGTCCAGTTCAGTTCAATCCAGTCCAGTCCAGTTCAGTCCAGTTCAATCCAGTCGACTCCACTAAATCCAGTCCAGTCCACTCCACTAAATCCAGTCCAGTCCAGTTCAGTTCAGTCCAGTCCACTAAAGACTAGTTTCCACTCAGGAAAATCTTCCGCAGGATCGCAGGATAGGAACGGACAGGAACGTTTCCTTTGTGTTGAAGTCATTAGTTCCGACCGGGAGCTCACAAGACAAAGAAAACGTCCCTGTCCGTTGCGGTCGTGCGGAAGATTTTCCTGAGTGGAAACCAACTTTAAGTCAAATGCAGTCCAGTTCAGTCCATGCAATTCAGTTCAGTCCAGTTTAAACTATTTGATATTACTAAAATTATACTCACATCGTCTGAGGTGGTGCATTTGTGAAGCTCAGGTTTACAGCCGTTCAACCGGAGAGGTCTCCTTTGCCTGGGTTGGGCATCGTTTTTAAAATGCAGCTTGCTTGCCGCAACTCCAGGGCCGTAAACATTCCAGATGGTTTTTGCAAAGAAACCGCCAAACTTGGACGTCCAGCGGAGTTTCTCGCGAATGCTTCGTGTATTAGTTATCTCTAACGTGGCAAGCTGCTTCGCAAAATTGATAAAGGTTATGTAGAGTGTCGCTGTACCGAGGACGTCGCCGGCGAAATGTCCGCCTTGGTACATTTCAACAAACAAAACTGTTGTATCTCGCAAACACGTTTCCCCAAAATGGTCCTTGTGGATGATCTTGACACCGTGAAAGGAAAATATTTTCCCTTGATCTCCAGTCAGGACCATTTTGTAAACCATTTCTTTTGTGTCCTCGAGCTCCTTGCTTGAGCGGAATAGTTGGAAATTCCCTAAAAGTATAAATTACAAGCTTAGCGTTACTAATTTCCATTCGTATTTTGCTCCTTGGCTATCTCGATATTTTTTGAGGTTCGACTGTTTTAATAACAAGATTTATAGCAAGTTTTATAATAAGAAAGCTAATGTACTCCTACTACCCTCTCTATTGAATATTTCTTTACCCCCACTACCACCACTGACCAGCACCAATACCACCGCCGCCACTACTACCACCACCACACGCCGAGTACCCTCACGGCCAAGCACCATTACCACCACTGACCAGCAGCACCAACACTGACCAGCAGTAGCACCACCGACCAGCAGTACCACCACTGACCAGCTGCACCACCACTGAAAAGCACCACCACCACCACCACCGACCAGCACCACTACCACCACCACTGACCACAGGTTTACCGCTGACCACCAGCACCGCCGCCACTACTGACCAGCACCACTATCACGACCACTACAACAACCACCACTGATCAGAAGCAGCAGCAACACCACCACGAGCACCGCTGACCAGCGCTACTACTACTAGCACTACTAACTACCACTACCACCATTAACAACAGTCCTGCAATTACAGGTACTCCTCGTGATATCATTCCTACACCAACAAACTGCCAATGACCACCATTACGACTACCACCAACACCAACACCAACACTACAACTATCTCCCTTCACTAATGTAAAATAATGCTCGCAATGTTTTTTACTTCATAAACATCTTACAATGCTTATAAACTCCAATACGATATTACTGATATGGATTCTATATAACGTGAATAGGTGAATGCCAAAATATCTTTTTACTTGAACTTTTATTTACTGTTATATAGAGGTTTGTATTTTCAAAATGGTAATGAGGATGACGTCAATGTAGGCATTTGTATTTATTTCTTCCTTTTTCTTATAAAAAACCGCTTGAAGATTTTAATGTAAAAATGATAAAATATAGAATAAACTATTCCCGTATGCCGTTAACATGTTATTAATTGAGTAATATTTCTCCTGTAACAAAACGTTGTGTATGTAAATTATGCCTACATAGACGTCATCTTAATTACCATTTTGAAAATACAAACCTCAATATAACAACAAATAAAAGTTCAAATCAAAAAATATTTTGACATTTAACTATTCACATTAAATAGAATCCATATTAGTAATATCATATTTAGGTTCATAAACACTTTAACATATAACTCTACTTACCCTCAGAAACTGTCATTGGAGCAGAAGACAATGCTAGACATGACACTGTCCCACTTATCTCAGCTGCATGATCAGGATCAAAATTTAACATGCGTTCGACATCCTCAGATTCAATAGTGAGTGTAAATTCACACGATATCTGCTTACTCTTGTCGTTCGACGGACTGTATTTTCCTACCATCTTCTCAGTGAAGCAAATTCCAGGTCGTCTATCAACAAAAGCTTCGTTTCCTACAAACAACATTTCATTACTAACCCCAGCTTTCAAAAATTGACTGCGTGTTAAGTTACGTCAAGTTAGTTAGTGCACGGCACTAGTTAGTTAGGCAGTTAGTTAGAGTTGTAAGTGTAGTGTAAATACAGGCGTAAGTGTAAAAGTGTGACTGTAGGCTAGGTGTGAGTGTAGATGTGAGTGTAGGTGTGAGGGTAGGTGTGGGGATGAGTGTAGGTGTGAGTGTAGGTGTGAGTGTAGGTGTGAGTGTAGGTGTGAGTGCAGGTGTGAGTGTAGGTGTGAGTGTAGGTGTGAGTGTAGGTGTGAGTGTAGGTGTGAGTGTAGGTGTGAGTGTAGGTGTGAGTGTAGGTGAGGGTGTAGGTGTGAGTGTAGGTGTGAGTGTAGGTGTGAGTGTAGGTGAGGGTGTAGGTGTGAGTGTAGGTGTGAGTGTAGGTGTGAGTGTAGGTGTGAGTGTAGGTGTGAGTGTAGGTGTGAGTGTAGGTGAGGGTGTAGGTGTGAGTGTAGGTGTGGGTGTAGGTGAGGGTGTAGGTGTGAGTGTAGGTGTGAGTGTAGGTGTGAGTGTAGGTGTGAGTGTAGGTGTGAGTGTAGGTGTGAGTGTAGGTGTGAGTGTAGGTGTGAGTGTAGGTGTGAGTGTAGGTGTGAGTGTAGGTGTGAGTGTAGGTGTGAGTGTAGGTGTGAGTGTAGGTGTGAGTGTAGGTGTGAGTGTAGGTGTGAGTGCAGGTGTGAGTGCAGGTGTGAGTGTAGGTGTGAGTGTAGGTGTGAGTGTAGGTGTGAGTGTAGGTGTGAGTGTAGGTGTGAGTGTAGGTGTGAGTGTAGGTGTGCGTGTAGGCGTGAGTGTAGGTGTGAGTGTAGGTGTGAGTGTAGGTGTGAGTGTAGGTGTGAGTGTAGGTGTGAGTGTAGGTGTGAGTGTAGGTGTGAGTGTAGGTGTGAGTGTAGGTGTGAGTGTAGGTGTGAGTGTAGGTGTGAGTGTGTGAGTGTAGGTGTGAGTGTAGGTGTGAGTGTAGGTGTGAGTGTAGGTGTGAGTGTAGGTGTGAGTGTAGGTGTGAGTGTAGGTGTGAGTGTAGGTGTGAGTATAGGTGTCAGTGTAGGTGTGAGTGCAGGTGTAGGCGTGAGTGCAGGTGTAGGCGTGAGTGTGAGTGTAGGCGTGAGTGTGAGTGTAGGCGTGAGTGTAGGCGTGAGTGTAGGTGTGGATGGAGGTGTAAGGGTAGGTGTAAGTGCAGGTGTTGGCATAGCTTTAGCTGTAGGTGTTGGCATAGCTTTAGCTGTAGGTGTGGATGGAGGTGTAAGTGCTGGTGCAGGTGTAAGTGCAGGTGTTGGCATAGCTTTAGGTGTAGGTGTGGATGGAGGTGTAAGTGCTGGTGCAGGTGTAAGTGCAGGTGTTGGCATAGCTTTAGGTGTAGGTGTGGATGGAGGTGTAAGTGTATGTGTAGACATAGCTTTAGGTGTAGGTGTGGATGTATGTGTAGGTTTAAGTGTAGGCCTAAGTGTGGTGCCTGGAGTTGCAGGTGAAGTATAGCTGTACGTGTGTGTGTGTTCTTAGATTTTGTTTTTGTCACTTAAAACATTTATCAAGACTAATGGTTGACATGCATCATGACTGGAACTTGCTCTGGGAATCTACATGTGGATATCTTTCAAAACGCAATATTACTGATCAGATGACTTACCAAGTGGTTTAAAGGAATAGTCGATGTTCCACCCTTCCCTTTTAGCAAGAAGACGCATACAGCGCTCTGCCAAGCAAGATATTGTTAACGTAGGGTTAACACCGACAGCCACAGGAAGAATAGCGCCGTCCACAACGTAAAGCCCATTCAAAACGTTGCTGGAATCACCTACATTGATGAAACACATTATTTGTTTAGATAAAAATATATAAACCTAAAAATGGTTTGCTAGTATTCGAAATATAGTAAGGTTAGTTATACTGCCGAAACAGAGAACGTTGTTGTCTAACGTTTCGAGCGAAGGCCCTTCGTCAGAGAGAAACGTGACTACTAACTTAACTCGAAACGTTAGACGTTCTCTGTTTCGGCAGTATATCTAACCTTACTAATTTCGATTGTTGTTTCAACACTACCTACGCCCGCACGCTACTTTTATTTCACTATTTGCTAGTATTAGCCAACTTTAAACCTTTCCCGTCGGTGACCTTAACACTTTGAGGCCTGGACCTCTCCCTGTGCTGAATAAAATCGTCTGGCTTTAGCCAGAATAAACCTTAAAGACTCGTCGTCAGGGTTCAAAGTGTTAAAGGCCTGAAAGTGTTAAAGGTCGAACGTGACCACGAACACAACCAACAACGCGACCACAACAGCAACCGCCATCACTCTACACTACCACTAACTACCACCAACAATACCACCAACACTTCCACCACCACCACTACCATTATTAACAATTTTACAATTACACTGGTTTACACTAGTACCACCATTACAATTACTATACAAACCATTCTACAACCACAAGTACTTCTCATACTATTACCTTTTCTATTCGAGTAATTACCACTACCTACAATATGCAGTCTTCCCATCACCGTCATCACCACCACCATAATCACACGATCACACCATAATCACCATCATCACCACCATCATCACCACCACCATCACCAACATAACCACCATCACCATCACCACCACGATCACACCACCTCCATCACATCACTATCATCACCCCCACCGCCATCATCATCTCCATCACAACACCATCACCCCGCCACCATCATCATCACCCCATCACCACCATGACCCCCATCACCACAATCATCACCACAACACCATCACACCATCATCACCACCATCACCCCACCACCATCATCATCACCCCACCACCACCATCACCCTACCACCACCACTCCCACCATCATCACCAATCACCACCATCACCATCACCCCACCACCCGCACCATCATCACCCCCACCACCATCCTCATCACCACCATCACCACGATCACCCCCACCACCATCACACCACCATCAGTATCACAATTGTCAGTCTAGGAATAACCGCCCTAGCATCGCAATTACATTAAATATCTTACCTTCAAAGACTTGTCCAGCGTGAGTTACAACTGCTGTTTGCCCAGACTCTCCCATGGGACAGCCACCAAGCGGGTGAGCAGAGATGATACTTTTCCCAAAAAAATCGCTCCATAGAGGATTCTTAACAAATTTCCCTTCCAATTCTTCGGCAACTTTCTCCAGCGCTTCATTGACAATCTTAAAATTGTTTTCAAAGCCCACTCTATCCCAATCAATGTCGATACTGTCAAGATTCTTATCATACGAGATAATACCACTTGCACTGTCATGACTCATGCACAAGAAAGCTAGGGATTTATCTACTGCTTTGGGACCTATTTCCTAAAAACGATCAAAACCAAGGAATTAGTTCTAGATGACCAGACTCCCTAGAATTATATTGTCTGGAAACGCGGCGAACATCAAAGCGGTTAACAATGAGCTACGGCTGAGGGTGGCAAATAAGGTGCACAATCTTTTTTTTTACGTTCATTGATATTTATAAAGCAACGCTGCTATTGGTTGATTGCTTCATTATACCAAAAATACAATGTGTTCAGCAAGCGTTAAGGTGAAATAAGATGCACAAACGTGAACAAAAACCTAGAACAAAGACTTTGGCCGCGTTTCCAGACAATCTATTTCTAGGGACTTTGCTTTAAACAAAGTCAATCGAGATATGGTCTGGAAACTCGGCAAACTTCAAAGTGGCTATAATGAGCTGTGATTTTATGTTGTACCGTTCCTTACACCGTGCACATCCTTTGTTTTACGTTTATTAATATTTAAATAGCACGGTTGAGTGATTGAACTGAAACGTTGCTATTGGACAATTCGTTCATTATACTAAAATACAATGTGTTCAGTGACCGTGCATCGTGCACAAAAATGCATAAAGGCGAACAAAAAGATAGACCAAAGACTTTAGCTGAGTTTCCAGACCATATCTCGATTGACTATGCTTTAAAGGACATACCTTGGCAGCAAGTGATAGACCAACAGAATAAGCTTTGCCAATCACAGATGGCGGCGTCCCGTCCTCAATGACAAAATGTTCCTCCACCACCCCCTTCCTGGTTCTTCTGAAATCCATCACGGACGTGATACAGGGGCCTGGGGCTATTTTCGTACTTCCTGTCATGTCTTTGGTTTCGAGTCCTACCGAATGCGTTTCTCGGGCTCCTTCGTAACTGAACGCCAGCGCGTCGCCATTGGTCGAAAAACATTTCCCGACTTGGCTCGACACGTTGAGCCCGCGTTCTTTCGAGCGAAGCAGCAGTTTGGTAGAACCCAGGGCTCCTGCGCCTAGAATGACGTGAGTGGCTCGGATGGTTTCCTCTTCGACTTGGAAACTCCCCTTTACCAGTCGCTTGCATTGGACTATCCAGTCGTTAGAATCAGACGCCTTAGTCACAGCCACTACTTCTATCTATATCAAAATATTTCAAGCACAATTTTACACTTTGGCCTGAGCTGTAACAGTTACTTATTTTTTGTAACCTGCATAGCTGGCGGTCACGATCGGAAATCGCACAGACAATCGGCCACTTCCATAGGGCAGTTCGCAGGCCACGTGCGTGCTGGCTCAAGTTGTCGCCCGAACTCGTCTGGAAATTTTAATACTAAATTCTAAACACACACACATGCAAAACAATAACAAGTGAACTGTCCATATATAGCCAAAAACAAAATGAAGACAAAGAAAAAATCAATAAAAGTTATCTGATAGTTGAGATCTTTATTCACGCTCCATAGTGGATAATTTGGATTTGTTTTATGTCAACTCGTCACTTCGTCAGTCGTCCAATTTGTTACACACATCTGCCAAAAAAAACAACCCGACTTCTTTTGGGGGTAGTAAACGGCCAACAAACAACAGATTTTAGTCATTTAACATGGAAGTTTAGTAGTTTACGATACTAGATCGCACCTTGTTCTTCGTCTAATTTTTCGCCATATTTGATTTCAAGTCAACAAATGCTTGATATCCTACAATATCCCTTGTATCCTCTTCAACGGATCCATTATTTTCCTTTATCTTCGTAATTTTATCGTATGAACCCGCATGTACCACAACGCTCCTTCGCTCCTGCCTCGCTTGGTCTCGCGTGTATTGATGACGTTTACACGCAAGATATTCGTTCTACGCATGCGTAGGTAATCCAGGTCAACCTGGATTAGGTCCCAGTCGACAGCCGCAATTTCCGATCGTGATTAGGGGGTTTGGGCGCGGGCGGTAGGCGGGCAATGGGAAATACCGCCTGCACAAAAACCATGTGCTTTTGAATTCTGCCCACCGAATTTGTTTGTTTAAGAGAACCAGTCACAACGTGAGCCAATAATTGCGATGTCAATGTTTTGACAACTTTCGAAATGTGATTTATGAAACCCGTGAAGCGTGGAAGAATAGCGAACGACACTGAAGACTCAACACTAATTTGCCGTCAACCAAAATCAATATTCTGACATTTCCCCCTAATACCGCCAGCTACGCAGGCTATTTTTTTGTAACTAGTTTCATTTCTAGTTACATTAACAGAAATGTAATTAGCTACTGGTGAAAGCTAAAATAAACAGAAAGTAACTAGTTACAGTTGCTAAGTTACCCTAAAAGTTTTCTGAATAGTTACAAAGTTAAAGTCATTTCGTGAGTTCAGTTATGAAAATTGAGAAAGCAGACATGTTGACACGTCGCCGTGTATCGTTAACCATCGACACCGCCAACACCACTACAACCACCACCACCACCGCCAACATCACGACCACCACCGTCAACATCACAGCAAAAACCAACATAACCACCACTGCCAACATAACCACCATCGTCAACACAACCACCAACACCACCACGGGCAACATCACGACTACTACAGCCAACATCGCCGCCATAATCACAACCGCCAACACAACCACAACCACCACCTTCACAATCACAACCACAATCACCACCATCGACAACACCACCGCCGCAAACAGCACTATCACCACCACAAACAACACGAGCACCACCACCGCTGCCACCATTACCAACACCACCGTCAACACCACTATCGACAGCACTGCCGCCAACACCACGACCACCCAATCAAGACCACTACCCCTCACCACAACACCACCACCTCTACCTCCACCACCAACACAACCGCCACTCCTACCACCAACACAACCACCACCCCTACTACCACCAACAACAACAACACAACTACCAACACAACCACCACTCCTACCACCAACACCATCACCACCACCACGCCCACCACCAACACCACAACCACCACTCCTACCACCAACACCAACACCAACACAACCACCACCCTTACAGCCCCACCACCAACAACACAACCACCACCCCCACCACCAACACAACCACCACCCCCACCATAACCACCACTCCCTCCCCAAGCTCCACCACCAACACCAACACAACCACCACCAACACCAACACAACCAACCCCCTACCACCACCACCAACAACAACACAACCACTACCCTCACCACCAACACCACCACAACTCCCACCACAAACACAACCACCACCCCTACCACCACCAACACAACTCACCACCACCAACAACACAACCACAACGACGATGACCACCACCACCAATACAAACGAGCAACATTCAGAAACACGTACTATACCTTAGTAAAAATCTCTGCTCCATA
Organism: Paragorgia papillata; assembly: GCA_035771165.1. Taxonomy (NCBI): domain Eukaryota; kingdom Metazoa; phylum Cnidaria; class Anthozoa; order Scleralcyonacea; family Coralliidae; genus Paragorgia; species Paragorgia papillata. Next base: position 410,161 of record JAWNZC010000009.1, read on the forward strand.
TGCCTTGGCTTCAGACAGGTAATTCAAATTCAGCACAACCACCACCCCTACCACCAACATCAACACAACCACCACCCCCACCACCACCACCACAACCACCACCACAACCACCACCACAACCACCACCCCCATCACCACCAACACAACCACCCCTCCCACCCCAAGCCCCACCACCACCACCACCACCAACAACAACACAACCACCACCCCCACCAACACCAACACAACCAACCCCCTACCACCACCAACAACAACACAACTACTACCCTCACCACCAACACCAACACAACCACCACCCCTACCACCACCCCTACCACCACCCCTACCACCACCCCTACCACCACCCCTACCACCACCCCTACCACCACCCCTACCACCACCCCTACCACCACCCCTACCACCACCCCTACCACCACCCCTACCACCACCCCTACCACCACCAACAACACCACCACCAACACCACCACCAACACCACCACCAACACCACCACCAACACCACCACCAACACCACCACCAACACCACAACGACCACCAACACCACAACCACCACCAACACCACAACCACCACCACCACCAACACCACAACCACCACCAACACAATCCACCACCACCACCAACAACACAACCACGACGACGACGACCACCACCACCAATACAAACGAGCAACATTCAGAAACACGTACTATACCTTAGTAAAAATCTCAGCTCCATATGCCTTCGCTTCAGACAGGTAATTCAAATTCAGCGTGTTCTTGGCACCAACATTGCAACCTCCACAACAATTGCCGCAGCCAGTACATTTTGGCTGCGGTACTCCAACATGGTTTTTCGGCTTGTCTTCAAAGGTCACGTAGATTGGTGTTTTGTAGAAATGCTTGTCAATATCCTCAATGTCAAACGCGTCCATACCATCCTTCATCCGCTCGAGTTTGTGCAATTTTGGGTAGTGATCGGGATAAGGCGTCGGTTTTAGCATATCTACAGCACGTTTCCGATCGAGTTCCAATAAATTATCGAGGTCATCTATGAGATCCTTTGGCCACGATGGTTTCTGGTACACTGCTGGCTCAGCGTCAAGACCGACATTTGCATTTATCAGAGAGCCACCTCCGAGACCACACCCTTGCACAACACTCACACGGTTAGTCAAGTAAAACTCGTAGAGACTGTATGGTTTACCTAGAATCAAACCACATTGAATACATTATACAGATTAAATAGAATAGAACAGAATAACATAGGATGACAAAGCATAGCATGGCAAAGCATAGCAGGGCAAAGCATAGCAAAGCAAAGCAAAGCAAAGCAAAGCAAAGCATAGCATAGCATGGCAAAGCAAAGCACGGTATGGCAAAGCACAGCATGGCAAATCATGGCATAACATGGCATAGCATGGCAAAGCAAGGCATAGCATAACGTGGCAAAGCAAGGCATAGCGTAGCGTAGAATAGAATAGAATAGAATAGAATAGAATAGAATAGAATAGAATAGAATAGAATAGAATAGAATAGAATAGAATAGAATAGAATAGAATAGAATAGAGAATAGAATAGAAATCCAGAAATTAATTTTACCAAATACATATATCCAAACTTTACTGCATCTCAAATAGTAAATTAAATTCTACTTTATATTATAATACTCTCATAATACCTATCTTGACTTCTTTTCCACCTAAATGCGTTTGTATTTCTCTTCTAGCGTCGAGTAATGTCTCTGGAAACTCGCCAGGTAACCATTCCTTCCCGCGCTCTAGAACGCACACAGATTGGCCAGCACTTGCGCAACGACAGGCGGCAATAGATCCGCCATACCCAGAGCCAACAACCACCACATCATAACGAGGCTTAATCGATGAATGACGCGATGACAGTCGAGGGAATATGGCTTCTATAGGGGGTGTACTTCCACGGATCCTCCCCCAAAGGCTTCCTAAGAGCTAAAATAGGGGGAAATCATGGTAGAAAAGAAGGAAGGTGATGAAAAAAATAAAGACGAAAAGAAGAGAAAAAGAAAAGGGAGTAGGGGGAAGAAAAGAAGAGAGAGGAGAATGAGAACAGGAAGAAGAAAGAGAAGGAGGAGAAAGAGAGAGAAAAGAAGGAAGGGGAGAAGGAAAAGAAGGAAGGGGAGAAGGAAAAGAAAAAAGAGGAGGAAAAAGAAAAAAACAAGAAAGAAGAGGAGGAGAAAGAGGAGAGGAAGGAAAAGAAAAAGAGGAAGAGAAAGAAGAGAAAAAGAAGGAAGAAAACAACAAGAAGAAAACAACAAGAAGAAGAAAGAAGAAGAAGAAGAAGAAGAAGAAGAAGAAGAAGAAGAAGAAGAAGAAGAAGAAGAAGAAAGGAAGAAGAAGAAGAAGAAGAAGAAGAAGAAGAAGAAGAAGAAGAAGAAAGAAGAGGAGAAGGAGAAGGAGAAGGAAGAAGGAGAAGGAGAAGGAGAAGAGAAGAAGAAGAAGAAAGAAGAGAAGAAGAAAAGAAGAAGAAGAGAAGAAGGAAAGATGGAGAAGAAGGAGGAGGAGGAGAAAGAGGAGAAGGAGAAGGAGAAGGAGAAGAAGAAGAAGAAGAGAAGGAGAAGAGAAGGAGAGAAGAAGAAGAAGATGAGAAAGAGAGGAAAGGGAGGAGAGGGAAGAAGGAAGGAGGGAGGGAGAAGGAGAAAGAGAAGGAAGAAGCAAGGAGAAAGAGAAGGCGAAGAAGGAGAAGAAGGAGGAGGAGGAGAGGGAGAAGACGAAAAAAAGAAAAAGGAGAAGCAAGAACTAAGGAAAAAGGAGGAGCAGGAAAACGAGGAGGAGAAGACAGAAAACGTAGCAACCAGCCTGTCAAGGAAGCCTTGCAATAAGGCAAAAGTATGGATAAATATACGTACATAAGTGATGTAATCATACGTTGCATGAAGAAACCCGGCCATACTGCTCTGCCTTAGTATTGCAAAATAGGATGTATGTAGCACAAGGTTAACGCAAACCTGCAATTCAATAAGACATGGAAACTAGTTAAGTATATATAAGAAGAAATAATTCCCATATCGTAGAAATGAATTTACTATACCTAATCTTTAATCTTCGGTGACTAATTCTCGATACACCTACATCGTTTATTCAAAATGGACGCCACCCAATTTGTCAATGCGACAGACGAGGAAATTATCAATGTTAAAGAAAATGTTGTTCTTAAAAGTACGAAATTGTGTATTTATACTAAAACAATTATTCGCCTCAGGCTCAGTGAATATCGGCGAATAATAACCTCGACTTCGTCTCGGTTATTATTCATCTCGCCTTCGGTGAATAATTGTTAAATATCATGCGTATCTTCCAACTCTTTGCCGTAGTTTTCCAACGAACCCGGGTCAGCTAACCACCCATGGTTATTCTTCTTTCGTGTTTACATGAACCCGGGTTGGCTGCCTTTTTTTTTCACCCGCGCGTCAGCCTTGCTCAGGGAATGTTTTTTCTGTCCGAGCAGAGCTCTGGTGTCAAGACAAGTTGTCGATTATTATTCACTCAACAACAAAACGAACCTCGTAAGCAAATTTCGATTGTTTCAGATGTCGTTGCCTTATATTCTCGCCTATGCGTTCGCGTATAAGCGAGAAACCAAGGCAACGACATTTCAATTGAAGTCGACATTTTTGTAATCCATCTCAATTTTGTAGTCCTTTCTACACTGTTAAATATTCGATCTTGTCACAAGATCACTGCCACGAAAGTTGAAAATTATTTTATTTGCGAGCGCTCGAACCTGGGTCAAGTCAACCCGTGTTTACATGAAGAACTTGACCAAATTCTCACACCTTCACACCTCTCCAATGGCCGCAAGACGGGTTGACCCAGCTACCGTGTAAACGCTAACAGAAGTTTTTTCGTAGAAGGGTTGACCGGGGTTGGTGACAGCGAACAATGACATCATCATTCCAGAATTGAAAGTCTCTCCCCCCTGCCTTTAGTAGGGCGCGTCGAATGGGACAATAATATTTTGTCAGATATATAATACTTGTTGATATATATAAAACTTATTTGATAAACTTAACAAGTAATTTAAAATATATAGTACTTCTTTTTGAAAGATATAGTACTTCTTTCGGAAATATAAAGTATCTCCGGAAAATACAGAACTTCGGTAAAATATATATACAACTTCCTGAAATATATAAAACTTCGCAAAATATAAACCGATCGCGGGCTCAGAAGACGGATCGCGGGCTCAGAAGACGGATCGCGGGCTCACAAGACCGTTAACCGCTGACCAAAAGGATCGGAACGGAACTTATCGTCGCATTAGTTACGGAACGGAACGCTGCTAATTATGTGCTAATGTTTGCAATATAATTTGATGCTGTAACGCTCAGGAAGCTGTTTTTTTTTACTGAGTTCAGTGAGTTGAATTTCCAAGAGATAACTCTGATTACATTTTAATTTGACAAATATAACGTTATTGTAGTACTAGTATGGTTACGAATAGACTAGTATACATGCCCCCGGTTTAGTAATTGGGCAACTTTGCTGGATGGGCAAATTCGCTCCACTGATGACATGCAAATATACAACAGACATCTTATGCACAATTTTTTGTTTTCAAAAGAGTCACTAAATTAAACTGAATAATTACATTTATTTCGGTTTCCAAAAATGAGCATAAAACGCCATCTAATATAATCAGCTAATATATTGGCTGGAAAATTGTTACGGGGGAGGTGACATTGGTGACAATATAATTTATTTACGGCGAAAAAAATGTTGGAAAGTAGCTTGTTGATATCTAAGAAAGAAGAACGGTTGATGAATTTACTTGACACGATATAAAAATCTTAAAACTGATAAAATATAAACGTTTGTTGTGGTTTTTGTCTAAACAACAATTTTTCTGTTGCTATAAATAGCTAAAGTGTCATTTTTGCCGGTCGGAGTTTTCTTCTCGGAGATAAGATCCTGAGTACGAGGTTGGTCGACAGACAGTTCTAAACACTGTTTTATAAACGTTTTGGCGATTTGCAGTTTGATTTTTTCATGTGTATAAAGTTTCTTTATTTGAAAGATATCCTGCAGTATTATTGAATTATTATTATTACTGGCAGTTACATGCACTCTGACAAAGAAAGTGTCGTTCCGTTTCGTTCCATAAAATAATGCGACGACAAGTTCCGTTCTGTTCCGTTCCGTAGAATAATGTGGACCATGGCGGAACAACTGATCGGAACCGATTGCAGACAAAGGGGAAGAAATGAGAGCACAATAGGTCAGCAGACAAAGCGTCTCTGAAAGATGTTGTCCTTTTACCTTCACCGAAAACAAAAAATGTGCCACGTGGTGCTCGAAGGGAAGAACTTTTTTCAGAAATTTTGCCGTATCTGCTTTTGAGATAAGTGACGAAATAGACGAACTAGAATTACGGCAGAAATTGGGTAGAGCTTTCGCAAAAAACCTAGAAAATATTCCAAATCCCAAGTTCAGGTTTGTCAGGGAAGTCGGGAACAAAATTATTGACCCAGACTGCGGTCAATCATACAGTGGGAAGATTGTTAAGCATCTTACCAGACAGGGTCCAATATATATATCAGAGCCATTGCTGATGTTGGCAAATTCGAATTTTGGGATGACTGTTATGAAGTTGAGGCCTCAGATGATTCAGATGAGATTGTTAGTTACTTTATCTTTCTTTGCCTTCCTTACCGGTCTCAGCATAGGGAACATCATTTACTACATTGGACATCTGCTCATCTGAGGCCTCTACTTCATAACAGTCATCACAAAATTCGAATTTATCAACATCAGCTATGGCACTGATATATATATATATATTGGACCCTGTCTGGTAAGGTGCTTAACAATCTTCCACTGTATGATTGACAGTCTGGGTCAATAATTTTGTTCCGGACTGCTCTGACAAACCTGAACTTGGGATTTGGAATATTTTTTAGTTTTTTTGCGAAAGCTCTACCCAATTTCTGCCGTAATTCTGGTTCGTCCATTTCGTCACTTATCTCAAAAGAAGATACGGCAAAATTTTCTGAAAAGAGTTCTTCCCTTCGAGCACCACGTGGCACATTTTTTATTTTCGGTGAAGGTAAAAGGACAACATCTTTCAGAGACGCTTTGTCTGCTGACCTATTGTGCTCTCATTTCTGACCCTGTGTCTGACTTTCGTTTTTCTTCCCTATTTTAGATCTGTAGTCGTTCGACGCTTGAAAGTATTTATCTGACAAACATAGGTTCGGCGGTCAGGGACTTCGAGTTCTCTGTTGTTGCTCGGTCTTTGATTTCCACGGCTTGAATTAACACTAGGGTAGAGTAACCTTATCTCGTTTTCGCGATCTTGGCTTTGTCTTCTTTCTTCCTGCTCATTAGCATTTCGCAAATGTGCTGTGTTGTTTCGCAATCCATCTACCGCATCAATTAATCGTTTCCGATCAGTTGTTCCGCCATGCTTTGTTTTGAAAGGCCGGGCCATTCTGTCATTTCTGTGGCCGGGCGAAGTTTAGACCAAGCCGATCCTTTTGGTCAGCGGTTAAAGGTCGTCGGAGCCCGCGATCGGTTTATATTTTGCGAAGTTTTATATATTTCAGGAAGTTATATATATATATATACTGATTTTCTATATTTTCCAGAGATACTTTATATTTCCGAAAGAAGTACTATATATTTCAAAAACAAGTACTATATATTTTAAATTACTTGTGAAGTTTATCAAATTAGTTTTATATACATCAACAAGTATTATATATCTGACACAAAGTATTGTTGTCCCATTCGGCGCGCCATACTTTAGCCCCGGATGGGTGACCAAGCTTCATGCGAGTAGAGTGTAGAGTTGTTGGTTCTCTCTTCTGTGCCCAAAGTGTTTTTCACCGCGAGTTCTCCAGCTCTCTTCCCTTCGCAAAATCAACATAGTTCCAACAAGGGGCGAGGGCTATTCGAATCAATATCTAAATATAGTCGCATGCTATACCCTTAATAAGGAAAGTCGCTTTACTAATATATTATTCTTCGCAATTTTTTATATTTTAAACATTTCCAACATGTTTGCTAATTGAACCTAATAAGCCTCGTTTTCATTTGTCGCATTTCATCGTCGATCATCGCTGATGCTCACGTCTGCGACGATCGGGGATTGTCCTAGCCTCTTAAAGCAGACGTTGTGAGGCGTTTTCGGGGAATGGACTGACGGAAGCGCCTCAAACGCAACGGGAGATACCACGTGACAATGGTAATTTAAAAAAAGTCGGACACTGTGGCCCAGAGTTAGATTACAACGTCTGCCATTTGATTTTAGTTTTGTGGCCAAGTTGTCGATCGCATTTGTGATAGTAAAAGACGACATTTTTGAAGAACTAAAGATGTGGTAAACTGGTACATAAGTTTCTTGTCCAATCGAAGGCAAAGAGTATTATACAACGGAATGGTTAGTGAATGGAAAGAGGTAAACAAAGGTACTGTTCAAGGGAGCGTGAGTGGGCCCTATCTTTTTAACATTTTCTTAAATGATTTGGATATTGCTGAACTTGAAGCTGTATCCTTAACGAAGTATGCTGATGATTCAAATTTACTGGCTACTGTTAATGAACATGTTGATAATTCTGATAGGGCATTACTGCAGTTTTTGGACTGGACCAAAGAGAACGAGATGACCTGTAACACCGATAAATGCAAAGAACTGATTATCAGGAAGAAGTGTAACACCACTGAATATAGAGAAAAAAGTAATATAACGCAGTATGAACAATTGACAATTCTTGGTATCACTTTCCAGTCTAACTGCATGTTTACGAAGCATATTAAGATAAAACTAAGTGAAGCTAACAAATGCCTATAGATCGTTTTCACCTGACGTCACGGCGGCCATATTGGTGTACCAAAACAATGAAATGGCGGCCATATTTGTGTACGGTATGGGAATTAGCTCTTTCTTATTCAAATATTTCGTATTGTTTCACCACCCCCATGGGGTCACCGATCACGTGAGTGAAAACGATCCATATGTAATTAGGGGATTAAGAAAAGAAGGCTATAGTCAGGATGAAATTGATTTACTTTTTAAAGCAATTGTTCTTCCTAAGTTAACGTATGGTCTTGTAGTGTGTGGTGCAAGTGAAGCAAATTTAAACGACATTCAATGTTTTTTAAAGAGATGTTTTAAGAGACGATATATTTCTGAACTACTGAATATTCGTGAATTGTTAGAGAAATACGATCAAAGATTGTTTACGAAAATTAAGCGGAGAGATAGTAACCACCCACTGTATCCACTTCTCCCGAAAGTTAAAGAACCTTCGCTTAGACTTAGACACAGAACCAGTCAACTCCCTCAAATAAACACCGAACGATACAAAAACAGTTTTGTAAATAGATTACATTTTAGATACAAATTAGCAATATAGAAGACTTAAGATTGTAGCATTAAGCCTCTAGTTTTTAATTTTTAATAATTAATTGTAAACATATTTATATAATTTTTTTACCTGTAATGTTTGATATGTATTTTATCAAATTAATAAAGACTAATTATTATTATTATTATTAATTTCACACGTTTGGTGCGTGTTTGAAGTGCAACAATTAAGTCAGGCGGGAATCGTATAGACGAATGATAAAACACGAATGTAAGGCATTGTGAAAATATAATAAAATTTATTAAAGGTTCTAACGTTTCGTTGCTTCGCGCAACATCATCAGGGAATGAATGATATAGGTATCAAAGATTACAGTATTTGAAAAACTCACTCGTGCATGTTTTTCCCCAAATTGCACTCGAAACCATGCTATTACCTATACATACATACATATAAGTTATTTACATATTGGCGTTCGCAAGAAGTGAGAAAATGTGAGGTCTCACCTTAATAGAAAGTGAGGTGAGAAATGGTCAAAACAAGGAAAGGGGAAAAGAGCCAATATTGACATTGAGAGGCGGGTTAAATTTACGAATTAAAAGACTTTCTCCGACAAGAAGTTCAGAAGAGCATGAAGTTAATATTGTGAAACCGTATGACCAGTGACAGTGTCGCAATGGCGTGATAAGATACTACATCGTTGACTTGAAACGATACACAGCACGAGATCTCTAAAGCCCTAATCAAACGCTATCTCAGCCAGCCGCTCTGAATAATTTCCCGAAAATATCATGTACCGTGACAAAGTTAAAACTTGTTTAAAACACTCATGAAACCTTTATTTTGTTAATTTGGGGAGTTCGACGACCGCCACAGAAATTCTGACTGCCAACTTACGATGACTTGCGTTCTCGTTTGATTAGGGCTGAAGACACTTGGGAATCCTGTCCTTGCATGCACATACGTCAATCGAAGCATCTTTGTCTAATTGTATAGAACGTCAATAATTTCACAACATACAAAAGCTATTGCATAGGCGAGTTTAACGTTAGCCAATAGGGACCTTAAGATCTACGACGGCAACTTCAACGACGGCGTCCTCCAAATAAAATAATTCTAGTTGTAAAACAAAATGAATGAATAATTTGTAATCCCAAGAGTAATCTCAACACCGTCCTCGTTCTTTGTACAACGCCACTTAGAGCATTTTCACGTTTTCAGGACGACGTCAACGACCAAAAGATGAGAACTGTTGCTTGAGATTTACTTCAATACAGACACTACAATCATTTTAGCAGTACTGGGACGTTTCAAAAGTCATTAAACTAACTTTAAATATCAAATATAATAGTCAGTTAACCGTGACGACGTTTTTCAGTTACATAATTCTGTTGCTTTAAGCGCCGTCGTCGTCGTAGCATCTTAAGGTCCCTAATAAACAAAACTTTTTAAAACCTCTGATGCACTCTTTATATACGTATATATTTATTCACCTTCCGGAATTCCTTTATTAGTATAGAAATGCTTCTTCGTAATTGTCTTTGTGTGAATCTAGACGAACGACTTCATTCTATGAAAGACTCGTGACCGAGGTCTCCGCAATAGGTTTTCATTAGAGAGCTTAAGCAACAGACGTTTTACAGCCACGGACGGCGATTGAATTCAATAGCATTTTTCATTCAAATCAATGATAATGAGCAATTTAAAATCCCAAGAGCAAAGTGAACGCCGTCGTCGTTCTACACAAGACGTCATTGAGAGCATTTTCACGTTCTTGAGACGACGGGAATTTCTAGAACGTTGAGGCCTGTCATCGTTGTTTCAGTACTACAATAGACATGCTTTTAAAGTAGAAAACTTGTATTTTGAGGGGGATAATTTCATTACATTACAATGTAAAATAAAGGATCTGTATTTTTATGTAAAGATGAAATTTAAGCTTATGAGCTAACAGTTTAGATATGTGATTATTCATATAGCCTTTGTTTTGAGTAAAAAAGTATTTTCAAAGAATACGTCTTTTCATTAGTTCTGTATTGTATTCCTGTTCTTCCGGTCACCGTCCGTGTCTCAAAAACGCCTAATATGCTTAAGCTCTCTATTTCCACAAAACAAAACGTGATAAATATATACATACCCGTGATAAATATATACATACTCGTGATAAATATATACATACCTTTTACAAGATATTCCGTTGAATTCTCAACACCACTTGCACAACGTCGCTCAGTCCAAGATCGGACTTCCAAGATCGGACTCAAATTGTACTTCAATTAAAATACAAAATGAATTAGCACCTGATTGGTTAGTTAGGTAAACTACGTAACTCTACGTCAGTCTAAATAATAATTAGCACTTATCTGAGCAATACACTTATGAAGAAAAACAAGAACATATTTACCTCAAAGATTAGGAACTTTTAGGACTACGACGGCAACTCAACGACGACGTCCTGGAAATAAAATACTACTAGTTGTGAAACAAAGAGAATGAGTAATTTTTTAGTCTCAATGGTAATCTCAACACCATCCTCGTTCTTTATACAACGCCACTTAGGGGGTGTTAATATGGAGAAGGACCAGCCCCCTTGGTAGGGCTAGCCTTAGAAAGAAAGCTGGAATTTAAGTATGTTAACATATTTTACCACCCGAAAGTAGCGCCCCCCCCCGAAAGTAGCGGCCCCAACAGCGGACAAAACCGAAAGTAAGGGGGGCCGCTACTTTCGGGATTCTACGGTATTTCAGTTTGTTTGATATGCAAATTAACATCTTGACGTCACATGTGCCTAACGACGGTTAAATATCATTTAAATATCATTACTGATATCAAATTAATCCGAAGGAAGCATGTGAGCGTATTTCTCCCCACAACATGCATCAAATATGTAGAATATTCAAGTGATTATGTTTAATAATAGCAAAGGTATACAACCCTTAAAACGGTCATTACGCACATGTGACGTCAAGATGTTTAATTTGCATATTAAACAAACTGAAATATCTCAACTACGAAGCAAGGAAACAAAAATCTGCAAAAGATGTTACTTTGTCATTTTAAGCGTTCTTTCACATAAGACTGACTTAATTTTCGTTTCATAGTAGCCTGCGTGCAGACTTCACCCGTTTCCGTTCCCCGGAGGGTAAAGTCTGCGCAACGGAGCCCGAAAGCTTGTTATCGGAAGTAAATTGGATTAAATTTCTTATTGTTTCTCGCCCAATGAAATGTTGTTCCAAGTTTTTTTGGATCGTTCATTTATCGGCTAACAACAGCGCCGGAAATAAACACTAGTTCAAAAATAGGCACGCTACGCATGCATGTGTCCACCGCGCAGTTGCATTGTTACCTCGATCGCGACTCCCCCCTCCCCCCCAACGGACCCAAATGCCCCCAAACCTCGCTGGCTATTGCATTGTCAAGAGTAATCGATAATATTAAATATTGTTATAGTTCAAGGCTTCCAGTGTGGGTAAATCAGAAGTATTATCAAGATCAATAGTAAAAGGAATACGATTATACTAATCCCCGAGGGTGCTAATCTCGACATGCGTGGACTATGACGTACGTGAGGTCCAAGACAGGCACTCACTCACTCACTCACTCACTCACTCACTCACTCACTCACTCACTCACTCACTCATGCACTCACTCACTCACTCAATCAATCAATCAATCAATCAAGCAAGCAAGCAAGATCACGCCGACATAGTGGCTCCCGCTGATCAGCGGTGGCCACAAAAATGGCGTTTGCGTTCGGACGTCTCAGTGGTTTGAATGAATTCTTCAGCGAAGAAAACTTCCAGAAAGCATTAAAACATTACTTCAATATTGATAAGATGTACCCAGAGCAAGTCCAGGCGTTGCGTAATTTCTTTCAGGGGAAGAATATTTACTTTAGCGCACCGACAGGCTAATATATATGGGAAATCGCTTGTGTTTCAAATCACTTTCAATCAATCCCGATCATCGCCGATGTTCTACTAGAAAAAGCTTCAGGGACAAGCATTTTGCTAGTGATTAGCCCATTACAATCGCTAATGTTTGATCAAGTTAACTACTTGAACGAACGTGGGATCAACGCAGCCGCAATTTACACGGAACAGGACGAAGCTGTGTTGAATACATTGTGTTAATTGGAGTGGCTGTTGATGAAGCGCGTAATGAGACCTTCACTGGCGTTGTGTGAGGACTAATTTGGAGCATAATACTTTGTGTTCCACCACAGCAGCTACAACGCACTGTTATTAGTGGTATGTTTCATAAATTTGCCAGTTTTTTTCGCTCGTTTTTGACCACAGCAGTTAAGTTTCACGTGAAGGGTCTGAGTTTCAGTCGATAGGTCATAAAATATGCCTGCGGTTTGATGTATGTTTGGGAGAAGAATGAAGCGTGGAAGGATTTATTTAGGTCTGTGTTCTTTGGATCACCCTCGACGCGTTTCAACCTTCCAGTCTTCTTCAGGAGGGATTTTGAGTCGATGTTGAAATCAGTAAATATGTTAAGACGAAAATACAGATATTAGAAGACAAGTTAAAAATAAAAATAAAGTCTTACTGAATGTCTGTGTAGTTTTTTTACGTCAGAAATAAAGTCTTACTGGATGTCTGTGTAGTTTTTTTACGTCAGAAATAAAAGGGTTATTGTATAATCTGTCTAGTGGTGAGTGAGATGGTAAAATCGTGCCAAATTTTTATCACAGGATTTAACAATCGTCTCTGAACACACGGCACAAGATTCGGCCATGCCGAACCGGAAGTTTTGCCTGGATAACAAGCTTTCGGGCTCCGTTGCGCAGACTTAAAGGTGAATAACAGTCCGTACTGCGCATGTACGAAACTAATGTTTACTTCTTTGTTTATAATAATATTTACTGATACCTTATTCAAGATTGTAAACTTCTCTTGCTTCCTCTTCATTACTTGTACTTGAAACGAAACATTTTAAGCGGAAATAGAAGAAATCCAAAGAGATATCCTCGCCAAATCGCTTGGTTTTCTGCCATTTTTCTCCAACAGTTCACACTGAGCTGAGTACTTCATGTAATAATCTACGAATGTCTTGTTTGTTAGACACAAAACAAAGATGGCGGGTCATGCGCAACGTTGGACTGTTATTCACCTTCAAGGTACCCAATACGATTCGGAAAGCAGCAAATCTCCCTTTTCGACTAAAATTAGAAACACAATAATTATTTTAATTTAGAATTAGCCCTTTGGGGGTGGGGGTGGGGGTTTCGGGGAAGGCACCTCGCTTTTTTGTTAGTTGTTTTTTGTTTTGTTAGATGCCATTGTTGTGAGGTAATCTCACATGTAGCCATCTTGAATAAGGCTTAGGGGCCGTTTACATGGACAAACGTTGTCCCTGGTAGAAGGGTCACCCTGCCCCCGAGCTACCCTGGGGGAGCCAACTTTGTGTTCATTTTACTTAGTCTCGACAGCGAGCGTTTACATGGGGAATTTCATACTTGTCTCGAGTAGTAGGGTCACCCTGGGGTAGGGTCACCCTCTTTGCGAGGTAGGGTTACCCTAGGGGGCGAGATCAAGTTGACTCGCCTACCCGAGGCAAACTGCGAAACAAAATGGCGGAAGAAAGTGAAACAATTGATAGAGCAGCAAATACGAAGCGAAAAAAATGGTCTTGGTCTCCAACAATTATTGAAAACCTGATAATTGGCCTGAAGAAGTATAAAAGCTTCTGTGAGTTTAATTTCATCGTTTAATTCTAACAGTACAGTTACAGTTTCTTCCCGACGATCGGCCATCTTAAATTAGATGCATTAAACTATACCCAGTCCTCCAGGCTTAAACCGATTCAGAAGTCATAATCTAATTCCTCGTGTAAACACACGACAAAGTTGTCTCGGGGGGTAGGGTAACCCTCTTACCCGAGCCAACTTTTAGTCCATGTAAACGTCCCCTAGGTTACAAGACTGAAAATGTTCGAAAAACCAAGCCAAAACTATTATCCTGCATTTTGGCATGCTTTGGACATAAGGAATGGGAGTATATGGAGGCAACACCTTCATATATAACTGGAGAGGGGGTAATTGGGTGACCAAGAGGGGACGGAGGGGGGTAAGCGAGGTTGCTTCCGTTGGGGGATGGTAGTAGGTTGGGAACTAGGTTATACGGGCAACATCTTTCTTCAACTTGTAACGCAACATTGTTGCGTCGCAACATGGATAGTAAAAGGACTGGATAGGAAACTTGATGGCGTGAGCATATTCAAAGTTTAGGATTAATACAGCTTAACATGATAATTGAACTGCCTGTAAATACGACAAAGCCACAATACGATAAAACGCCCGTCTATTCTTACTCATTTTAAAAGAAAATATCAAGGTTTACTATAGTTAAAATATGTATCACAAATTCCGAGCAAAACAAAGTACTATTTTGCGACGCCAGTTTCTTCATAACAACACAGGGAACATCAAAACAAAGACCAACAACCATTACCTCGAACACCCGATTGTGGCTTAGGCAGGTTTGTAAGGCGATAAAATCATTTGAAACGTCAACATAGTCATCTGAATGTGAGAATATGAAGAATTTGAAGAAAAGTTCACTTAAAACCTCCGTAAAAACAAGCATACTCACGTCATTCGTGACATCACAATTTGCAACTAGGTTTCAACCATTTTGCAAACTGAGTGAAGGCGATTTAACCAATCAAAAGGCTCAAAACACCCCACATGACTATTAGTTTCATATGCAGTCCTTTTACAATCCATGGTTGCAAGTTGAAAAGCGTTGTTGCACGTATTTACCACCCCGCACCTTAACATTGTCACGCAACAATGATTTTGTTGCAAGTTGAAAAAATTTGTTGAAAAAAGTAAACTCCAGTTCTACTTGCTGCAACATGCTGATTCAACTTGCAACAAAATCATTGTTGCGTGACAATGTTTAAGGTGGGTGGTAATACGTACAACAACGCTGTTCAACTTGCAACGCAACAATGTCGCAGCAATTTGTTGCTCGTATTACTTCACCTTTACTGTACCACCTTCGTGTGTCTTCCTTCGTGTATTTTCATGAAAAAACGAATAAAAGAAGTACTCACATGCACATTGGTGTTGTCATACATTCGTTAATATCTTTCCATAAACATCATTCCGGAACCAATTTAAATAGTACCTGCAGCATCCTAAACACGCTAATCACGGAAAGCTACACCCACATGGTTTAATGTAAATCGACAGTATAACACCTCAATTAAAATATAGTAACTATTAGTTCCTAGTGTAACGTTTTGCCGATGTTCAGGCAGGTTGTTAACCTGAGTGTGTCGACTGCCGCCCATGCAAGCTGAGGTAAAGAGACACAACAGCAGATTGTAAAACGGTGTTCTTTACTTGACGACAACTCAACAACAACTGCTGTATCACGACAGTGCTCATGCTATAATTACACAAACACACACGTCAACTATACAATCACAACTATACGACTACAAACGAAGTACAAGTCCGACAAGTCCGAAGTACAAACGAAGTACAAGTCCGACTACAAACGAAGTACAAGTCCCTATAGCGCTGGATGCTACATTAGTTTCGATACGACATTAGTTTCGATACGACGAATGCTCTCGACATCCTCGTATCACCTCGCACCGCATGACCTCTGCTTTATCTCGTGTATGTGCGCGTCTATGTGTGAGTTCGTGTAAGTGTGAGCGTGGAATCAGTGAAAGCGTGAGTAAGCGTGAGTTTGAACGTATGATTCAGAATGAGTTTGACGGCGTGAGAGAATGGGTGTGTGAGTGAATGAGTTTGAGCATGTGATTGAGTGGAAGTGTAAGCATGTGAGCGTGAGGTATAAGTGAGTGGGGTGTACGTGAGTGAGTTTGAGCGTGTGAGCGAGTTGGGGTGTGAGCGAGTGTGAGCGAGTGTGAGCGTGCGAGTGAGTTTGAGCGTGCGGGTGAGTGAGTAGGTGAGTGACGAGTGGGTGAGTGAGTGGGTGAGCGAGTGGGTGAGTGAGTTTGAGCGTGCGAGTGAGTGAGTAGATGAGTGATGAGTGGGTGAGTGAGTGGGTGAGTGAGTTTGAGCGTGCGAGTGAGTGAGTAGGTGAGTGATGAGTGGGCGAGTGGGTGAGTGAGTGAGTGGGTGAGTGAGTGAGTTTGAGCGTGTGAGTGAGTGCGTGAGGAAGTTTGAGCGTGAGTGAGTGAGTGGGGGTGTGAGGCTGTGTGAGTTTGAGGGTGTAAGTGGGAGTGTGTCAGTGAATGAGTTTGAGGATGTGATTGAGTGGAAGTGTAAGAATGTGAGTGAGTGTGTGTGTGTGTGAGCGTATGCGAGAGAGAGTTTGAGCGTATAAGTGAGTGGGGGTGCGAGTGAGTTTGATTGTGTGGGGTGTGTGAGTGAGTTTGAGCGTGTGGGGTGTGTGAGAGTGTGTGAGTGAGTTTGAGCGTGTGGGGTGTGTGAGTGAGTTTGATTGTGTGGGGTGTGTGTGTGAGTGAGTTTGAGCGTGTGGGGTGTGTGAGAGTGTGTGAGTGAGTTTGAGCGTGTGAGGTGTGTGAGAGTGTGTGAGTTAGTTTGAGCGTGTGGGGTGTGTGAGTGAGTTTGATTGTGTGGGGTGTGTGAGAGCGCGTGAGTGAGTTTGAGCGTGTGGGGTGTGTGAAAGCGCGTGAGTGAGTTTGAGCGTGAGTGAGTTTGAGCGTGTGGGGTGTGTGAGAGTGTGTGAGTGAGTTTGAGCGTGTGGGGTGTGTGAGAGCGCGTGAGTGAGTTTGAGCGCGAGTGAGTTTGAGCGTGACTGAGTTTGAGCGTGTGGGGTGTGTGAGAGTGTGTGAGGGTGAGTGTGACCGTATGAGTGAGTGGGGGGTGGGGGTGAGTTTGAGCGTGAGTGAGAGCGTGTGAGTGACTGGTGGTGTGAGAGTGCGAGTGAGTGAGTTTAAGCGTGTGAGTAAGTGGAAGAATGTGAGTGAGGAGGGGTGAAAGTGAGGGTGAGCGTGCGAGAGTATGCGTGTGAGTGAACGTGTATAAGCGCAGCGCAGGGTAATGTACAAAGCTTTCTGATTGTTGTTCAAAGTTTTACGCGTAAGATCGATCGTTATGCTCTACAAATAAAGAGAAATCAATCCTCCAAATGTCTTAAAATTTAATCGACATCCATATGTCAAGTCACCTGACCAGACCTATGTCTACAAATTCAAAATGTCCATCGCTATATATTTTACAAGCGGAAGAAACAACCAGGCACATAGGAAAATACAACCCTGTTTCGAAATTACCCTATTTACTTAGCAAAACCATCTTAAAATTCGCGCTTCGGGTAACGCATTGTTATCAAAACATAGTATATGCCCTAAAAGTGTATGAAGCAAAAAGTAAATTTGTCTGTCTTATTTGAAAGAACCCTTGAAGTGGTTCTCTTATGAAAATATTGTTGGTAATGTTTCTGCATAATATTAAAGATATTACGATAGTTGGTAATTGTGCGAAGTTTCATTTCGAAATTCTCAAAAACAAAGATGTATTTTACGTGTGAAGTTTGTATTACGGAGCGCCGCCATTAAAGTGGCCGAGGTTGAGAAGAATGAGTCGAGGAAGCTTATGACAACATAGACTCAATAACAACAATGACCCTTTTATTGACAACAACAATGATCGTTTGTGAAGAAGATGAATTTCAAATGAAGTCGAATCACTGCTGTAGAGAAAAGTTTTCTGACTGCCCCAATCGGGAATCGAACCCAAGGTCTCTGGTTTAACGTACCAGTGCTCTACCACTGAGCTATTGGGACTCCCGGCTGAGGCAGTCAAAAATATCCTTATATTAAATATCGCACTCATCAGGGGATATCTAATCCACCGAAACGAAGAGTTAGGTATCTTTCTCCAGGACGAAGTCGGCTTGACGCAAGCCACCATAAGTTATAAACATTCAGTTGTCCTTCAGCAACGTATATATGTGATAGAAGAAGAATTTCAAATGAAGTCGAATCACTGCTGTGGTCGAATATCTTTTGTTTTTGTTGAGTCTATGATGTAATAAGCTCTCCTCAACTCATTCTTCTCAACCTCGGCCACTTTAATGGCGGCGCTCCGTAATACAAACTTCACACGTAAAATACAACTTTGTTTTTGAGAATTTCGAAATGAAACTTTGCACGATTACTAACTGCCATAACATCTTTAGGATTATGCAAAAACATTGCCAACAATATTTTCATCAGAGAACCACTTTTTCATTTTCTGGCAATTAATTGATAGAAAAGTTGATTGGTAGAAGTTAGTTAAACTTCTTAGTTCACGATCACCTCGGTTTTATTTGATGTACCGCGGTTGTTTATTTATGCGTGGTTGGGAAAATAAGGGTTAAGCAATGGTCACGAATGTGATAAAGGATTTATGTGATAAAGGAATGCGATAAAGTGTTTTTAGGCAAACTCTGTGATAACGGACTGAATGGCCCTTTTTATACTATAGGCGCATTATACGTCGGGACGCATAATTCGTCTGTAGCTTTATGCGACTAGTGTGAAGACGGGCGAATTGAAAGACCAACTAAAAGACGAACGACAGTGCGATTCGCGCCGTCAAATAGCAAAATAGGCCTGGCTCTAGAAACATTTGGTATCAAATTTCAAAATGGCGTCTATGCTGCAACTCGTGAAAGTGATGTCGGCAAAAAGAAGAGCTGAAAATCAAGCTGTTGTGCATCAATTTCATCTAAACGAACAAATGGCGAAAAAACGTTGTTTAACGGCGATGGAAGTTGAAACCGTTTCTTTATTTCTTCAAATACTCTCATATTGGCCGATTTCTTCAAGGCCAACGTATCTAGTTGTCGGGCGTACTCATACTTCTCATCTGCTAAAGTGAGACGGAAATATTTTAGTTCAGTCTCTGTCCAGTTACGAGATTTTACTGTTTTATTACTACAAGACGCCATCTTGAATTCAGGCTGGATGGGAGATGCCGCTAGTTTCACGTAACGCTGTTACAGGTTTTTGTTTTCTTCGTCCGTTTTCCGCCTTTATACACAAAGACGCACTATACGTCCAGACAAACTAAATGGTTTAGTGCGTGCTTCAACACGCATTAAACCATATAGTTCGACTGGACGGATAATGCGTCTGAAGCCCGTCTTTATACGAGACGAAATTAGAGACGCATTAAAAGACGCACTAAATATTTTTGCCAAGTACGTTCAGACGAAAAATGCGTCTGCAGTATAAAAACGGCCAGTATCTCAGTTTTCTTAGGCAACCTCTGTGATCTTGAACTAAGTAGGTTAGTTACCTCAGCCTCGGTAACTAACCTATACTTAGGGCGCTTTCCAATTGACAAGGTTAGACCGGTCAGTCCGGCCAGAATGGACTTGCTTTTGATTAGGACCAAATTTTCCAGTCTGACCGTCCTAAGTCTCAAACGAAGCGTGTTCCATTTAACCGGACTGACCGGTCTAACCGTGTAAATGGAAAGCCCCCTTAGTAACCGAAAGTGCGGTCATTAAGGGGAAATATCAGCTCGAGGTCTCGACCGTGCGTCCAAAAATAAATCAACATGTCACATTTGCAATCCGCATCAATCTCGCTTTAATTTTGACCATCCGTACTTCTGTATATAATATAAAACCGTTATTGTAAGATTTTGTGCAATTTTTGGACAATTTTGTCTCCGTAAAAATTGCAGTTTTTTTTGCCTTAAATCACATCTAATATCAAATTTCCTTCTGAAAATCATTCCCCCCGCTCCCCCATTCAATGTTGATAAAAATTTGCACTGAACATACTTTGCATTTCATTTTCTAACCAACATTGAACGGGGGGAGTGGGGGGGGCGATGGTTTTTTTTTACATAATATAAGGAATTGATGCGCTTAACTTCTTTTTACGCGACTGTCCGCGTTAAATTTGGTCAGGATTGTAGATTGCCGAGATATTTCAGTTAAATATAATTTTTAGTTAAATATAATCACTTGAAAAAATTATGCATTTTTGGAGTTGTGGAAGAAACACACCCAGATGCTTCTTTCGAATTATTAAATTTGTATGGGTAATCGCATGGGGCCGAGGAAAATGAAGGTTTAATTTCACAGGTGTATTCAAAATTTTACAAAATTGGCCGAGTTGCGAAGCGACGAGGGTAATTTGTAAGATTTTGAAAACACGAGTGAAATTAAACCTTAATTTTACGGAACTCATGCGATTAGATGTTAATAATATAGCGGGCAAAATTATTCAAGAGCTATATGTTATGTCCAGTAAATGTCGAAGTACATGTACCTTATCATGGTCGGGGCTCGGCAACATTCCAATTTTTCTCGCTCTATCGCTGTGTCTGTTGCTTTCGTTTTGTAAAGACAGGCAAAAGTTCGTAAATTTTCTAGTGTATTCATTTTCACTAATAGTTTACTCTCCTTCAATAGTTTAAATTAGTTCAAAGTAAACAAAAAAGCATTTTTAGACCGAAAAACCTTGCAGATTTGTTAAAAGAAAGTCAGTCCTCTGAGGTTCATTGTTGCTAAGTAACCAAGCGACCAATCACATGCAAAAACTGCTGATCAAGGAACCAATCAAGTGCAAGTAATTTTACCCTGAATTACAAAAAAACGCCCTCTTCATTAGCCAATCATATTCAAGTAATTTTGCCCTGTATATTATTAGGTTTGATAAAATGACAAAGATAAATAATCTTCTCGGATAAGTCATCATGCGCATGTGACGTCAAAATGCTTAAATTTGTAATACAATTATTATTTATCGCCAAGCAATAAATAATAAAGGTGGTGTTACCACAAATTTTCGTTTGTACTACTATTTGTCACCATGCAAATTTTCAAAGAATTAAGCTTACGGTGGCTCCATACAGTTTCTTGAAAAATGGAAAATACAAGTTTGAGAGTCCAAAACACGTGCATAAACAATTCGGAAAAAGAATAAAATGTTATGCATAGTTAAACATTCTGACAACCAAAAACTGTTACCAAATAAATAGCAACAGTTGTTGCTATGGCAGTAATGACGTTTCAAAATGGACTAATTTATTTCGAAAAAAACTTTGGTGATCCCCAATTTTTTTTTCATTAAAACTTTTCTGGAAGTATGAGTAATCAATAGGCCGATTTAAAAAAAATTCTGTAGAACGAATAATTTTTTCCCCGAAAAAATCATGTTTGTTAATTTTTATAAAATTTTGACCTACAGAATATTTTTTAAATCGGCCTATTGATTACTATGGGGGGTCACCAAAGTTTTTTTCGGATTAAATTAGTTTGAAGGGTAATTGGCAGCCATTTTGAAACGTCATTGTTGCCATAGCAACAACTGTTGCTATTTATTTGGTAACAGTTTTTGATTGTCGGAATGTTTAACTATGCATAACATTTAGTTTTATTCTTTTTCCGAATTGTTTACGCACGCGTTTTGGGCTCTCAGACTTGTATTTTACATTTTTCTTGAAACTGTATGGAGCCACCTTAAATTTGCATATCTACCAACCTGAAATATCTCAACAACGAAGCAAGGAAACGAAAAACTGCAAAAGATGTTACTCTGTCATTTCAAAGTCTGCGCTAAACGTCGCACACTAGACCAATTTAGTACAGACAAATTTAATTCGAATTAACTTCGTCGGTGTAATACGACGTAATGCAACGGCGAGTTAAACGTCGAATTTAATTGTTTTTACTTGGACTCGTGGAGCCTGAAAACAGACAGAAGCGAAACATTTGATTCGACGCAACGATAATTCGTCGTGTAACTCGAACACGCATTATCGTCGCACTATCCGCCTGACTCAGACGAATTTAATTGCCGAGACGAATAAGCCGTTGACGTAAAATAGCGTTGGGTGACTACAACTACTAGAATGCTTTGCTAGCAAATAGTGCTGATAAATGGAGGATAACTGGCAAAGCATTCTGGTAGTTGTAGTCACCCAACGCTAGTTTAGGGTTAGGGTTAGGGGTTAGTTTACCCTTATTTAAAGGGTATTGGCAATAAAAATTAAGTTTATCTCATTTGAAAGAACTCGTCAAATGGTATAAGAAGACCTTTTACAATTTTTCCGTATCTCTTTTGGTTTTGGACATATTTCGACCAAACTCAGCGTGCTGTCCGCCATCTTGGAATTATTTTCGATATGCAAAATTATGCATGTGACGACATAAGCAGGGTAAAGTGAAATTTTTATCTTGCCAACCTTATGACATTATGAGCTAGAAACTCGATTTTTTGTTGCGCTATTTCCATTTTAAATTGACCCACAACATTTAAAAAGCCTTCCGTGGAAATTTGGTCACCCACGGAGTAGTTTCATCAGATTTAACCTTCTTGTGACGTCACCAATTTCCTAGTAAATTAAACCCAATATTACAACAAGATGGCGGACAGCACGCTGTCTTTGGTCGAAATATTTCAAAACACAAGAAAGATACAGAAAAATTACAAAAAGTCTTCTTATATCATTTGGCGAGTTCTTTCAAATGAGACAAACTTAATTTTTATTGCCAATACCCTTTAACGTCACAGTTTCGTCGAATAAAATTCAAACAATTAAATTCGTCTGAATTAAATTCGCCTGTTGTGCGACGTTTAGCGCAGCCCTGTTCTTTCTAATAAGATAAACTAACTTTTCGTTTCATAGGCACTTTAATCGCATGGTCTGACTGTGACAAGTTTGCCCATAAATACTATTCTTACATAATCGTGAATTTGTGCCATAAAACGTGAATACTTTAAAAACTTTTATGATCGCTTCGAATTTCTCTTAACCACTCCTATAAAACAGTTGATACTATTTAAAAATCGTTAAATTACCATAAAATTGTTTCGGTCGCTCTTTTGGTTCTCAGAATAAAACGGGATGGGGTTACTTTGAAAAAATCGATCGTTTGTATCAAATAGGTGCAAGGCTAAATATGGCCACCGTTTACTTTTTACAGCGGAGCAACTTATCTTTGAAATCGCAGTTTGGAAATGACGTTATCTTTCTTCATCGAGCATTTTCACGAAATTTGATGGGAAGAAACCAACCTAAAAAATATATTATAACATAAAATACATTATAACATAAAAATATAAAAATATATAAAAATATATTATAACATAAAATATGTTATGAAAATAAAAAGCAAGCCAGCCAGCAAGTCAGCCAGCCAGCCAGTCAGCAAGTCAGCCAGCCAGCAAGTCAGCCAGCAAGTCAGCCAGCAAGTCAGCCAGCAAGTCAGCCAGCAAGTCAGCCAGCAAGTCAGCCAGCAAGTCAGCCAGCAAGTCAGCCAGCAAGTCAGCCAGCAAGTCAGCCAGCAAGTCAGCCAGCCAGCCAGCCAGCCAGCCAGCCAGCCAGCCAGCCAGCCAGCCAGCCAGCCAGCCAGCCAGCCAGCCAGCCAGCCAGCCAGCCAGCCAGCCAGCCAGCCAGCCAGCCAGCCAGCCAGCCAGCCAGCCAGCCAGCCAGCCAGCAAGTCAGTCAGTCAACCAGCAAGTCAGCCAGCCTGTCAGCCAGCCAGCAAGTCAGCCAGTCAGTAGGTAGATGGGCAGGTAGTTAAAGCCAGCCAGCCAGTCAGTCAGTACGTAGATGGGCAGGTAGGTAAACGAGGAAGCAAACAAACAAACAAACAAACAAACAAACAATTTTTATAATCCTAACCTGTCCTTCATTGTTCTCTCCTTTCCACCAATCTCCATCCTTGTTAAAAATTAATATTTTGCTCTGTTTCTGCAGATGATAAGAACAACAGATGATCATTAAGTCCACATGTATACAACCTAGAAATGTTGATTTCCAAATGCTCCCATCTGCATTATAAAAAGCGAGGAAAGCGAGGAAGAAAGAAAAAAAAAAGAAGAAAAAAGGAAGAGATAATAAAGAAACCAAGAACACTTGGGAATGGGAGAGAAGGTTGGTATAGGTACAATCATTTTCAAAAGTGTTGGGACACGCACAAGGTTTATGAGCCATTTTCTATTTTTGTGACTCCCCCGGCCCCCTGTTCAATGTTGTATGCCATGTCTACAGCGAATTTCGTCGAAATGATAACTTGTTTCGCTAGACAACATTGTAAAGGGTGGGGGAGGGAGGGAAAGTGGCCACATTGCCAAATAGACGATATATATGGAGTATATGTGAGAAAATCTCAGGTGTCCCAACGACTTTTGAAATTGATTGTAGGTAGGACGTGGTAGGACGGAAGAAGAGAAGGGAGAAAGGAAAAAAGGAGAGAAAGAAGGAAGGAAGGAGAGAAAGAGGGAAAGAAGGAAGGAAGCAGGGAAAGAATAAAGGAGGGAAGAGACGAAGGGACGGACGGACAGAGGAAAGGAAGGAAGGGAAAAAGAAAAAGAAGGAAAAAGAGGAGAGGAAGGAAGGAAAGAATAAAGAAACTAGATCCCAAGGATAGTGCAAAGTTTTATACATGTAGTGAAAATGTGTTAGTTTAACGCAATTGACTGCACAAGGTAAATGACAATGCCATGGCCAGATTTTAGATGCCTTGCTCCTAAAGAATGGGATGCAGTAATCAATAAGTTTAATAAATAATCGAAATATAGTAAGGTTAGATATACCGCCGAAACAGAGAACGTAGGAATCTAACGTTTCGAGCAAGGCCCTTCGTCAGAGAGAAACGTAAAGAGTGTAAACAAACAATGAGCTTATATACGAAAGGTAATCATGTGACCAAAAATAAGCCAATCAGATAAAAATGACAATAACAAATTGATAATGAGATGCGAAAAATTAGCCAATCAAACCAAAATAACAATCAGTAACAAATAGATAATGAGATGCGAAAGACATTTGCTATTCATATTTCAAATTAATTTATTCTTTTTAATTACGTTTTGCAAAACAACGTAATGCGACTCCTGATATGGATAACATTTTACTGCTAATCTTAGGTTTCAACTAAATTCTAGTCACCCTCAACATTTTCTAACATAATTTTTTAAATACGCAGTGTACGCTTACCTGTTTAATCGTAACCTTAAGTTAATCGTGGTCGAAATATTAATTTTGAACGTTTGACTTTGCCGCTTTGCTCAGATGTTCTTACCGCATGTTTGTGGGTTCGGACTAAGCGAGAGATATTTGACATGAAATAGTGTGGCACGAAAATTTGATGCGGGCGCTGATGATTGTTACGGATATGCCTATCCTAAGACAGTTAATTAACTAGACGTTATTTGATCACTGAACTACTTAATAAGTACTTGTAACCAATTAGTAAATACTTGTGACTTGGCATGAGTCAGCTATGATGTCATTTAGTAATTACGTAAATATATTATATATAGAATGAAGTATGTTACTTATAATTATATACTCTATATAAGCAGCCATCGAACATATATCAGGCATGCATATGTATGAGAGTGAGCTATATGAATCAAAGTGGTTACGAAGTCAGTCCTGGAGTTCCTGCCGTTGGTTTTATTATTCCTTCCTTTTCAAGTCCATACGGATTGTTAACCTGTGCCGGAATCTCCTATTGACTGTTTCGTTGTGTGCAGACGACAGATAAGTTTCTGAACTTTAGTTTAGTTTTAATCTTTATAGACATTTTCAATATCTGTTCTAAGTTTCTTATTAATTAAATAAATAATTGTAAAAACCAAACAGCTGAGGTTACACTTTTTGTTGCGCATAGCGGTCACGTAATATGATAAACTGGGATATTTTTCTAAAAGGCCTCACTAAAGTCACTGGTAAAGCCCTAATTATTCAGTTGGACGAGTGACTCTAAAGAACGAAGCAATATTCTATTAGACGAATTTTGGGCAATTTATCAAATGTGCTCAAGACTGATTAACAAGCGTATTAAACCTTAGGTTAATTGTGGTCGAAATACCCCGAGTATCATGTTCTTCGCCCCCAAAAACGATAATCAATCCTTTCGCCTCGACCATGTTTAATAAGTCCACAAAGTCCCTGTTTCGAGAAGGAATTTATTGGCCACTTCACGTTCAGCCATGTTTGTTGTTCGCAAGATATATAATTCAAGTTCGCGCGTGCGCAGTAGAATGATAACATTAAAATCCGGGGGAGAAATTCCTTTTATTCGAGAATATATGAAATATTCAAGATCATAAAGATCAAAATGGTCAAAGATTTGGTACGTAAGCTGTACTAAGCTGTCTCCCATTGTCGTTTAGTAGATTTACATTAACATTTCCCACTAATATTAGTCTTCGAAGTACCGAAATACTAAAATAATTACGTCGCTACACCCCCCGGAATTAACAATAGTTTACATTTTTCGCCACTCATCACAATAAAAAGGGAAGAAGAAAAGAAAGAATAAACGAAGGAAGGAAGAAAAGAAGAAAGGAAGAAAAGAAGGAAGGAAGGAAGGAAGGAAGAAAAGGAAGGAAGGAAGGAAGGAAGGAAGGAAAGAAGGAAGGAAGGGAGGAAGGAAGGAAGGAAGGAAGGAAGGAAGGGAGGAAGGAAGGAAGGGAGGAAGGGAGGAAGGGAGGAAGGGAGAAAGGGAGAAAGGGAGGAAGGGAGGAAGGGAGGAAGGGAGGAAGGGAGGAAGGGAGGAAGGGAGGAAGGGAGGAAGGGAGGAAGGGAGGAAGGGAGGAAGGGAGGAAGGGAGGAAGGGAGGAAGGGAGGAAGGGAGGAAGGGAGGAAGGAAGGAAGGAAGGAAGGAAGGAAGGAAGGAAGGAAGGAAGGAAGGAAGGAAGGAAGGAAGGAAGGAAGGAAGGAAGGAAGGAAGGAAGGAAGGAAGGAAGGAAGGAAGGAAGGAAGGAAGGAAAGAAGGAAGGAAGGGACGGACGGACGGACGGACGAACACCCATACGTAGACTTGCGTAACCTAATTGACAGAAATCCCTAACTAACCCACAATTTAAAAATAAAAACACAATTACCTTTATGGATATTTCCCGGGGATCTCTGGCCTCGTAATCGAATTTTACTCGAGCGTAGCCAATACCTGAACAAACAAATGAAAATGTGTTCTTTGAAATAAAAATAATAAATCAAAAGCTGACAAGAAAGCAGACGCACAAGACCCTCGAGACCATTATACCCATGAACTAGTCAATATATCCCTACGTCCAACTACCCGCACTTCCAGACCCACTAGA